>CM008279.1:62446388-62817888 GCA_002319775.1 Fagopyrum tataricum
GTTCGGTTTGACCCGAAAAAAGCGGTTTCGGTTCGGTTCAATTGAACCGACCGTATTTTGCTCAGCCCTACAAGGCGTCCATCCTTTCCATCATTCTATTGAACATAGTCTCGATGTCCATAGGTGCGTCGGCTCTAGGATCGTTCTCTCTTCCTGAGTTAGACATATCAAAATCTATACTCGCCTGCAAGTTCTCAACTAAAATCAATTAATCTTGAAGAAAGAAAAATTAAAAGTAGCCTGAAATTAAAAGGTAAGGGACGGCTCAAGAGGAACAAAAGGGTTTGAAGTAAAACTAGGAAATATACAAAAAGGCAACAAAAAGGGTTAATCACAGGGATATAAACAATATAAACAAAGGAAATGCTCCCTTTCTTTGGGACTAAGAGGGTATTTTGCGCAAGGAACTCAAAAGGTTAAAATGATCGTTCCCGTTCCCGTTCTCGTTTCCACTCTTTCTTTCTTTTTTTGACGTTGCCAAACCCTAGGAAGGCTGGCAAGGGCTGCTGGGGTGGGTTGGTACCGGCTGGCAAGGGCTGGTGTCGACTGGTGTTTCTGCAGCGGTCGTTGGGCGGCGGCGGCAGGGCGGGCGGCGGGCTAAAACAGGCGGCGGCACGGTGAATCGTGGGCTGCAAGGGCGGCTGAGGCGGATGGGGGTGGTAATGACGACTGGTGGTGGCGGCTGGTGACTGCAGGGGCCGAAACCGGCGGGTGTGTGCGGCGGGCGGAGCACCGGTGGCGGGCTTCCCGGCAGAGAAGTGGCGGAACCGAGGGTTTCCACGGTGAGAATGGGGTTGTTGGGGGTGGTAAAGGCCGGCAGGGGCCGGAAAGGTGATGGGGGTGGTGCTGGCGGCGCTGGGGTGGCGCTTATGGTGGCCGGCAGAGGGTGGCGGCGGCGGGCGGCGGAACTAGGGTTCCGGACACCGGAAAAAAAAATAAAAAAATTTGAAGGGCCGAACCCTAGGAGGGCCGGATGGGGGTTTTATGTGGTGGTGGTTGGCGGACTAAGGCGGCAGTGGGCGGCGGAAAGGGGGATCTCGGTCGAGGCCGGCCGAGATCGGCTGAGTTTTTTTTTTTATAGGGCAGCGGCTGTTGCGAGGGTAGGGGGCGGTGGTTCAAAAGTGACCGTGGCTAAAAGATCGTCTTGGTTGGTTTTCCCCAATTAGCCCGAATAGGTTTTCACAAGATGAACTGAGGGTTTTGGCACGAAAAAGATTGAAACTTGGCTGAGTTATGGTGAGATAATTCAGGCCACAATTAATCTTTTTCAAGATATTGAATTTAGATTGTGAAAAAGCATAGTGTCTAGCGTGAATAGATTTACTAACCGTAGCTTTTCTGCTCCCAATCGCTTGTTTTTGGTTGAAGCTTCTCGACGAGTCTTGAAAGCTTCGATTTTTGACGGCGCGGTTGGTGTTGATGAACCTTAGCTCTGATGCCAATTTGATGCGGGGATATGCCACGAGGGTTGTCCGATCTTTCAACACCAAAACAAGAGGAGAGGTAGAGATGGTAGACGTGAAGATGATGGAGAAAACGTGGGGAATGGTGAGTGATCATGTGGTTGGGATGGATCGTAGCTTGATAGACTGGTTGAATTCCGAGAAGGAATTCTTCCGCTATAATCTTGAATTACGTTGAGAAAGACGGATGGATCTCAAGAACGCAAGAAGTCGCCTAGAGATCGAAGAGAAACCAGTCTTGGAATCCACCAAGGTGGACGGCTCTCCTATGCTGCTAAGCTAGGGTTGGACGTGAATCCACACGTCCGGTTGAGTAGGAATCCACCCACTCAGGGTTTCTCGAATCCACGAGAGAAATACTGAAAAGTATCTAATGTTTATTAAATCAAAGGTGAGTTCCAAAGTGCACGTCCAGATGCCTTATATAGGCATGAGGAGGACGTCCATCCGGAGTACACGGGCTGCGGGCTTGATCCAAGATCGAGCCCGGAAAGAATAAAAGAAATGAAATAAAATGCGAAGCGATAAGATCGAATATTTAAGAGATAAGATCTTTTATTTAAAAGATAAGATCGAATCTTTAAGAGATAAGATAAAACTAACAAATGGATAAGGTCAAATCTTTAAAAGATAAATGACCTTCTAGAAACTTAAATGACAATAAAATAAAAGCAAAATCCAAATTAAAATTGTCTCAAAACGGGGTGAAAATAAAATAGCTAAACGGGTCATTTAGCCACTTAAAATGGCCCGAAGTCTTCTTTCTTCAAATGCAGTCCGAGCTGTTCTTTCTTCCTGTGAGTTGCCTGATCTTCCCACGTCTAGATCGTATGTACCTCTCACGTCTGGTTCCTCCTCTCTTGAAGTCCTTCTTCTCTTAGTTAGTCTCGTCGACGCTAGGCTCGCTCCTAGATGCTCCTGCATCAGCCGCAGAGGAGAAGCTTCAAGACTTTCTCTTTTGTTTGTACGTTTGATGGTGTTGAGACGTTTTGAGTCGTAGCAGAGGCACCACGGCCAGGATCTTTCGAACTTTGTCTCTCCATGGCTGGGATTTTGAGGTATATGGGTTATAGGGAGGCGGTTAGCACAAATCGAAAGGAGAACGCAGAGGATTCCGGCGAGACTCCTAGTTCGGGAGAGGAGAGGTCTCGATTTTTTAGGGTTTTCTGTGTGTTACGGCGGCGGATCTAAAGGATTGTTTAGTGTGTGTAGCGCGTTCTTCGGAAAGGGATTAGGGTTTGCGGGGATCATTTTTTTCTAAAGCAGATATCTATTAGCCACGCACTAGGAATGATTATGTGCTTCCTACGTTCCTTCACTTCAAAATTTTCCTATAAGACAAAATATTATTTTATAAAAATAATGTGATACTTCTATTGCAAAAGCATAATGTATAGTAAAAAATATAATAGAGGCACCTCTTCAACGCACACTTTTATCATTTCTCTTTTCATCATCTTCTAATACTAAAGAAGTCATTGATCTACAAGAAACAAAAAATATATACATGCTCTCTAATCTTTGATCTCTTGTGGGACACGTTTCCAATCAGAGAAACCAACAGATACTCTTGCACAAATTTGATATCCGATAAAGTGTTGAAACAAAGATACATGCTTTCTAATTGGTTGATCTTTAGTGTTCCATTCCAGTTGAATTTTTTGGCCATTTCTAGTGAGCTTATCAAACTTGTCGATAATAGTGGCACCTCTTCAACGCACACTTTTATCATTTCTCTTTTCATCATCTTCTAATACTAAAGAAGTCATTGATCTACAAGAAATTCAAAAAAATCAGCATAGATTCAAAAAAATCAGCTTTTATTAAAAAAAAACACTAGGAAAAGCTTATTTTTTTTGAATCTATGCTGAAGTCATTGATCTACAAGAAACAAGAAGTCATTGATCTACAAGAAACAAAAAAAAATCATATTCCTTCATCGTGTCATCACGTAAATAATCATCATCTTCATTAACTTAATAGGCATCTATTTATGTGTTTGTTGAGCTTTTGTAGCAACCCGTTTTTATTGAATTTGTTTGCCATGTCCTCTTCGTGATACACCCAGTAGCAACGCCGTAACGAAGAGGTAGCATGTCAGATCCTATGTTTCCGATTTCTTCTCACAATCTTTGGGCATCTATTTCTATACGTTTTTCAATCCTTTTTCCATGTAAACTCTAATATTTATGTTATTGTAGTATGTTCGAGGACACAATATCATTCTCTAACATGCACTCTTTTCTAATAAAGAGAAGGAAAAAGTGTAATCCATCATTAAATTAATGAATTGTCCTGATTCAATTTTTTTCTTTTTTTTATGGGCCTTCAATTACAATCATTTTGAAAGGCTCCTTTCACTTTGGGATCACCTATCACTCCACAAAATCGGTTTGCTTGACGAAGAAAATTTTTAATTGATGAAGGTAATTCTCTCGTCTTTGAATTTTTCTTAATTCCTCCTTCTTTCTTAACTATGTTGTATAACCATTTTTATTTTCCAAATTATAGTTATATTTATTTACTTTCATTGATTATCTCTTTTTTATATTTTCACTTTTTTGGGATGCCTTCTTCAACCAACAATGGTTAATTTCATTTCCCAGTGTTTGTAAGTTTTAAATCGTGTTTGAAATGTAATCGTTATTTCATGGTTCTCTTTTCAAACTTTTATCTTATAGTGGCAGAATTAAGTCTTTCTCTTTTACCCTCAACGGAGCCAAGGAGAGGAATAGAAAGACGGTAGATTGACACTTACCTTTGTTAAGGTATGATTTGAAATTTTCTAGTTCTTTTTTCTATTTAGTTCCAAATTTTATGCTCACAATTGCTTGATTTTCGTTTTGTATTATGATTTGTACTCAACTAATTGCAATTTGTGTTATTACTTTTCAATGATATATCTAACCCGTTTGACGTATCATATTAGCTTCATTGATACATATAACATACAAAACATGATTTGATATGCAAATAATAATGATCATTCTCATACTCATTTACCTAATGCCTAAACTCTTTGATATCCATACCAAATGAGCCCCTATGTCAACTTTGAGCCGAGAGTTACAGCCTCTTGCTCATTTGTTGAGCCTTTCGCACTCATGTGTGCATTGGTCATTTTGCGTACGTATTGAACCGATGCCTGATCTTAATAGTTTCTCAACATTTGGGTATTGCAAGAGTACTTGCTCCTATGTTCAAGCTCACACACAACCCGAAGTTGCTACAGTGAGTAAACAAAGTATATATAAAGGAAATCAGCTCGATGTGATATCAATGTTGGTGCCGTGAGTAAAACTCTTTTCATTTATAACTTTCCATTAGGTATGGGCCCGGTTTGGTTCAAACCGCCAAACCGGCGGTTTTCAAACCGGCCCAAACCGCCGGTTTGGCAAACCGGCGGTTTAGGTTTGGCCGGTTTAGGTTTCCGTCGGTTCAAGGTTTAGGTTTAGGTTTGTAAAAATAAAAAACCTAAACCGACGGTTTGAGCCGGCCCCAACCGTCAGTTCAAACCAACGGTTGCGACGGTTTTAACCGACGGTTTGGATATTTAATAGGTTTTTCATTTATTTTTAAAAAAAAACTTTAAAACCGACGGTTTGGTTGGTGAAACCGTCGGTTTTTAGATTTTAAATTATTTTTAAAAAAAAATTTTCATTCCGACGGTTTTGGTAAACCGTCGATTTAAACCGACGGTTGTAGGTTTGCAAACCTAAACCGCCGGTTTAGGTTTGCAACCCACCCCTACTTTTCATGCTATTCTTCATTGATTCTCTATTGTTCTTAAGTTTAAAAATTTGTTTACTCGCTACAACATCTTATGTCTTCGATTCTCCCATTTGAATATCTTCCTTTTGCTTAATTGAGCAGAAATTAGATTATGTAAATCTGATGTTGGTAGTGAAGTTTAAATTATTGAAAATTATGGGTTTTCTTTATCAAAATGAGGATTTGAGGGTAATGATCTAATGAAATTAGGGTCCACTGGTATTGTCATCGGTATAATTTGAAATGAAGATTGAGCAACGATTAAAATTTGGAGAATTTGATGGTCACTAGTGTAGTTATAATTATTGATATTTAGGGATTTTCTTTGTCAAATTTACAATATATGGACAACTTCTCCCGCCGCGATGGGGGCGCTTCTTCTATCACGAACGGGTAGACCAACCCCGTCCCTGTCCCTTTGTCTTGACTGATGAAATGAGGATTATATAGGAGTAGATATGGGCAAACACGGGCAAGCCCGTCGGCCCGCCCGCGAAAACGGACGGGTATGGCGCATAAGGTAGGCCAGGCCAGACCGCTAAGTCCGACGGGTGGGTACGGGCAAGGGTGTAGGCTCATCCGGGCCGTTAAGCCCGGTCTGTAAGCCCGTTTTATTTATTTTTTAATTTGAATATGTAATGTATATATATATATGCGAATAGTAGAAATCAAACCCGATATCTCAAGATAAGGTTCAAATGTTCACGACCATTGAACTAATATGAATTATGTGTTATAATTTTATATTTAATATATATAATTTTTATTTTAAAAATATGTATATATAAAAGAAAACCGCCCCGGCCCGAAGCCCACTCCGGGTAAGTACGTACAAGACCTTAGGCCCGAAGTCCGGATTTGACCCGCAAAAACGGGTAAAATTTTCATACGGGTCCGCCCCGGGTTCGAAAATGTCCACGTCTATATAGGAGCTATCAGCTGCCTTCCTCAGTAAGATTAAGAGGCATTTAATCATTATAACCCTTAAAATCAGTTTGCGTGAGTTTTCATAATAATAAGCTATTAGTTAATATGAATATGAATTTCTATCTTTCATTATCAACAAGAATTTGAAGATTTTCTTTATTATAAGTTAGTTTTCATGTAGTACGGTGACAAGATCACTATGGTTGGTTCCGAACATGGCCGAGTTACAAGGAGCTTGTGCCGAGATCTTTTCAAGCTTCACTTTTTGTTCAAATCAATGTTATTGGTTTAAGGAAGATATTGAAGAAATTTGATAAGCGTCTAGACGGGAGCTCTACAACACGAAAACGTAGGGTTGTGTAGATTTGACCAAGACTGGAAACTCGGATCAGGTCGGAAAAATCCGCTCCGGTCCGGTCTATGGTCCATTATTTTTGGAATTTACAATTTCGGTCCAAGAATGGAATATATATATATATATATTTTATAGATTTAAATTTATATAATTAAAAAATTATATCTTTTGTACATATTTTTTTATTGAAAAACTTTAATTATTTGTTTTAGTTTTTGCAAAAAAAAATTTAAAAAAATTATTTTTTATTCCGGTCCCATTCCAAGGATTTTTAAAATCCCGGTCCGGACCGAAACTCGGAACGGGTTGAAAAAAACCCGTTCCAGTCCGGTCTACGGTCCATTGTTTTTGAAAATTTCAGTTTCGTTCCAAGAAAGGAATATATTTTTTTATATAGATTTAACTTTATATAATTAATTTTTTTATATCTTATGTACATATTTTTTATTGAAAAACTATAATTATTTGTTTTAGTTTTTGCAAAAAAAAAAATTAAAAAAACATTTTATTTTTGTTCCAAGGGTTTTGAATATTTCGGTTCGGACCGGATGCAGAACCCTAAATGCAAAAAGTGACTCGTCTAAGATATGGGTGTACACCTTAATCAACCATCGAGCCCTCTACCATTATTCCAATAATTAACTTATCCCAGCGAATTATGTAGTGGATTTTCTATAAGTGTAAAATGATTGGTCAATAAATTTATTTTTTTCATAATTTTGTTCGATTGTCAACAAATATAAAACGTATTATCAACAAGTTGATAATATGAACCAACAATTGGAAAATAAATATTTAGGAAAAATTTTATATTTTTCTATATTTTAATTAAATTGTTAGAGACCAAAGTATAAAAAAAAATTATGTTAGTTTTTCAATTTGTGGGCATATCATCGCTTCAGCATCACAACTTGCCACCGGTGATTTCTGCATTTGTGGGCGAAGGTTCTGAACCGGTTCGATATTTAGTTATTTACAGCATATTTCTGAACCGGTCCACCTAAAAACAACAACACCGCTTCCCAGTGCATTTACAGCCAGCTCCAATACGGTTGAACCTCCAAGCGTGTTTTGGTTCTCATCAACCAACATACGCAAAGCAAGCATCTGTAAGACTGTATCTTGTAGAAGCTTCTCAGTTTCTCCCTCGCCCATCTTCCTCCATTGTCTTTTCTCTCTCCAACACCCCTGGCTGCTCAATTTCATTTTCTTCCGGTGAGTTGACCTTCCTCTTGTTCTTCGCATTTACCCTTGTATATATTTATTTCTCGATTAAGTTATTTGCTATTTCGATAGGATTTTTCTGTATTCTAGTTTCTTGTATATGCGTTTTGGTTACTTCTATTGCTTTAGTTTCTTTGTTTTAGGTTTCGCAAATTAGGTCATTTTGATTTTGGGGATCCGTCTGGTTTTGTTGATGGGGTTGCTTTTATTGTTACCCGTGTTTCTTTGAAATTAATTGGTGCCCAACCAGTTTACGATTGATTCTCTGAGTTCTGATTTAGTGTTTTATTTTGAGATCTGAAATTAATCCCTAGTGTATGTCCTCTTTGCATCTTTATACTTTGTTGCTGGAGTAAATTTATGCTTTGAAAAGCTTTTTTCTCCTTGTGAATAACTGTGTCATAAGAAGTGAATGATTGATTTAACATGGAGTATATATTATGGCTTACAAAGTTTGGTCTAGTTGTAGTTTTGACTGTAAGTAATTTGACTTTCTTCTTAACTTCTTTGTTCTTGTTGCAGATGCTATGAAAAACTGCATTTTGACAAGATAGCTGTGAAATTGTAGTACTGATCTGTGAAATACATGAAAATGGACAAAGGTATTTATTACTCACCATGTTGAAATTAATGTTTTGAGTAGTTTTTTGCATTGGTAGACTTCATTAATCAAAGTTTAGGCATTGTTACTTTGTGGGCACTTATCAGTTTGGTGAAGTTTAGAGGAACTTGTCTAAAATAAGAAAAATAACTTTCTTGGCCACTTTTGGTATAATAGTGTAGCATTATTCTGTGGTGACTTGCATGATCAAGGGACAACACTAGTCACAATTCGCGCTGTCTATGTTACGTTATTAAGTATAATCTAATGCTGAAACATTGTTATGCAAACTTGCTTTGGCAGGGCTTGTAAAAGGTGAAGATGAATTTGAAAATCTTGAGAAAAATCAAATTGAAGATGTTAAGAGACCTTTACTTGGAATCTTTGATAAACCCCTCCCTTGCTTTGGCTTTGGAATCGGGTGGTTTTCGTAAGTGTGTCTCTCACTTCTTCCCGATGTTCCTTAACATACAGTTGACATATGCTCCTTATGCAGATTTGTTATTGGGTTCTTTTTCCCATTGATGTGGTATATTGCCACAATAATGTACTTTGCAAACTACTACCGGCGAGATCCTAGAGAACGTATTGGACTAGCTGCTTGTGCAATAGCTGTAAGTAGTCTTTAAGTGATAAAAAAGGGCTTTTGGTTTTGCTACATCGGATATTTATCAATGTTACGTAAACGGTATCATTGCAAAGTAGTTTTATGCATTGATAACTTGCAGGCCTTGATATTCACTGTAGCTGCGGTGATCACAGTGGCTGCTATTCTGTTGACACGATGACTGATGGGAGGCAAAATGGTTCTGGATGATCGATTTGAGTGTAGATGAAAGTATATGTTCTTAACATGTATGAAATGGTGATGCCTATTTTGGTTTGTACATATAAAGGAAGCTTTTTCGAAATATGGTGAAAAAAACCTTTGAAATTGAACAGTTAGTTTATGTTGTCTCGTGAAAATTTGGTAACCCATCAAAATCTACTTTCTCTATTTAAGGATCTCGATCGCAGTGGTACTCGCACAATAAGGAGGTTTACTAAACCATTTTCTCCATTAAATTTGGAGTTAGTTGGCAAAACAAACCAAAACAAACACAAATATGGTTTATTGTGTATTACACACGAAAAACGTGCTTCTCACTTTGTGCCCGTTTGACCCCAAGCTTATTGTTAGGGCTCGCTTGACACCAAGCTTATTGTTAGGGCTGTTCAAATAGTCCGGATTGAACCGTTTTATTTTTGTATGATTTTTGTATGAAACGGTCCATGGACCGGATCGGTCTGGACCGTATTGATTTTTTTTTCAAGGAAAATGTTTTTAAAAAAATTGTTTTTTTTAATGAAATAAATCCAGTTCGGGTTTGGACCGGACCGTATGCAGTTCCTGTTTAAAAATATTTAAAAAGTGTAAATTACGGTACGGATTGGACTGGACCAGAACATAACAGTCCAAAATGGACCGGACCGGACTGTAATATATTGGACCGGACCAGACCGTAATTTTCGGTCCGGTCCGGTCCGGTCCAAATGTGTGCAGCCCTACTTATTAGAGATGAAGCAACTAATGGGGTATTGTTCCTCTCGGCTCAATGTTTGAGGTGAATGAAGGGAGATTATGGCAAATGAAGCTAGCTAATGGTAGCTGAAATTCCGTCAGTTTCATAAGTTGCAATGAGCAAGTTGATGGGAGTTGAAGCTTACTGTTGGACACCATTGCCTTCCATTCATGCGAAGATTTCACTTTTTTTTTACCCCTAATATTGTTCTCGATAAACACAGGTAACATCTACTATCCTCTTCCCCCAATACAAACCCTAATCGTCTCTTCTCTTCTCTTCCATTTACTTGTAAGTGAGGGTTGATATACAAATGACATTTTCTTGTCCTCTTTGAACTTGATTTCTATTTTGTAGGATCTACAATTGTAGTCATCTCTCATTCCTTCACGTTTGGAGACTACCAACAAGTAACACCCATTCCTTAATGAATTATTTTGATCACTATTGTCGAAGGTCTTACAATCACAAACAACTTAAATTCCAAGTGATGTTTTCTAAAATTATAGGGAGCATCTGTTTATGAATTCATAGTGCAAACCTAAGAAAGTCTGTTTTCCTGAGTTTCTGTTGTAAATTGTTAGGAATGAATGAAAGTAGTCATTTTGTGTACAAGTTTACATAGTGTTTAAAATGTTTGTATCATGATGTGTTAACTTGTTAGGAATGAAAGAAAGTAATTTGTGGTCATTTTTTGTGAGGTTTTTGTTTTATCTGGTTTTGTTTACTCAATTTTTTTTTTCTGAATTACTTCTAATACAAAAATCACCATGAAAAACTCTTTTGATCTACTAAATTGATTAACTACTGTAATTTATTGGCCTTTTAGATTAGTGACCCTTATGGATTGAATAGTTGTTGTAAACAAACCGATAAATCAATTTGACAATCTGTTTTGTTGTAGTGAAGTGAATATGTGATATCTACTCTCTTATAATTTCTCATGTGATTTCTTTTGATTGGTTTGAAATTCTACCATACTGATTTTGTTAATATATCAATAACCTAGCTACTTGCTCCTTTCAATTCATTCATTCTTATAAAAATAATAATAATAATAAACTTTCCATGTTCCTATAATTCAAGATCTGCATTTTCAATTGTTTTTGTCTTGACATGAGCCAAAGGCAAAATAGTATAATAATGGGAAGAAGAGAGAAGCTCCTAAATTGTTTCGGTCTTGACCCAAGCATCATCCGTTACTATTTGACCTCTTACAGGGTCCCATCCAATGCCGGTCTCACAGTGTCTCAATTCTTTCCAAAGTTTATACAGCTTATTCATATGATCGAATTTATTTTTCAGCTTTGAAGGAGGACATTTCCTACCTAATTGACCCTCTAAAGTAGTAGTAGTTTTAGCCCAACTAAATGATTGATCGACGCCATGGACCTTTTGATACTGAATGCAAACCCTCAACAACATCCTAGTTGACTCATCAGTCCAAGTAAATCTTTTCTCTGTAGCATTATCAGTCACTTAGAAATTTCGAAACCACCATCATGTGCAACCGTTACGGTTCTTATCCCATTAGAAAAAAACTGACCACAAAGAGGTAACATCAACATTGATACGAAACTAAATAAACCATGAATGTAAATCTCTTGTTAATGTATATAACAAATTGGTAATCAAAACATCTTCTTTGGTTTATAATGAACTACATTTTAAACAAAATCAATATGCACATTATCAGATATTTCTAAGATGAAATAATCATAATGTTGCTGAATTGTACTCATACATTCAACTTTTCACATAGAAGTGAAGACTTAATACTGCTTTAAACCACACATAAGACCATGTTCAGACCTAACCCGATTTGGGAGCAGTTAGGTACCACCCAAAAGACCAGACTGAACCCTAATTTCAGATCCACCTAGAAGACTAGTACATACCCTTATTTCAGTTTACACATAGACAATTCCAACCCTAACCTAATTTCAATAAACGGAGAGAAGTACAAACCTATTTATAATTTCGTTGTACATGAAACAATAAGCAAAAAAGGGCATGGTGAAATTTGTACCTTCGACATCTTTATGACTGCTCATCTCCGATTAGGTATGGGTTGCAAACCTAAACCCAAACCTAGTAAGTGAAAACCGGCGGTTTAGGTACGGTTTATTAAAAATAAAATAAATAAATAAATATGAAAAACCGGCCCAGAAGCAAAACCGTTGGTTTAAACCGACGGTTGAACCACAACACCGTCGGAATGAATTTTTTTTTTTTTAAAATAATTTAAAAAACAGAAAACCGACGGTTTAACCAACCAAACCGTCGGTTACAATCGTCGGTTTTCAAGTTTTTTTTAAAAAAAAATTAAAAAACCTATTAAATATTAAAATCGACGGTTTGGGCCGGTTCAAACCGTCGGTTTAGGTTTTTTATTTTTACAAACCGAAACCTAAACCTTGAACCGGCGGAAACCTAAACCGGCCAAACCTAAACCGCCGGTTCCAGGTTTGAGCCGGTTTGAAAACCGCCGGTTCGACGGTTTGAACCAAACCGAGCCCATGTCTATCTCCGATCGAAGAATGTGTGATGAACTGCCGAGAATTTGAGGAAGTGCATTGTCTTGCCTCTAGTGTTGAAGAGAAGATATGTCGAAGAGATGGTGTGCCTCGTCTCCCAAAGTGATGTAAATGTATCGTGTAGTTGTATATCGTAAATGTATCATGTAATTGTGCAATAAATGACACTACCGAAATTAAATTTTCAAATATTATTTTCTAGTAAAATATATAAATAAGTAAGTGTAGTTAACGTATTGACATTTGTTTATTTTTTAATTACACAAATTAGATAATTTAGTACATTTATTAATTATCTATTAGCTCGGAATAATGTTTTTATAACAATAATCTATACTAAATATTACAATGCTATCTATTATGAATTATAAATATCTATTAATACTACTAATATTGTATTTGTTTTGTTTAATATGTAACCACTATTGATATATATATTTATTTTCTAATTGCACAAATTAAACAATTTTAGACATTTCCTAATTATCTATTAGTTTAGAATAATGATTTTATAACAATGACTTGTACTAAATATTACAAAATATATGAATGTATTTTTCAATAACATAGATATAATATAATGTTTTAATATCTATTAATACTACTATGTTGTATTATGTTGTATTTTTAATATGTAACTACTATTAAATGGTAACAAAAAACAAATAACATTTATATTATTAATTAATGAAGGGTTTTTCGTTATTATATGTTTCTATTAGCTTCGATAAGCTCATTTTTTTCAAACACTAAACAAGCTTATCAAAACAAACCAGCTAATTCATTTAGCTACCTATTTCAGCTTCAGCTACTATCAACTTTAGCTACAATAAGCTCGAACGAGCCAAACAAACCCTTAACTAGATCATTGTCCAAACAAGGTGCGGATTTTGTTTAAAAAATATGATTGAACTAGTTCATTGTCACACTATATTTACCGATTTGACATTGAATCTTTAATAAAAATATTTAAATTACTACATTTAACGTGACACATCAGTTTATATAGCCATGACACGTCATCTTATTAATATAAATATATTATTATCAAAACAGAAAATGATTTTCGATTACTACAAATATCAAATTTGAAATAAATTTTCTAATGTATTTTTTTTAAATATAAAAATTATTTAGTTTTTCTAAAATATAAGTATTTTATACGGTCTTTTTTTAAAAAAATATATTAAAATATTATTTTTATGTTTAAAAGTACATTTAACATGTTAAATTTTATTTAGACTATTAATATAATATAGTATTTTTTATTTTATAAAACCCGGGACACTAAATTAATTATCCTACTAAAAATTTTCTTTGATTTATCATTTAGAATTATAATTTAGCAGAAAAAATTAGGTCAAAAATTAAAAGTATAAATAGTTGCGAATATGATCACCTGTCTGCAAAGAAAGAAATTCGGCAGCCTCACCTCGCCGCCTAGGGTAACATCATATAACCTCCCTCTGTTCTCAGTCACTCCCTCTTCGTATCTTGCTCCACGCCCTAGATCCCGGGACCTGGTGCAAAGATAATCAAATCCACAGATCTGTCTTCGCTTTCGCTGCCCCTTTCTCCTCACCCCTACAATCGATCAGCACCCAACTTCAATCTGTTCTCCAGGTTATTCTTCCTTTCCGATTGATTTTAAAGTTTCACGTTTTTTTCCCTTTCTAGTTGCCTGAAAATTTGCTCGACTTGTTGTTCTGGATTTTGTTTTGTGGTAGCTTTTGTATGGATAAATCGTATCTGTTATTAGATCTAATATCTACCAGTCGTTTTTCTTATTCTCTTGTTGTTGTTTGTCGGTGCCCTTGTCTGCTTTGATGGGGTTCTGGTCCGCGATCCCTACTTTATTATCCTCATAGTTGATGAGTCGAACTTGGTTTGTTGCTTATGCAATTCATCTGTTATGTAATATAGTCTTTAGAATAATTGGCGCAGCTTTACTTAAGCGGAAATCTTCCATTATTCATAGTCGGATTTGTTATTTTGGAGATTGAAGGATCTCCAATACAGATAGACTCCGAGATATCTACTTTTCCCTTTTGTTTTTCTCCAAGCAAATAAAAGAGACAGAAGTTTAATGCTTGTTCTCACTTTTTTTTTTGTGGTTCGCAAGTTTGGTTCTATTGTTACATTTGATTGATGAATATCTGTTTGAAAGTAGGATTGCATATCATCTACAGCAAAGAGTAAAGCCTGAACAATGAAATTATGTTATGGTGTCTGTGCTGATGGTTCTATTAACTTTTATGTCTTCTGTATGTTTGAACCTTCCATGATAATTCTAAACTTTCAGTTGATTTGTTTGGTGACAATTCAGATACAAAGTTTTGCTGCACGCTTCATTTATATGTGAAGCAAAATTTGTGATGACAGACTTGTATATATTGATCCTGTTGTACCAGGTTATTCATCATAATGCATTTTGCCTAATTTGTTTTCCCACCTTTTCTATCCTATTGATTGCAGTATGGCAGGTGTAGCTCCAGAAGGATCACAATATGATGACCGCCGATATGATGTCAAAATGACTGAAATGTGAGTTTTTTTTTTCCCCCAGTTTTTGATGGAGTCTCCCTATCCCCAGCTACATTTCCACTGGACATGTCTGTAACTCTCATCATGTTTCATGCTTGTTTTGTATTCCTTAGACTGGCTGAAGGAGATGAATTCTTCACTTCCTATGATGAAGTTGTCGAGAGTTTTGATGCCATGGGTCTTCAAGAAAATCTTCTTAGAGGGATTTATGCCTATGGTAAAATTCTATTTCTATATCTGAAGCTTTTGCCTAGCGATATTTAGCTGTAGATAGCTCTTTATTAGGCTAATACTGTTACTGGCTTTTTGATGATTGAAAATGTCTATCTCAGGTTTTGAGAAGCCTTCTGCCATTCAACAAAGAGGAATAGTTCCCTTCTGCAAAGGTCTTGATGTCATTCAACAGGCTCAATCTGGAACTGGAAAAACTGCTACCTTCTGCTCTGGCATTTTGCAGCAACTTGACTATAGCCTAGTCCAATGCCAAGCTCTGGTTCTAGCACCTACTCGTGAACTTGCACAGCAGATTGAGAAGGTAATGCGAGCCCTTGGTGACTACCTTGGTGTCAAGGTCCATGCTTGTGTTGGTGGTACAAGTGTGAGGGAGGATCAGCGTATTCTTCAAAGTGGTGTTCATGTTGTTGTTGGTACTCCTGGTCGTGTCTTTGACATGTTGAGGAGAAAGTCTCTTTTCTCGGATCATATTAAGATGTTTGTGTTGGATGAAGCAGATGAGATGCTCTCACGGGGTTTTAAGGATCAGGTATGTATGCGTGTGTATATATATATATATATATCCTTAATTGGCACTTCTATTCTCTTTATTGTTATAATAATTCATGATATGACATTTGAACTGTTTCTGTTGGCTGCAGACCTAGGATATACATATATATATATGTGTGTGTGTTCTTAAGTGGCACTTCTATTCTCTTTATTGTTATAATAATTTATGATATGGCATTTGAACTGTTTCTGTTGGCTGCAGATCTATGATATTTTCCAGCTCTTACCCCCCAAGGTTCAGGTTGGGGTGTTCTCTGCTACTATGCCTCCCGAAGCCCTAGAAATAACAAGGAAATTCATGAACAAGCCGGTGAGGATCTTGGTAAAGCGTGACGAGCTCACCCTGGAGGGTATCAAGCAGTTTTATGTCAATGTTGAAAAGGAAGACTGGAAGCTGGAGACCCTTTGTGATCTGTACGAGACACTTGCCATTACACAGAGCGTCATCTTTGTGAACACAAGGCGCAAAGTGGACTGGCTGACAGACAACATGCGCAGCCGTGACCACACAGTCTCCGCTACCCACGGTGACATGGACCAGAACACCAGAGACATCATTATGAGGGAATTCAGGTCTGGTTCGTCCCGTGTGCTTATAACTACGGACCTCTTGGCTCGTGGTATTGATGTGCAACAGGTGTCTTTAGTGATAAACTATGATTTACCCACCCAACCGGAGAATTACCTTCATAGGATTGGAAGGAGTGGAAGATTTGGGAGGAAAGGTGTTGCTATCAACTTTGTAACCAAGGACGATGACAGGATGCTTGCTGATATCCAAAGGTTTTACAATGTTGTTGTTGAGGAGCTGCCTGCCAATGTGGCGGATCTCATCTGATAAGCTCAGTCTTTTATTTAGAGGGTTTCCTCCTTGCATTTTGGATTTTGACAGCAGTGCTTGTGTTGCTGTGTTTCTCTGAATATTGCAAAATACTTGGTAGCCTTCTAATTTAGGTTTCTTGTATTTTTTGCTCTTTTCTAGTTTGTAACTGACGACTTGCTATTATTTATATAATCTTGGGAGTTTTTGTTTTTCACTTTCGTAGCTGGGTTAATATATAAGTTGAAATACGTTTTCTACCTTCAGGAAAACTGCTGCCACCCAGAAACCCTAACCCTAGAACGCCATCTCCACAAACCTTTAGATACGGGAGAGCCTCGGAGCCTGTCAATGCCCTCCTCCTGGTAGGCGCCCTCCTCCGCCTCTAACCTAAGAGACATCTTTAATGGCAGCCAAGAAGATGACTATGTCGGTGTTTTGATGGTCTTCCAGCCACCGCTGTTTAAAAGGAGAGGAAAGAAGCTTAGATCCAACAAAAATATGAAGCAATCCCACAAATTTACCCCCAAAAATCCAAAATATATATTTCAAAAATCCAAAATATATATTCCTACTTCTCCTCTACCCTAAGTACTCACATAAACGTGCTTGTTCACTTATTCATAAGTTGAGGAAGAGATTTCGCTTTCTCTCGTTCCAAAAGTCTGAAAGAAAAACGCGGGGATGGCTCTAGGCCTACCGAAAGAGGAGACAAGGGCCTTTCAGAAGTTATCGATCCTTCATGCGGTCGTCTCGTCCCTCTTCTTGCCGGATGAAGGGTTTTCTACCCCATAGCGAGGATGTTGTATGCAAATCTGCACATTTTTGGTGCTCTCTCTACCGGCTCCATCAACGATCTAATGCTAATCCAAATGAACTAGAAGAGGTACTATCCACCGTTGAAAAATGGAGTAACTCTATGAACTCTGTAATTTCCAAACCCGTAAAATCTATATCAATTTACCGAATTGCTTTGTCACTAGATTTGATGATAGTGTTTCTAGTTCCTGCGTGTAAGCATAACTCATATTACCCTCTTGAATCTAATTCCTGTGATCCTAGAACAAATACATATCTCTCATGATGCTCCCTCATACCCAAAGTTGCTCAAATCCAACTCGTTTGGCCTTAGTATTGAAGTTTGTGGAAAACAAACTCCTAACTGAACAACTGCTCTTAAAAAATGAACAACCTTCTAAAACAATGAACAACAAATTGACTAACCTTTTTTGGATGGATCTGAAAATAATCTATGAAACGTCTTATGATGTTAGAAACAAACTCTTTGAATCCTCTTATGTAATGTTGAACTTCATCCTATTAAGTGTGAATGTATGTGTAAATCATGTTGATTTATTCATATTTAAACGAATGAAGACATTTTTACTCAGGGACGGATACAGGGTGGGGCGACACTGGGTTGTCGCCCAGCCCAGTCCAATAAAAATAGCGTAGAAGTGTTGCCTAGCCTAGTCCGAAATTTTTGTAAAAAAAAAAAATTGCGTAGAAGCTTTTATTTTAAACATAAGTAGTTTTTATCTAGGTTAATTCACTTATCTACAATCCTACCTCTGAATACCTCATACCTGCCTCTGGACTCTAGTCTGCACCTAGTGTGTAACGAGTAATACTAGTGCCTACCAATTTTAAATTTATTTTTTCTTCCTTTTAATTCTTGTGAATTTGATTAATGTTTAATTGCTTTTTTATTTTGTAAAGTAAGTTGCTTACTTGTTGTACATAGTAATAGTGTTTGATTTTTACCTGTTCAAATTTTTATTCTTCAAACGTTTTACTTATTTCGATTGATCTACTAATATAGAGACAAGTACATCTAAATTAATTTATTAAGCATTAACTATTAAGTATTAGATGAATAATAAATATTAGATGAATTGACTATATATACTAATGATTTTACTAATTTTAATTTTTTAGATGTTTTGTACACAGAAACTCTGTGTATAAGTGAATAATTACATTTATATTTTGATTTAGTTTTAATTATTTAATTATATATATATTTATTAAAATAAATTTATAATCCGAAGATTTTGTTGAGACAAAAACTTGTTTTAATTTGTTTTTCTTTTTAGTTTAATTAATTATAAAAAACTATTTGAATGAATGTTTTACGATATATATATATATATATATATATATATATATATATATATTTATTTATTTATCTTTTCAAATTTATATCTTTTAGTTAAATACTACCAATACTAAAGTTTTTCTAGCTCCGTCCCTGTGTTTAGTGATATTTCTAGTCAGTCTAAAAGTATTCTTTATGAATTCACCCATCAAATGCTAAATTCTCCCATCATATATATCTAAATAATATTTTATAAAGTAATTTTAAGGTTTAGGAACCCAAAATGTATATGGTTTGTCACAAGGTTTTTCATATTAATATTAGGCAAGTTGAAAAGTTGTTAGAAATTTTTTTATAAAGCTTTGTAATATACAACATACTATATGTAAATTATTTGAGTGATTAAAGAATAATTACTTAAAAACTCAAAGTAAATTTATGTGATGATTGATTATAAAAATATAATTAGTTTAAATGTTAAATTATTATCTTATATGTAATAACAACATATTTTATATATATATATATATATATATATATATATATATATATATATATTTATCTTTTTAAATTTATATCTTTTAGTTAAATACCGTCTATCCTAAAGTTTTTCTAGCTCCGTCCCTGTGTTTAGTGATATTTCTAGTCAGTCTAAAAGTATTCTTTATGAATTTACCCATCAAATGTTGAATTCTCCCATCCATATTTATCTAAATAATATTTTATAAAGTAATTTAAGGTTTAGAAACCCAAAATATATATGGTTTGTCACAAGATTTTTCATATTAATATTAGGCAAGTTGAAAAGTTGTTAGAATTTTTTTTATAAAGCTTTGTAATATACAGCATACTATATGTAAATTATTTGAGTGATTAAAGAATAATTACTTAAAAACTCAAAGTAAATTTATGTGATGATTGATTATAAAAATATAATTAGTTTAAATGTTAAATTATTATCTTATATGTAATAACAACATTATATATATATATATATATATATATATATATATATATATATATATATATATATTATTTTCAATTCAAAATTTTGAAATAAGTATTTACTTCTTCTTTGATTGTATATACCTACAATTAAGGGTGTTAAATGGTTTATCTTATGTCTCACCTTTTAGTTGAGGCTAATTTTATCTATTAGTTATATTTTTACGAAATAAATTCTTACTAATTATATTCACAGACATTTCATCAAATAGAAAAATTACTCGATAAAAAATGGTAAGTTTTAAAAATATTATGAATATTTTTGTTTAAAGTATATATATATATATATATATATATATAATATAATTAATCTAATGTATATAAACATGATTCACAAATATACTTTATAAAAATACCCGCACAGGTCTAAGGCTTTTATAAGGATCATTTTCAAAACTTTTATGAATTAGTTTTGATTTCAGAAACTATAAAGTCTATAATTAGTATCCTACTAAATTTTTTCTTTAATTTATCATTTAGAATTATAATTTAGCAAAACATTTGGGTAAAAAAGATAAAAGTATAAATGGTTGCGAATATTATCACCGGTCTGCAAAGAAACTCAGCAGGCTCACCTCGCCGCCTAGGGTAACATTATATAACCTCCCTCTGTTCTCAGTCACTCTCCCTCTTCGTATCTTGCTCCACGCCCTAGCTGCCGGGACTTGGTGCTAAGATCATCAAATCCACAGATCTATCTTCGCTTTCGCTGCCCCTTTCTCCTCACCTCTACAATAGATCAGCACCCAACTTCAATCTGTTCTCCAGGTTATTCTCCCTTTCCGATTGATTTTAAAGTTTCACGTGTTCGTTTTGTTTGTTTTTTTTCTAGTTGCCTGAAAATTTTGCTCGACTTGTTGTTCTGGATTTTGTTTTGTGGTTGCCTTTTGTATGGATAAATCGTATCTGTTATTAGATCTAATATCTACCAGTCGTTTTTCTTCTTCTCTTGCTGTTGTTTGTCCGTGACTGCTTTGATCGGGTTCTGGTCCGCGATCCCTACTTTTTCTTCATGTTTCTGCTATCTGCTGTTTTATGATCATATTTGATGAGTCGAACTTGTATTGGTGCTTATGCGATTCATCTGTTATGTAATATAGAGTTTAGAATAAATGAGACAGAAGTTTAATGCTTGTTCTCACTTTTTTTTTTTTTGGTGGTTCGCTTGTTTGGCTCTTTTGTTACATTTGATTGACGAATATCTGTTCTTATTTTGATTAATACTGAAAGTAGGATTGCATATCATCTACAGCGAAGAGTAAAGCCTGAACAATGAAATTATGTTATGGTGTGTTTGCTGATGGTTTTATCAACTTTTATTTTCTTCTGTATGTGTGAACCTTCCATGATAATTGTAAACTTTCAGTTGATTTGCTTGGCGACAATTCAGATAATTTTTTTTTTCTACACGCTTCATTTATATGTGAAGCAGAATTTGTGACTTCAGGCTTGTATATATTGATCCTTTTGTACCAGGCTATTCATCATAATGCATTTTGACTAATTTCTTTTCCTACCTTTTCTATCCTATTGATTGCAGTATGGCAAGTGTAGCTCCCGAAGGATCACAATATGATGACCGCCGATATGATGTCAAAATGAATGAAATGTGAGTTTTTTTTTTTTTTTTGATGGAGTCTCCCTATCCCCAGCTACATTTCCACTGGACATGTCTGTAACTCTCGTCATGTTTCATGCTTGTTTTGTATTCCTTAGATTGGCTGAAGGAGATGAATTTTTCACTTCCTATGATGAAGTTGTCGACAGTTTTGATGCTATGGGTCTTCAAGAGAACCTTCTTAGAGGGATTTATGCCTATGGTAAAAATCCTATTTCTGTATCTGAAGCTTTTGCCTGGCGATATTCAGATGTAGATAGCTCTTTATTAGGATAATACAGTTGCTGGCTTTTTGATAATTGAAAATATCTATCTCAGGTTTTGAGAAGCCTTCTGCTATTCAACAAAGAGGGATAGTACCCTTCTGCAAATGTCTTGATGTCATTCAACAAGCCCAATCTGGAACTGGGAAAACTGCTACCTTTTGCTCTGGCATTTTGCAGCAACTTGACTATAGCCTAGTCCAGTGCCAAGCTCTGGTTCTAGCACCTACTCGCGAACTTGCACAACAGATTGAGAAGGTAATGCGAGCCCTTGGTGACTACCTTGGTGTCAAGGTCCATGCTTGTGTTGGTGGTACAAGTGTGAGGGAGGATCAGCGTATTCTTCAAAGTGGTGTTCATGTTGTTGTTGGTACTCCTGGTCGTGTCTTTGACATGTTGAGGAGAAAGTCTCTTTTCTCGGATCATATTAAGATGTTTGTGTTGGATGAAGCAGATGAGATGCTCTCACGGGGTTTTAAGGATCAGGTATGTATGTAATTGTTTGTGTGTGTGTGTATACATATATCCTTAATTGGCACTTCTATTCTCTTTATTGTTATAATAATTCATGATATGACATTTGAAGTGTTTCTGTTGGCTGCAGACCTATGATATATATATATATATATATATATATATATATATATATATATATATATATATATATATATATATAATTGGCACTTGTATTCTCTTTATTGTTATAATAATTCATGATATGGCATTTGAACTGTTTCTGTTGGCTGCAGATCTATGATATTTTCCAGCTCTTGCCCCCAAAGGTTCAGGTTGGGGTGTTCTCTGCTACTATGCCTCCAGAAGCCCTAGAAATAACAAGGAAATTCATGAACAAGCCTGTGAGGATCTTGGTAAAGCGTGACGAGCTCACCCTCGAGGGTATCAAGCAGTTCTATGTCAATGTTGAAAAGGAAGACTGGAAGCTGGAGACCCTTTGTGATCTGTACGAGACACTTGCCATTACACAGAGTGTCATCTTTGTGAACACAAGACGCAAAGTGGACTGGCTGACAGACAACATGCGCAGCCGCGACCACACAGTCTCCGCCACCCACGGTGACATGGACCAGAACACCAGAGACATCATTATGAGGGAATTCAGGTCTGGTTCGTCACGTGTGCTTATAACTACGGACCTCTTGGCTCGTGGTATTGATGTGCAACAGGTGTCTTTAGTGATAAACTATGATTTACCCACCCAACCAGAGAATTACCTTCATAGGATTGGAAGAAGTGGAAGATTTGGAAGGAAAGGTGTTGCTATCAACTTTGTAACCAAGGATGATGACAGGATGCTTGCTGATATCCAAAGGTTTTACAATGTTGTTGTTGAGGAGCTGCCTGCTAATGTGGCGGATCTCATCTGATAAGCTCAGAGGCTTTTATTTAGAGGGTTTCCTCCTTGCGTTTTGGATTTTGATACCAGTGCTTGTGTTGCTGTGTTTCTCTTAATATTGCAAAATACTTGGTAGCCTTCTAATTTAGGTTTCTTTTATTTTATGCCCTTTTCTAGTTTGTAACTGACGAAGACGACTTGCTATTATTTATATAATCTTGGGAGTTTTCTTTTTCCCTTTCGACGTTAGATGTTGATAGTGTTCTGTATGCTTGGAATGTCTACCATAGATGTTGATATTGTTCTGTATGCTTGGAATGTCTACCAAGTAGCATTCGTTCACCAAGGAGATATATGATTAAAGAGTGTAACTACTAAGGATGCAACTCTTTTGGAACGGTAGCTTACTGATCAGTTTATTCCGGCTCCTTTGGAACAGGGAGCTTACTGATCAGTTTATTCCGGCTCCTTTTGGAACGGTAGCTTACTTATTTGTGTTGTGTGTTGAACGGTTGAGTTATTTGACCAGGGCTCTTGGAAGCCAATATTTTTGCCTACGGGGTCCTCCTCTAACCCATATAAAAAACTCCATCGCAAATGCGTGTGGTCATGCTCTGTAAGATATTTTTTGTGGAGCCTCAGGTCTCAAGGCAAGTGGCTAGTCTAAGATTTATGTCTCTACTAATGCCTCGAGGGATGTGTGCAATGACTTGGCTATTTTAAGTGGCATTGAGGTTACTAGGAACCTTGGTAATTTTCTAGGAGTTCCGATTCTTCAGGGGCGTGTCTCTAAAGCGACCTTCACTCCTTTATTGGATAAAATGAACTCTAGACTTAATGGGCAGATAAGCAAACACTTAAGTTTTGCGGGCAGTGTTACTTTGGCGAAATCGGTCTCTCTTCTCTTCCTGTCTATGCCAAGACGGCTATGAATATTTCTAAAGGGGTTTGTGATGACATTGATTCGCTTATTCGAAACTTCGTGTGGGGACATACTTCTACCTCACGACCTATTCATACTATCCCTTGGTCGGTCTTCTGTAAACCTAAGGATCGAGGCAGCTTGGGCATTCGTTCTATGTTTACTTTCAATCAAGCTGCTCTTTGGAAATTAGGTTGGAGATTTCTGAAGGTTGCAGATAGTTTGTGGGCGAATGTTCTTCGGAGTAAGTATATACGTGCGGACGGTACTATACACTCTTCTCCTTCTCATTGTTGGTCCGGTATTCTCCGTGCTTTGCAAGATGTGGTTTTATAAGGTTCTTATTGGGTCCTTGGAGATGGGTGAGATATTTGCTTTTGGGATGATATTTGGTTGATGGAGGAGCCTCTTCATTCATGGGTTCATTTCACTCCTACGTCTTCTCTGTCTTTGTATGGGAATGTCAGATCTCACTTGGGTGATGCTTTTGGATGGCGTTGGGCTTTGTTTGCTCATCTTCTTCCTCAGCATATCATTTTAAAGCTTGCTTCCATTCAACCTTATCCATCGATGGAGTCTTCATCTTCTTCTGTGATTCCCTTCGGTATGATGGATAAGATTGGTTGGCGTCATTCCACTTATGGGTCTTATACTGTAGCTTTGACTTACATGCTGTTGCAACCGGAAGGTTCTGTTCAGCTTGAAGAGGCCGGGTACTCTCTTCAGTAGGCTTTGGAAGCTACATGTTTCGGAGAGGGCTCGATGCTGTGTCTGGAAGCTAATCCACGGCGGAGTATTGTCGAATGTAGAGAGAACACGGCGCCATTTGACTACCGACATGCGATGCCCAGTGTGCATGGAGTATGATGAAACCAATATTTATCTTCTACGGGATTGTGCAGTTTCATCGATGATGTGGACACGGCTAGGTGCTCCTGGTTATGTAGTTAAAATTTTTTTGATGTCTTTTTCTTCTTGGATTAGAGGTAATATTTGTTCTAGTAAGTTCTATAATAATACTACCTTGTGGAGTTGAGGTTTTTGCTGTAGGATTATGCTGGACATGGAAATGAAAGAATAAGGTGTTCGAGGATGTTCAGGTGCAAGATGATCGGACTGAAGTGATTCATCAACAAACTTTGGAGTTGTCCCAGTTGAGGCGTCAGACATCAAGGTGTTTTTACTACCTCCTCTTGTCGGTGGAGTATATTAGCTAGATTCGTCCTCAGTTGGACTTTAAGGTAAACACGGATTTGGTGTTAATCTTGGCCTATGTAATGTGCCCTTGGCTGAACTATGGGTGTTTTATATGGGTTACATATTGCTTGGGAGAGTGGGTACCGTCGGGTTGTCTTGGAATCCGACTCTCAATTGGTTCTTACTCTCCTTAAACGCTCAATTCTTCGTCATCATTCTCTCTTTAGTCTGGTATGGAAAAATGCCATGACTTTATTAAAAGATATTATAGATATTTTATACAAAGATGTAAGGATCAATTGGCCTATCTTCATTTATTGAAAGCGCAATTAGATGTTGGAGACGCCGACTCTCTTTCCGACCCAAAATAAATGCTTGCTTCTTGTTCCAAACAGATGAGCATAACATCAAGTATAGTCCAAACCACAACAAAAGGGAGCTTTCAAAGCGATTCTTTACAAATCAAAAAAAGGGAGCTTCCATGTACAGACCCCGAAAGGGATCTTTCATGTACAGATGACCGATTCCCGTGAGGTTGACTCAAGATTCTTTGAGCTGGACGTGGGTCCACTCAAGTGATTTTGGTGATCCCATGAATCGATTGGTGAAGCTCTTCTCTCACTCGAAATGTTCTGTGAAGGATTGGTTCCACTTCCAAGAGCCACTGCATCCTGACTGCTTGATGCCACAGGCTCACTTGTTGATGTGCTTGAATACACAATTCCAGAACCCTACAAGTATAAGCAAGTCAATAAAGCTATGTTATGATGTGAACAACACATCAATAACTCACATGCCTATATTTATTCAGATTTAAACAATGTCAAGTATTACAGGTGCGAAGTGGCATAATCTGGCAATTTCACTATGACAACAGGTAGAGAAAATCAATAGGAAAGAAGCCACATTCACTTAATTTTGCTGAGGTAATTATATTCAGGATACTGTGGAAGATTATCACTTGTTCTGACAACAACATGAAGCCAGCCAAAAATACTAAATAATTGGACAGTTGGGTCTCCTATATTAGTGATACATGTATCATATCATGTGATTGGTTGATGCTAAATAAGGATTAAAGTTTTACTGCTTTACGAGAAAAATAATAAACAATATAAATCCCACAAATCAAGTGATAGGAATGCAAGGATACATATAAATCTCACCAATCACGTGATAGGAATGCAAGGATACATATAAGGAAACAAGCAGGTTTGGTTGGTTTTCAACTAATCCTCTTGATCATATACAATTTCACTGGCAAACCTATAGAGACACGACTCTTGATAGAAGAGTGCGGGTCTGTTTTTTAATGAACTAGTTTGTGTTCCCATACCTTGCACGGGTTGGTTATATATCGTAATATTTTTAGTTGTTTTCGAGTGATAAAATAACTAAATAGATTTTTTATGATTGATTGCAATTGCATTTTGATAATTCATGCAAACCTATATAAATGAAAATTATATATATATCAAAGTCCTTTTTTTTTTCAAGAATCACTGATATTTTAAAGCATATATTTTTTCAGAAATCCTAACCATAGGGTCTTTAACGGCAGCAGAATCCATTGGAGGTGAAATTCTGTGCAGTGACAGATCAGTAGAATTTATTCTCCTTTGAGAGGAATCTGCAGATGGCCAGCTCACTATTCTTCCACTGTCTCCACCTGCAAAATACACAATTCAGCTGATTTCACCACATATATGACCATTGCTGAAATACTAAAGTAGTTTGCAAATTGATGAACGACTGTTAATACAACACTACTGCAGTCCTTACACGTGGTGGAGGAGCCATGGTTTGCGATTGCTGATCGTTCAAAACAGTCCAGTCAAACACATAGTCAAACTCGAAACCTGAGAGGAGAAAAGAGCTATGGAGTTTAAAATATCAAAGAATACAGTCGGAAAAAAGTGTTGGTAACAATTACAAGATTCACAAATAGAGATATATCTAACCTTCACGGATAAAAAGGTCATGGAAGATTTTTTGCAAGTAAGCATAATCTGGTTTATCGTCGAACCGTAGAGAACGGCAGTAATGGAAGTAAGAAGCAAATTCAGTGGGAAAACCTTGACAAAGTTCCTGAAAAGGACGCTTGTGTGTAACATAACCAATCCATAAAAGGACGCTTGTGTGTAACATATTATACTTCTGTGTTTTGTTTCTAGCTTTCAATCCCTGCCAAGGAAGACTACAAGGAGACTTTCAGGACAGCCTTGTTAAAAATAAATGACAGGCTACCAAAAATTGATTCCAAAACAAAGTGCAAACACTAACTTTCCTCTCAAGAAATGCATCAAAACATAGCCGATTGATTCCAAGTCATCCCTAAGACTTTGCTCTGCAAAGTAAGAAAGCACATTATCAATGTATGTATCTTGCTGTCCCAATCAATTTCTTCTTCTTCTTCTCCCTGCATTACCATGTCCAATGAGTTTTTAAAATAGAATAGTTCACACCAAAATTGGGCAGTGTTGGGAGAAAATTTAGTTTGAAACTTTAATTGACAAGAACATTCCAAAGAATGGAGTGGGTGCATCAGGTGTATGTGAGTATGTCTGATCAATTTTTAAGTCATGTCAAAATTAGCTAGACTACTTCAGTATAGAAATACATTAGAATCGCAACCATGAGAGAAACCTGTGACACTAACTAGATTTGCACGACGGCCCAAACCCATAAGGAAGTTTTCTGGTTTGATGTCCCGATTTAGACAAAACTTGGAATGGACAAATTTAATTCGGTTAATCTGGAAATTAAGAATGACATTAAACAACACGAAGAACTTAACTACTTCTTCCTCCTTTCCACCGGCCTTCGCCTGTAAATGAAGAGTCTTGAAGAAGTCTATACATCCTTGACTCGAAATGAAGTTGTGAAGGCTTTGCCTTAACACTTTCCTGGAAGAAAAAAAGAAAAGGAAATTTCGGATGGTGTCTCTTTGGTTTGGGTATTTCGGATTTTGCCCAGAGGTTTTTTTTTAGTTCGGATGGTACCCTTGTGTTTTCATATTTTCCAGAAAATATCCAACTCCATTTAAATTGCAAAGGGATGTCAACTTAAATTAATTTTCAAAAAAATTTATGTGTAAGATGTGTAGCCTCTTTTATCTTCTTTTTTCAAAAAGAAGTTTTTATCATTTAAAAAAAATAATTTTAGTTGATATCTCTCTACAATTTAAATGAAATTGGACATTTTCAGAAAAATATTAAAACACAATAGCACCATCTGAACTAAAAAAAACCTATGGGCAAAATTCGAAAAACCCCAAATCACAGGGATACCATCCGAAATTTCCAAAAAAATAAAACATTGTAAACTCAGTAAGGAACTATTTGGCCGGTTTAGGTTTTCGCCGGTTCAAGGTTTAGGTTTAGGTTTGTAAAAATAAAAAACCTAAACCGACGGTTGAACCGGCCCAAACCGTCGGTTTGCGACGGTTTTCCGACGGTTTGATATTTAATAGGTTTTTTATTATTTTTTTTAAAAAAATTTAAAACCGGTGGTTTGGTTGGTTAAACCGTCGGTTTTCAGTTTTTTTTTAAAAAAATTCATTCCGACGGTTTGTGGTAAACTGTCGGTTTAAACCGACGGTTTTGCTTCTGGGCTGATTTTTCAATTTTTTTTATAAATAACCGTAGTTAAACCGACAAACTGACGATTTGTCGATTTTCACTTACTAGGTTTGGGTTTATGGCAATTTAAGTTTACAACCCACCTAGAGTTTGGGTTACGGAGGTTTAAGTATGCAATCCACCTAGAGTTGCTTCACAGCTTCAACCTTCTCTTTCCATCTTATTCCCCACGTTTTTCTCTCTAAAAACAGATAACTTTTTGATCTCTCACACCAACCATTTTACGCTCTTTTAAAATGGGTCTTCGATCTTTCGGTGGCGCCGCTCGGGACAATAGATCTCCATATCGGTGTATTCCACATGGAAGTTCTTCATCTCCTTCTTTATGCAAGCTTCCGATTCTTATTTTGAATCTGACTATTTCAGTTGTGTACTGTGTTAATCTTCGTGCCGGAACCATCATCCTCTTGGTAAAACCATTGTCAACCCTGGAATTTTGAGTTGACTGCCCCAACAATTGGAGAAGGATTGAGGAGAAGTGACATAAATTTTCTATTCATCTTGGTTCTTTGAGGTATTCTATTCAACTCTCTTTTCTGCTTCCCCGTGCTTCTTTCTCGATTTCTAGCTTTCTAGCTTTCTAGCTTTCTTGCTTTAGCAAATTGCCATTAGAGGTCATTGATTCTGCCATATCAGATGGTTCAGAATCCGAAATCCTAAGATGTATCCATATAGGGTTGTTGTGTGATCAGGATAACATACCATCAATGTCTTCGCTTGTACTTATGATGAGCAGCGAATTTGTTGCACTTCCGCTTCCTTCTCAGCCTGCATACATGATTACATCAAACATGCCGCTGAACACAGAAGATACCAACTGGTCTGTTGATAAATCTACTGATTTGGAGTCGATTACTGATCTTCATGTGCGATAATAGTACCTCCTGAGACTATGAGTTGTTTTTGTTATCTATGTGTGTAAATAAAGTAGCAAGAATTTCCTGTCGACCATGTGGTTACAGTATTGATGACACTTGAGTGTTCGATGAAATGCTAAAGAGAGATTTTTGTGAATCTTTGTACTATGTGATAATTGTGATATCTGCATCAGTTGAAATTTGATAAGTAACCTATTCGATGCATTTCTGATTTGCCCAAGAGCGCCTGTTTAAGCAATACCTTAATATCGTTGTCTTGTGATATCTGCATAAGTTGAAATATTCTGGTCACTCTACGTTGTGAGGATTGAAGCTTATGTTTGAAGCTTTTCTTGGTCACTGAAGACTAACTTAATCTTGCTATTTCTTGTGTTGTTCTTTATTCGAACTACATGAAGTTCTTTGATGGCATGGGCGATGACAGAAGTGAGTGCAAGAAGGCCTCCTAAATTGATGATGGTTTGTCTTTGCCATCTGCATACATGTAACCCTGACCCAAATGAAACAAAAATATCTCTCTTCCCCTTTAATTTCATCTCTTGGTTATCAATATCTCCATTTTATTCCGATTTTTGTTTTTCGTTTCTCTTTTCAGCGTAGATGTGGATGAATTTTTACGGGCATCAGATCTGACGCTCCTCCAGGCTGCATCTACGGTCGCTCAAAATCGGTAAGATCCCTATCTCTTTTCGTTTCAGTTTGAGGTTTGTTCTTCAGTTTGAGGTTTGTACTTCATATTCGATATGCTTGATCACTAGAACTGAACTACAATTGAATCGAATATTAATCCATCTTGAATTTTGATTGCACATTTGTAATAAAAATTATGCTTTAATCCTTGAATTTTGTATAAAGGGGCCTAAAAGCTAGAATCTTTTGTCATACAAGTATTATAATCCCGAAGAAAAGATTCTTGGAAAGAAAATGTAGGATGGTTTTACCTTTTTTTTTTACTTGGAAGGAGTTGTACAATTAGTTTGTTTTCATTTGGAATAATACCGTTTTTCCTATAGGATTAGATGAGGTTCAGTATTGCCTTTTGGCGCACATTTCGTGGGACAGGAGGTGATCCCTTTAAATTTGGTGCTGCCACGAAATTCTGGTCATGGGAAGATGGTTCGAACTCAGTTGAAATGGCGACGACAAGAAGTATAATTAATTGAAAAGAAAATTTTGTTGTGCATCGCACTTTGTCATTTCAAGTGGACTGATATTTCCTTCTCTTTGATGTAGTGAAAGCAAACTTTGAGTTCCTTGAAAAGCTTGGTGTTGAACTTTGGTGCTTCCATGACAGTGACATTGCTTCAGAAGGCAAAATCTTGGAGGTGAGCTGTTTTTTTTTTTCCTTTTAGTGTTACATATGTGTCCTTTTTTTTTTGGCATTTTTCAATGGCAGAGAAATATAGGAAGGGAAAAAAGGATGGTTGCGGTCTATTATTTTCTTCTCTTTGATGTAGTGAAAGCAAACTTTGAGTTCCTTGAAAAGCTTGATGTTGAACTTTGGTGCTTCCATGACAGTGACATTGCTTCAGAAGGCAAAATCTTGGAGGTGAGCTGTTTTTTTTCCTTTTAGTGTTACATATCTGTCCTTTTTTTTTTGGCATTTTTCAATGGGAGAGAAATATAGGAAGGGAAAAAAGGATGGTTTCGGTCTATTACTTTATGTTAGCAAAGCTTCTTTGTTTCCCCAGTCAATGAATGAAAATTTCCCACTAATTCAAAGACCGTCCTTTTTACCATACATATCCACAATGCCCTGTTTATATAGTAAATAATAACCTCTTACATATATTTTTGATAATGTTTGTTTAAATGTAAGGTTGGAAATTTCCAGTACTAGCAATAAGTTGTTGGCTTTTAGCTTTTAACTTTGATGTAGCACATTAGTCATTGCACATCAAAATTATTTGGCACATTTTCTGGAACATTAGAAAAGATTAATGCCCCTGATTTAGTCATGAGGTAGTTGTATAGGGCCGCCTATCATACATTTTAGTTTTTGAGTGTTGATTTTGATCAATTTTCTGTTCCTGAATTTGGTATTTCTTATTCCTCTACCTGTTTATAATGTTTTGATGTTGTAAAACCTTATCCATATATAATGGTTTATCTTAGGGATCATAACATTTTTGCCTTTCAGTGAAGTACTGCTATCCTGATATTTACCCCTTGTGAGATCGACAATGTCAATCAAACACAAATGCCCCTTTCATCTGCTTGTACTCTCTGCAAGTCAAGCCTACTCCAGCTCCGCCACAGTTTGCGTCATAAACAACCATTTTCATCCAACCTGTTCTGGTATGTCACTAGCTTGTCAAAATTTCTTCCTTTTGATTTTTTTAATTGCTGAATTCCCCCCCCCCTTGTTTTCTAGATGCATCTTCAGAAAGCATCATGTTTTAGGATATCATCCTTCTTAGCCGATGGTGTTTTTATCATACACCACCTAAGTAGTTGACTGGACAACACTCCCAGCAGGGACTTCCGTACATTTTTCATGGAGTTATAAGCTCTCCTTTTCCAGTTACTAATGGGCTTTTCAATTGATTAGCGTTTTGATTTTGGCTATGCAGGGAGGATATAAGAATGACATAAGGCTCGTAGTTAATTTTAATGGGATGAAAGTTAATAATGTGAGGGAGTAATATTATGTGGGAGTAAGTCACTAATGTCGAGAACGAACTCGACCCAATTCCTTGATTAGATGCAGGAGCTTATGCAAAACACACTCTTCCTTGATGGCAAACTGGTAAACGTAGGTTAATTTGGTATGTTTCTTTCCATCATGTTATGCTTATTTGTTGCCCAACGTTATTGGTGTGCCTTATCAAACTAAGCATGTCCTTTGCTGCAATTTATGCATGTTCAAAGCTATGATAATTCCAAAACTAGCTGAATATCCTTGGGTTTGTAATTGATCATATACTTAAATATGAAATGACTGTGTATGTATATACTGAAGATGCCAAACCAAGGCAAAGGAGGAAGAAGACGAAGAATGCAAGCGAGATTAATGGTTCATTAACAAGTTTTTCCTTCATAACTAAATCGCAGCAAGATACATAGGAAGCAGATAGATAAATGGCAAGAAGAGTTGAGGATGATTGATTCTAACAATGAGGAGATGCATGCGTGTCTGGAGAATGCCAAGTTTGTAGTTCAGAGTGTTCGTGACCACCACTGATGTTCATATGACATGAAATAGAGGTTTCGGTATGATATCTTGCCATATTAATCTCATATACATTAGTTGGAAAACAATGTATATTCAATTTCAGGAGTCTAGAGCAACTAAAAGATGATGCAATTACTGGGTTAGTGCATTCTTATTAAACTAAGATCTCGAGCAACACTTGATGTCTGTCTATTACTTTTCTAAAGCGAATTCACATCCCAGCTATTGCAAGATATGTTCTTTAGTATATCCTATTTCCGCTTGCTTATCTAATATGCATATTTCGTCTTTGAGCCTTAAAAGGAGAAGTGCAGTAGTGAAAATTGTTTGTCCACACTTATTCTAAATACAAATGTTGAAGTGATAAAATTAGAACAGAGTCTTAAAGCCAATAATATTATCGGTTTGCAACCCCCTTTTTTTTTATAAAGGTGAATTAGTGTCACTTAAAAAATCCGAAAACAACAGCAAATCAGTCTTGATTTAGGACAAGTATAACACCCAAATATTCATTATAAAACATTCAAATATTCAATGACTCAATTTCATGTCCAACAAGCATGATCCGAATTAATCTACGACGTGATCGATTTCCGATCCTTAATTTAACTAACGACATTAATTCACGATGCTCCTTTTTTCATTGGGCTATTTGTTAGTGACAATAATTGTTTGTGATAACCACAAGTTACAAGATATCTGATTTTTGAATCTCTAATGATATCTATATTCTACATGTTTGATCTTGAAGAAATACTATGGCAGCTAAATATATTTGTTGCAAACTAGCATAATGTACTTTAAACATATGTCCTTCAATTTAATATTACAAAATCATTTTAAAACAATTGTATAATTTGAAGTGAAAAAAATTACAGAGATTTCAAAAACAAGCAAGGGATTTTATTCCATAAAAAACAATAGTGCATTTCCCATGCTTTGCACGGGATTTTGATAAAAATATTATTTGTTATTGTATTTCTTTAAGGGATTATATATAAACTATTTGTTGTCATTAGATAGAGTAGATAATAAGCAATAAATATTTGTACACTTTACGTATAATATTATATAATACATTAATAAAATATCTAATCATATAATAATTCATATTTGATTTTTCTCCACCTTATTATACTGATTCATATGTTAATAGAATATGTTAATAGAAATAGTACATTAATTGTGTTAAGTTAATTATTGTATATAAATTAATTTAAGAAATAACACAATCTATAATCAAAACTAATTACGTTTAAGATTAATTATGTTTGTTATATAAACATGTCCAATTGGTTGGCCCAATTTAATTAAGATTTGATTTTAATATTTCGTTAAATAATTTTTTAATGAATAAACTTAATTAATATTGGGTGAAATTGGTTAGTGTGTAGATTTTTTTATCAAGGAAACAAAGTGTGTAATCAAAATTTATAGAAACACTAACTATGCACTTTCTATTTGTGAAGGGACCCAACGTTATACTGTTACCCAACTCTGTTACCCAACTCTGTTACCCAACCTTGTTACCCAACTTTGTTACCCAACGTTATACTCTGTTACCCAACTTTGTTACCCAAATTCACTTATGTTACCCAACTTCGTTGTTACCCGATTTTAATACACAACGCTCTACATCCAAATTGACTTATGTTACCTAAATTCGTTGTTACCCGATTTTCATACCCAACGTTCTACATCCAAATTGACTTATGTTACCCAACTTCGTTGTTACCCGATTTTAATACCCAACGTTCTACATCCAAATTCACTTATGTTACCTAAATTCGTTGTTACCCGATTTTCATACCCAACGTTCTACATCCAAATTCACTTATGTTACCCAACTTCGTTGTTACCCGATTTTAATACCCAACGTTCTAAATCCAAATTCACTTATGTTACCCAACTTCGTTGTTACCCGATTTTAATACCCAACGTTCTACATCCAAATTCACTTATGTTACCCAACTTCGTTGTTACCCGATTTAAATACAGAAATGTTCTACATCCAAATTCACTTATGTTACCCAACTACGTTGTTACCCGATTTTAAACATGCTCAAATACATACACTATAAATTAAAAGAAGCCTATGTACGTCAAGATCCTGATATATTTCCATTTTGCACCCACAAAAAATGGACTGTTAGAATCTCATTGGTTCTTTGTGGGCCATATTTGAGCCCACGTCAATTTGGTCCGTAAACAGAGCCCATTAACTATGAGAAACTGAAATGGGAAAACAAATGCAGCATGCAGCATGAATTCATGATCTTCATATAGTTCTTATGACAGAGAGCATCCTCTTCTTTTGGAAAAAAAAAAGAACTATTTTTTTTACTTTCTTCCAATGTTTTATTTGTTGTACTCTCATCAGCGCATGGACGAATGTCGCTCAAAGCCGTCTCTGCTTGAGGATCCGCCCATTCTTGCATTGATGTACATGTGTCCACAATTGCACTGCTCACAAATAAAAATAACTAAATATATAATTTTTGCAGTAAATACAAGCAGTTTGATACTAAAGGATAGTGTGCATTGTTAGGCTTTTCAAGTGTTTGAAAAATATGCAGTAATAAATGATTTTTCACAATGTAGCTTACTTGTTGAAAATGACAAATACTCCACAGAGAATGAATGCCCTGGCTACAAGCAATCACCCACTGAGTATGAATCTACAGAGAGATTCAGTTAGAAATTAACACAACAGATATAATGGGAAAGCAAGGTGTGCCCAAATGAATTAACCTTCCTTTAATATGAGAGAAAACCCCTTTTCTCTTAAACCTCTACCACAACATAGACACCTACTTGCTACCATGATCAGAAGCTGAACAGCAAGAAGCAAAAGCATTGAGGCCACTGCCATGCCAATTACAACATCAGAAGTGTATTTACAAAATGTATTCCCCAATGTAGTTTGAGTTGCAACTCACCCGACATATCAAGCAGATTGAATGTGTTGTGTCTATAAATCCACCATATCCATGCAAAACTCAAGTTATAGTTTACTCCGATTTCTTATCAGCTTCTTCCTTAGGCTCAGAAGAAGATTCCTTTTCTTCCTTGGCAGGAGCAGGGGCATCATCAACAGATTTTTCCTCCTCTGTTATCTCTTCGACTTTTAGATTCCCTAGACGCTCGGCGGCTTCAGATGTTTCTGTTGCAGCACTTTCAGTCTGCTTGGTTTGGGATTCAGCAACCTCTTGAAATGTCTCTATAAAGCTTTTGCAATCTGTAATGAATCGCTTGAAATTATTTTACTGATTATGTAAGATACAACAAGAACAGGAAAGAAAATTGCAGTGGCAAAGCATTCACTTCGCTTTTTGTCAAACTATAATATAGCTATAACCCCACAAGAGGTGACACAAGCAGTATTGCGAATCCACCTCTCCAGGAAGAAGCAAAACATTTTTCGTGATGAATGATTTGGGTACATCAGTGCTAATAAGTAAATTGATTCACAGAGTCATTTAGCTCATAAATATCTATGACATAACAAAGGGTTAAACCAAAACTATGAATATATAGTTAAATGTCAATACATCACAAGTGTACCCTTCAAAGACTATTCCGCCAAAATATAACTTTCCATTGTCTTTTCTATTCATCTATACAACTATCAACAATTATACAAAAAACTGGCAAATGAAAAAATAAAAACTAAATGCAACATTAACTTTCACTACAAATGCGACTAGTATGCAAACAAAGATATGTTTGTTACTCCGTTCATCGTGTCCTTACCCACCTCAAAGTAATTGAGAAAGCAGACGAGTTACCCAATTGAACAACACAGTGTACACCATCAGCCATTGCATGCAAGGAAACTCGTCAAACATTCGAAAGTAATTTAATGTAAGTTTGTTAGCAGCCTAAGTCATCACACATACACAACAGAGTAGGTTGTAATGTACTTATGTACTGATGTCCTAAACCCACAAGATAGAAGACTACAAAAAAACAAAGAGGTCTCTAGACTTTTACTTCCATTAATTTCAGTAAAAAAGAAGAAAGTAACTTATCAAGTTTCTAATAGCATCAAGTTATCAACTCCAGAACCCCCCAAACACATTGGTGTTTTAACAGGTTTAAGAGCACCTAGGCTCTAAAGTTCAGCAAGATAAATGCCTTCCTAGCAAGGCATTCCATTTGGAGACCACAACCTGATTGAGGCCTCTGCTGTTTTTTAGTCACCTAGGCCAAAAAAGCCTGTTCCCTCTCACCTTCTTATGAAAGACTAGAAACGTACTATATGCCTTTTTACATAAATAATTAGTGTAAATCACTTCATTAGTATTATTATTTAAGAGCTCATTTTTCATACGTTTTCTTGATTTATGAGAGTATAAATTTAGTTTTATGCAGGCAACTTCAGTTTAAGAGCTCATTTTTCATACGTTTTCTTGAAATAATAGTGGAATTTAAATTTACTTGTAAATCTAGAGAAAGAGGCACTTCAGTTTCATCCATTTTAGCAGCTAGAGATATACAGGCAACTGCAAGCAATGACAGTGTCCAATCCTTGTCCTTGTACACAAAAATTAAAACCCATTGAAGAATGCTCATAAATGGAAAAATTGAAGAGTTATGAAATAATTATCTTACAGACAACTTATAGGCAGAAAGAAAGTTAGGTCCAAGTAGTTTATGGAGAGATATCCACATATAGGCCCGAAATTGTAGTAAGAATTGACCTGTTAAACCAAATAGAAGCATTTTTCAATTACATTGAAAAAGGTTCTTCTTTTACTTCAGCAGATTTCATGACAAATCTAAACAAGTTACAGTCATTAACCCAGGACTGAACAAGAACAATTCTGAACTTTACAGGATTGTAAGGTAGAAGCTTTGGGCTTTGCAGGACTGCAGCGTTAGCGTACACAACAGAAGCATCCTTAAACAAAGATAGACAGATAAAAAAAATGGCCAATTCAGATTGCTATAGATGGTATCAAGAACTAAAAAGCAAGAAAAATGGCATCTCGCTCTCATAAAACAGGATAAAGAAAGAGCAAATGAAAGCAACTCACTTATATGTCAAAGTATATCATCAAACTTGGTGGGCATCCAACAATTCACTCTTAGAAAACCACCTACATTGCAAAAGCTCTACCTTTGGGAGAAAAAGCTCTTTGAAGAACTTAAGGTATGCACCTCTTGTTAACCAGCTGTAATCCATTGAACTGCATCAAAATGTTTTGGAAATTATGATTTTTGCCACAAATCCCGGCATAATGTTTTTGTTTTAAAGAAATCTGTAAATTCAAATGGGTTTCACCGTGTTGTATTGCAGGTAGAAAAAAAAGAGTATAGGGTTGCACATGACAAGAAGGTGAAGAAACTGCACTGGTTAAATAAAAAGGGAACCGAGCCCTATAAGGCTCACAAATGAGTGCAACTGTTGCAAGAGAGACCGTAGTGGGAAACCGGTTTTGGTAAAGAAGGATGCAACTATAAAAGACTGTAGTGTTTTTTTTTAATCTCTGTCAAACCTAACAAAGCACTTGTTTGTCACTTTTCAGTGATGCAATTCATCTAAAAGGCTAAATATCAGCTAGCAAATGAGCAGATGCTCCACTCAAAATAAGTTTCTTCATCAAATTTCTCAGGTCCTCGCAGTCCCTAGGTGGAACCCCTTCTCTCGGGCAAACAAAATTCGAGCATCCAGATGACAAAGTTTGAAAACATAAAGCGCAATAAGAAATTGGATGAACATAATTTAATGTGCAACTTGATAAATCCTTTAAAATCATATAAAACCGTTATCATATAATAGTACATTGAAATTTGGATCAATTGGGAGAGGAAGGAAGAGAGGAAGACGAACATATACCTTAGGGTTTGAGAGAACAATTTAAATCGCTCTGCTAAATCCTGCACATCAGGTCTCAATACACTCCATTTCTTCTCCATGTACTTAACATCTTCAACTGGAATTAAACCCTTATTCTCTTGCATTCCAAATTACATCAAGCTCGTATTTAGGTTTTCCATCAAATTCGAATAATCCCCAATGTCTCTCAAAGTTCCCTGGTGTAATGCTCTTGGCATTCTCATCGATTAAGCTGAAGAGATAGATTTTGATCAAGCATGGTCTAAGAGGTGTACCAGATCCACTCAAGACATGTTGGCTCTCCGGCGAAGCTTCTTGGCGGCCGACAACGATGCGGACTGGTGGCGGATCTCCGGCGAAGCGGTCCTTCCAATGGCCGAAGAATGATCTCTCCCTCTGCCGATCTAGGGCGAGGAGAGGTAGAGCGGAGACGAAGAAACAAGAGGGCGAAGAATCGCCATAAATCGCAGTCCAGAGAAGAGAGAACGAGAGCCAAAAAAAGGCTGGAAAAAAAAAAGTTATTTACACCCGCATAGTTAGTATCTGATTAAAAAAATACCTACATACCTTGTACCCTAGTTAAAATTAAAGCGTTATAGTCCTATTTATCTCATTAATATTTTGGTGGGCTGCGGTTAAATGCTAAAATGACACGTGACAGTGAACATTTTTCTGCGTGACACGTGACAAGGAGTGCTACTCCTGTAATATATATATAAGATTAGTGATTGTAGGTAGGGGTGGGCATGGGACAAGATAAGACGGGATTGAGGTCATCCCAGTACTGTCCCGGCTATTTTACATGGGACGGGATCGGGACAGGTGGGACGGGATCGAGGTCATCCCAGTCCCGTCCCGGCTATTTTACATGAGATGGTATCGGGACAGGCCTTGGGTGTTTTAGATGGAATCCCACCAGGAGCTATCCCGGTTGGGATTGGGACGGGACGGGCTCTATCCCGCTTGCCCATTAATTTATTTACTATGTTCAAATTTTACGCTTTAGCCACAAAAATATCCATATAGATCATATTTAAAACGCAAAAAAAAAAAAAAGTTTCCAAATATCCATAATAAAATATTACATTTTGCATTAAAACTTTCAAATATCCATAATAAAACACATCTAAATGAATTTGGGGCATTTCAACTTTGACGGTTTAACCAACATGGTTTATTTTTTAAATATATAAGCATAACTACGTGATAACTATATAAGTATATCAGTAATGCTTAAAAATTTTATTTACATTTATTATTTTAAAATAATAACTTCATTATATACGGGACGAGCGAGATTAAGAAGTTAAGGCTCATATCCCATCGCGAATAGTTTTGGCGAAACGGGTTTGAGATTTCTAATTTTGAATGAGATTTTGCTGGGATCGGGATGGAAATGGCGGGATTTGTGTCCATCCCTACCGGTAGACATTTTTTATTTTATTTTTGTCCACTGAATATAAATCAAAAATCAATAATGGTACTTCATAGGATTCCACTCGGCTATTTAATTTCCTCAAGCATATATTGGTTTTCACTTCATCCATATAGGCCACCCACTACATGGAGATCCATATGTTGATCAAGAAAACGCGAACCTTCTTACAAATAATACTACAAATAATAAATAATACTTACGGTGAGAATAATGTTGATTGTGATTTGTGAGAGACGAGAAGGACTATGTGAACTATCTTACTCTAATTATTTTTTATTTTTTTATTTTTTTTTGTGCAACAAGGGTCAAAGCACTGTAAAAGTGGAAAAAATTACAAACGTGTTATCCGGAGAAGACTAACACCCCGTAAATCGTCCCACAAAATACCCCTAACACTAGCCGGAGGAACATCAAGAAAGTGTAATCCAACTGTAAGAGAGAAGGCAGACGAAGCCATCGCATCGGCCGCTCTATTACCTTCCGGAAAAATATGACCGAGTCGAACAACTCAGTCCCTTGTAAGGTAGCCTTGGCATTTCGAAACCAGGCTGAAAAGTGGATGTATAATGTCAACACCCTTACGTATCAGATCAAGAACCAACATCGAGTCCATCTCTACCACAACCTGCCTAAAACCAGCGTTCCATGCGCACTCCAGCCCATAGATCACTCCCCATAACTCAACTTCTAGTACCGAGGCACACACCAAATTTGCCGCAAACCCACTTAACCATTTACCTCCAGAATCACGTAATAGCCCACCTGCTGAAGCAAAATACCGCAATTTATTCTCTTGAGCTATGAAAATACCGCAATTTATTTTCTCAAATTATGAACACAAAAAACGCTTTCTAAAATATATATATCTTTTATGGGCAGATCAGTAGAAGGCTTAACCATGGTCCATCAGTACACGGACTACTCCTATTCAGGTTGATCTTTCAGCAGGCCAAGTAGTTTCTCCTATCGTTGTCAAGGATGCAACAGCTATTAAGATTTCATATGCTTCTGGTTCTAATGGCGCAGTATTGACCCTAAAATTCATCAATTGAAGCTATTTTTCAAGACTACTATGGCTTAAACTGTAAAAGTCTTTCCTGGCTATTTTGCATTCTAACACACTGTACGCACTCCTCTAGATTCTTGTAAGAATGAATGAAGTAAACAATTTCACTAATATATCCTTAATCACAATTAAAACTAAAATATATTAACATCATATGTCCAAACATCTTCCAAAGATTATCAGATTCTTTCAACCATTTAAACTACTGAATGTTTGAAAAAGACTTTTGTATTTCATTGAATGACTTTCCCTTACCTTACAATGCTACTGTAACATATATATATAGCAGTAGGGAATCACAAAAGGACAAATTGACAGTTACTTTAGAATACTGTAGAAGGTCCTAGAAAAGAGGTGAGTCACCAAATGCAATTATGGAGGTGACGTCAATTCTGTATTGGTGTTAGCATCCCCCTCGATCCAAGTGTGGTGAGACACAGCTGGGATCGTAGAAATATAAAGCGGCCAGTGGATAGTGGTTTCGTAAGAAGGTCAATAACTTGGTCCTTAGACGAAATGAAGGCCACATTGAGAGATTTGCGTTGGACACGTTTGATAACATGAATTATCGACCTAGTTTAGTAGAGCATATAGTTAGTTTTCCCTTTTCCCGCATGCATGTTTTAGCCTTAAGTTGTGTTCTTTATACTTGTTTAATGCAACTTTGCGAGGATAGATGTCTACACACACTTTTGGTTTCTTTGTAGGTATTTTGGTGTGTTTCGGAGCTAAAACGATTCATTTGAGGATCATGCCTCGGGATGGACGCTTAGGAGCGATCACGCAGGCACGGGAAAGGAGGAAAAGACGAGCCAAGATGAAACGCACGAGATTGGAGCAATCTCGGTCGAGATCCGAGAAATCTCGGCCGAGATCCGAGAAATCTCGGCGGAGATCCGAGCCAGCTCGACCGAGATCCCATATCAGAAGTTTTTGTCGAAGAATCTCGGTCCCCATCTCGGTCCCGATCTCGGCCGAGATTTGTTCCATCTCGGCCGAGATTTTTCACATTTGACCGAGATTTCCGACCGAGATTTCGTCAACGCTGGATCACGAAGCAAATCTCGGCCCCGACTTTCAAAAATCTCGGTCACCGACCGAGATTCCGACCGAGATTCCTGTTCGCCGATTTATTTCGTTAATTTTCGGATTTGTTTTAGGGCAGCCCGTTGCGGGATATAAAAGGAAAGACCTAAATGATTTCTGGGGGTTCCCGTTTCATTCGAATTTCGAGCTCCTTTGGAGAGAGCTTTTCCCCCTTTTCTTCTCCCTTTGCCCTACACCATTGTTGGCCATTGTTGAACTTGTTGGAGCTTAGAGGAACTTCGCGAATATTGGAGAATTTGACGTTTGCTAATCCTCTATCAATAAAGCTGAGTTTCTTCTTTAATCTCTATTTTAGATTCTTGTTTATGCATTCTCTCTTGAATTGATTGAATTGATTGGATTGATAATTGCTTCTTCCATTGAATTGCTTGGATTGATGATTGTTTCTTCCATTGAATTGAGTGGATTGATGATTGCGTTTGAAATGTCGATTGTTGGCTAAAACTCTTGTGGATCCAAGGTGAATTGGGATTTGTTATTACCCGGACTATGATGGAATTGTGCTTATTGCTTGGTTTGAATAGCTTTGAAATCCTATGGTTGGCTTGTTCTTGAACCTAGTTAGAATTCATCTAGCTAGTAACCTAAACCGGAATTGAGACCTACCCGGTAATGTTCCGCTTAGATACTTGAGTGTTCGACCATAGGTAATAGAGGTGAAAACCTCTATTGGGTTGAGTGTGCCTAGATTCTGTCCTAAGTAGAGTAATGCATGAGACTTACCCGGTAATGGTTTACCTTTCCCTTAGTTCGGAATTTGGTTTGTTTAGAATTTCCTACCTCTCTACCTTGAGACTTACCGGGTAATAGGTGTTGGTTTGGAACTAGATAGTCTTGAGACTTACCCGGTAATAGACTATCAGTTTAGAAACGTTCTTCCCTAAAGTTTGTAACCATAGATCTTTTGAGAGATTTTCTGAGTCCGTGCGTATAAACAATGATCTTGAATCTTTGGAATCCGCATTTTCTTTATTGATATACTTTCGTTTGTCTGTTTTACTTGGTTTTCGATCAAATCTGTTATTTGATTGCGAACTCTACAGAAAACCCTTCAAAACTCCTTTGATCTTTCTTCCCTTCTTTTCCAACCTCGTTCTTTTATTTTGATTTACGCTATCTGTGATCACATTTGCATTCCAAACATTTAGTCCCTGAGTTCGACCTTGGAATACTTACCCTAACTGTAATTGACCCATACACTATGGGTTCGCTACAAATTGGGTGTTTATTTCTGGTTTATTAATTTAAAACATACCGTGTTTTTACTAACATGTGAGCTTTTATCATTATTGATAAAAGTTTATAAGGGCGTGAAAATAGCAAACAAAGTTTTTGGCGCCGTTGCCGGGGACTAAGTCATTTGTTTTGTTTTGTGATTTCTTTTAATGTAAGTCTTTTTTTTACTTTTGATCTCGTTTCTGGTTTTGTTTTTGGAATTTTCAGGACTTTAGGTATCCTTCACAGTGTATGCAAAGAACTCGGGGTTTGAAAGAACTAGTTCCGTACGATCCCGAACCTGAAAGGACACTGCGAGAGAGACTAAGAGCCCGGAAAGCTTCTAAAATGGCTGAAATAAGAGATTATGAAGCTGAACTCAGAGATGCTTTAGAGCAACTAGAAGCTGAGAGACGGATTGCTAGAGAAAGAGAGCAAACTACAGAAAGGGAAATGGCTGCAATGAGAGCTCAAATGGAAGAGATAGCCAAAGCCATGAACCAGAGGCCAGCTGCAGCTCCAGCTCCACTGCAGCAAGTAATTCCAGCATCACAATTAGCTCCAATTCCTCCTCGAGTTGAAGTTCCTCCACAAGCTCCACCTCCCGCTCCTCTCAGACCTGTCATTCACCAGCCTTTTGTGGAAGTTCCACAAACGCTTGGACAGAGGATGGATCCTACCCAAATAGTTAACCGTCCTGGATTTAACTTTGGAGATCCCGCGAATCATGAGCATGAGCTGCGACCGCAGGTGATACAGATGATTCGCCAGAATCAGTTTGGTGGGACAGAGACAGAATCTCCTCACCAACACATGAACAACTATGAGACTCTTATGGATGCGGTAAGTCCAGCTCGTATGGAAGGTAACAATCATAAGATAAGAGGTTTTTCTTTCTCTCTTAAGGATAAAGCTTTAGCTTGGTATCAAACTATTCCATATGGGCGGATTAACACATGGGAGGAGATGGTGTCTGAATTCCTCACTAAGTTTTTCCCACCCTACAAGACTACTGAACTTAGAGGGAAGATAAATGCTTTTATGATGAAAGATAAGGAGAGTTTGTATAAGTCTTGGGAGAGGTTCATTGACCTTACGTTGGAATGTCCTCATCATGGGATCTCTAAGATTGAATTGCTAGAGATTTATTACAAGGGACTTGATGAAGATACTCAATTTAAATTGCAATCACTTTCTGGAGGTACTTTTATGGAAAAAACTGTGGATGAAGCTTGGGAATTCATTACGAAACAAGCCAAGACTATTGAAAAGTATTCTCATAGGAAAGTTGAAGAGAGAAAGACTAGACCCGGAGTCTATGAGGTAAACCAAAACACTCTTAATGATTCAAGGTTAGATGCTTTGCAAGTTGAACTGAAATCTTTGAAAGAATTAATTGCATCTAACTTGGAAGCTCAGCAAGCCGAAGTGCGGGTAGCATCCAAGGAAGAGGATGCGAATTACATGGGTAAAGGTAACTACCAAGGAGGTTATCAAAACCAAAGAGGTCATAACAACAATTATAATAGGAATAATCAAGGAAATAACTACAAGCCTAATCATAATCATCCTGGTTTTTCTTATTCTAATCCTGAGGGTGCTTTGAACCCTCAAGCTTCTTCTAGCAATGCAGGCCAGCCGTCCAAGCCAGCTGAACCCGCTCAACCAAAGGATAGAGTTGAAGCAATGTTTGAGCAATTGATGGCTAGGATGGGAAATCTAGAGAGTACAATCACTAGTGTAACCAAAGCCCAAAAGGTTTTGGAAACTCAAAGAGATCCAGGAAGACTTCCTAGAAAAACTGAAAATAATCCCAAGGGGCAAGTCATGACAATCACTACAAGAAGTGGATTGGAGACAAATGATCCACAACCAAAGGTTTTGGATAAAGGAAAGCAACCAATGGAAGAGGAGCCTAAGGAAAAAGAGAATGTCTACATCCCCCCTCCTCCATACAAACCACCACTTCCTTTTCCTAAATCCCGTGCTAGAGCTCAATTGGACAAGCACTTTGGTAAGTTCTTTGACCTTTTAAATAAATTGCATATTAACATCCTTTTGTTGATGCTATTTTAGAGATGCCTGGCTATGGAAAGTTCTTGAAGGAAATCCTCTCCAACAAGAGGAAGCTAGAGGAATATGGAGAAGTCAGAATGACCCGGAGATCTACTGACCTCATCCAGAGGAACAGTGAAAAGATGCCACCAAAATTGAGTGATCCGGATCTTTTTGTGTCCCAATCAAAGTTGGAGATGGAACGTACAAAGCACTTTGCGATCTTGGAGCTAGTGTAAGTATTATCTCACTCGTTTTATGCAGGAAGGTTGGACTTGGAGAACCAAAGACAGTAAAGATGACTCTTTGCATGGCAGACAGAACCACCACACGTCATGTGGGAATCATTGAGGATGTTCCAATCCAATTAGAGAAGTTCTTTATCCCTATTGACTTTGTTGTTTTGGATATTCCTGCTGACTGTCATGTCCCTATCATTTTAGGGAGACCTTTTCTTGCTACCTCTGGATGTTTAGTTAATTGTAGGGGTGCTACCGTTACATTTAGAATTGATGAGGAAGTTGTGCAATTTAAACTCCCTCCTTTGATTAAGGGACCCTTGTTTGAAGAGGATATGTACAACATCCTAGAGGATGATGAAGATGATTGGGAGATTATAAATTCAATTCTATGTTCTGACCCTCTTGAGCAGGTTTTGACCATGAGCATCATGACAGCAGAGCCAAAAGATGAACTGTTTGAAGAAGTCCTATCTTTGGGTCTTCTTCCCATCAACGAGGAATCAAGATTCGAAGAACTGACAGAAGCAGATGGCATCTCGGCCGAGATCCAAGAAATCTCGGCCGAAATTTGGCAACAGAAAGTTTCAGTTTCAGAAGATCAGGGCATCTCGGCCGAGATCCAAGAAATCTCGGCCGAAATTTGGCAACAGAAAGTTTCAGTTTCAGAAGATCAGGGCATCTCGGTCGAGACCGAAAAATCTCGGCCGAGATTTACCCTATCTCGGCCGAGATTCACCTCAGCTCAGGCCGAGATCCTTCATCTCCACCGGGAAGAGTTGGCCAAGATTTCTGAAGAAGAACCGGAGCCTCCTAAGGTCGAGATGAAGCCTCTTCCGACACACCTAAGGTACGCCTTTCTTGGTTCTAACTCATCTTATCTCGTCATTGTTAGTGCTAGCTTGAATGAACTTGAACTCGAGAAGTTATTGAAAGAGCTTAAGATGCATAGAAAAGCTTTGGGCTACACTATAGATGACCTCATAGGGATTAATCCTTCTATGTACATGCACAGGATCTTGTTAGATGATGGACATAGGCCTTCTAGAGAACCTCAAAGGAGATTGAATCCTAACATGAAAGAGGTAGTTAAGAAGGAGATCCTTAAGTTGCTTAATGCGGGGATTATATTCCCCATCTCGGATGGTAAGTGGGTTAGTCCAGTACATGTTGTACCTAAGAAAGGTGGGATGACTGTCATAAATAATGAAAAGAATGAGTTGATCCCGACTAGGATTGTGACAGGATGAAGGATGTCATTAATTATAGGAAGTTGAATCATGCTACTAGGAAAGATCACTTTCCTTTACCCTTCATTGACCAAATGTTAGAAAGGCTAGCCCAACACTCTTACTTTTGCTACCTAGATGGGTATAGTGGTTTTTTCCAGATCCCCATCCATCCGGATGACAAAGAGAAAACCACTTTTACTTGTCCTTGGGGTACCTTTGCTTATAGGAGAATGCCTTTCGGTTTATGTAATGCTCCTGCTACTTTCCAAAGATGCATGATGTCTATTTTTTCTGAATATATTGAAAACATCATGGAAGTCTTTATGGATGATTTTTCTGTTTATGGATCCTCTTTTGATGAATGTTTGGCTAACCGGTCTTTGGTCTTACAAAGATGTGAGGATTGTATTCTTGTTCTCAATTGGGAGAAATGCCATTTCATGGTTAGGGAAGGTATTGTGTTAGGTCACTTGATATCTAACCGTGGAATTGAGGTTGATAAGGCCAAGATTGAGACTATTGAGAAGCTACCTCCACCATCATCAGTCAAAGGGTAAGAAGTTTTCTAGGACATGCCGGTTTTTACCGGAGATTTATAAAAGATTTCTCTAAAATTGCTAAACCTTTGACTAACCTACTAATCAAGGATGTTCAGTTTGTTTTCTCGAAGGAATGCCTTGATGCTTTTTACAGGTTGAAGGAAGCTCTCATCACTGCTCCAATCATGCAACCTCCTGATTGGTCTCTTCCGTTTGAGGTGATGTGTGATGCAAGCAACTTCGCAGTAGGAGCGGTGCTAGGACAGAAGAAGGAAGGACTGACTCATGTTGTTTACTATGCTAGCAAGACGCTTGATGGAGCTCAACTGAATTATTCAACTACTGAAAAGGAGCTCCTGCCGTCGTCTACGCATTTGAGAAGTTCCGTTCCTATCTTGTAGGAGCTAAGGTGATTGTGTACACGGATCATGCTACGATTCGGTACCTTCTCACCAAGAAGGATGCAAAGCCACGTCTTATCCGGTGGATTCTTCTCCTTCAAGAATTTGATCTAGAGATTAGAGATAAGAAGGGGTCCGAAAACTCTGTAGCTGATCATCTTAGCAGATTACCTCCAGAACTGATGGAAGGGGATGCCATCCCTATTGACGATGCATTTTCGGATGAGCATCTCCACATGATGGAGAAATATATCCTCCAAATTTCAGGTGAAAAGGAACCTTGGTTTGCTGACATTGTTAATTATTTAGTTTGTGGTGAAATTCCTCCATGTTTTTCTCATTCCCAACGGAAGAAATTCTACAAGGATGTGAGACATTACTATTGGAATGAACCACTACTATTCAAGAGAGGACCCGAGGGAATCCTTAGGAGATGCGTCCCAGACGACGAGATTGAGAGTGTCATCCGACATTGTCATTCATTGCCCTATGGAGGACATGTTAGTGCTCACAAGACTAGTGCCAAGGTATTGCAATCTGGATTCTTTTGGCCTAATCTTTTCAGAGATGTGCAGATATTCGTCACTGCTTGTGATTCATGCCAAAGGACGGGCAGCATATCTAGGAGGAATGAGATGCATTTGAACAACATCCAAGAAGTTGAGATTTTTGATGTATGGGGTGTTGACTTCATGGGACCTTTCCCATCCTCATGCGGGAATCTTTACATTCTTTTAGCGGTTGATTATGTATCTAGATGGGTTGAAGCTATAGCCTCACCCACAAATGACGCTAAAGTTGTGATTAAGTTTTTCAACCGAACTATCTCCCCTAGATTTGGCACACCACGTGTCATTATTAGTGATGGAGGGAAGCATTTCACAGCCAGAAACTTTGAGTCACTTTTTTCCAAGTATGAGGTAACTCACAAGGTTGCAACCCCATATCATCCCCAAACCAGGGGCCAAGTGGAAATTTCGAATAGAGAAATCAAGGGGATCCTAGAGAAGACAGTGTCTCGCTCAAGGAAAGACTGGGCAATGAAGCTTGATGATGCACTCTGGGCTTATAGGACAGCATACAAGACTCCCATAGGTACTACTCCTTATCAACTTGTTTATGGGAAATCATGTCATTTGCCTGTAGAGTTGGAGCATAGAGCATATTGGGCCGTGAAATGGCTAAACTTTGATATAAAAGAAGCCGGAGAAAAGAGGTTGTTGGACATCAACGAGCTGGAGGAGATCCGGATGAATGCATATGAGAATGCACGGATCTACAAGGAAAGAACAAAGAAGTGGCATGACAAGCACATATTGCCAAAGAACTTCAAAGAAGGTGATCTTGTTCTTCTCTTTAATTCTAGGCTCCGACTTTTTCCAAGAAAGTTAAGGTCACGATGGACGGGACCTTATGTTGTGAAGAAGATTTTCCCCCACGGAGCTGTCGAAGTATGGGGTGAAAACTCCGGTATTTTAAAAGTGAATGGACATAGGTTGAAGAGGTATACACCGGAACTTCCGGTGGAAAAACTTTCACCTATCCATCTCACTTGATGCTTTAAATGAGTTAGGTCCGGCTAGAGACCTTAAACCAAGCGCTTCTCGGGAGGCAACCCGAGATAAGAGTCTTTTCGTCTTTTTATTTTTATTTTTGCTTTTTGCTTTTGCGCGTTCTTGTTGGGTCTTTGCAAGACCTAGGTGTCGTGGTAAAAAAGATACGGGAAGAGCACCCAGAACGAGCTTAAGGCGAGGCAATTGCTATGAAAGATGAGAAACGAAGTAAGTCGAGGAGGAAACACGCCGGATGTCTTCTTCATTCTTACATTGTGAGTATTGTTTTTACTTCATATTTATTATTCACATTAGGGACAATGTGAGATTTAAGTATGGGGTAGGATGCTTGCAATACCTTTTAGCATATTTCTTTTATTTGTACTGCATTTTATATGAAAATCCAAAAAAATAAAATAAAAAAATCAGAAAATTTCAAAAATTTTGTGCTTCTAGGATTGATGTGACCTTAAGGAGGAAATTGTGTATGTTTATTTGGCTATCGATGTTTATTTTGAGCTTTAATTGAATTAATGGCAATTATGGGATTTGAATGCCTTGTTTGTAATCTATATGATTTATTTGGATTACCTTGTTTAATCGGATTGATCTTGAAAAGTTGAAGCTATATGATGAGTTCTTTTACATTGCACAGAAATGACTTAGGCAATTCGAATTCTTCTTCTTCTCTTCTTTACCATTTTCAGCACCTCAAACATTGAATTTATTTGCCCCTTATGACCCATCCGGGAATTAGGAAAGTGAAGTTTGAAGGTGTATGCTTAATTGTGAAAAGTGAATTATGTGCAATATGTAAAGAAGTTGTTTGATTTGTGATATGTGAATTGAAAGCAAAAGCTTTCTATGGGTTTTGTTGGCTATGAAGATGAGTAACTCGGCACCATTCACATAATCGGGTGTTTGTGTCTTGCCAAAGTCGGATTAGTTTTAAAAACATTACCTAGAGTTGATTTGGTATGTGCACTTTGGTGTAAGGTACGTGAAGGAAACTGAACACCAAGGTTTCGGCTATTGTGCACCTATGCCTTTCACTCAAAAGAAAAAAAAGAAAAAAATGCAAGAAAAGAAAGGATGCATGTCGAGAAAGAAGAAAGAAAAGAAAAATGTTGTGTTGTCCTCTTTCCCGGATTTCCACCACATTACCTATACACATCCTACCTTTATCACGTTTCTTGGCCTTTATTTGTTAAGTCCTATTGATCTTTGCATACATGTAATTGACTTCATGGCTTAAACTTGGATTTTCATGAATTTTGGACATTGGTAGTTTAAATGATGATTTTGGATTCCGTGCAAGGTGTGATTATCCTATATCTTGCCTATCTTACTTGACCTTTATCGAAATATGTCTTTAGCCTTGTGACTACACTCTGAAAGTGATCATGAATAGAAGCACTACCAAAAAGAGTTTTTGTTTTTGTTTAGCATAGATGATTCATGCTATCTTGCCTTGAATTTATTATTTGCTTGGGGACAAGCAAAGATAAGTATGGGGTATTTTGATAACATGAATTATCGACCTAGTTTAGTAGAGCATATAGTTAGTTTTCCCTTTTCCCGCATGCATGTTTTAGCCTTAAGTTGTGTTCTTTATACTTGTTTAATGCAACTTTGCGAGTATAGATGTCTACACACACTTTTGGTGTCTTTGTAGGTATTTTGGCGTGTTTCGGAGCTAAAACGATTCATTTGAGGATCACGCCTCGGGATGGACGCTTAGGAGCGATCACGCAGGCACGGGAAAGGAGGAAAAGACGAGCCAAGACGAAACGCACGAGATTGGAGCACTCTCGGTCGAGATCCGAGAAATCTATGCCGAGATCCGAGAAATCTCGGCCGAGATCCGAGCCAGCTCGACCGAGATCCCATATCAGAAGTTTCTATCGAAGAATCTCGGTCCCCATCTCGGTCCCCATCTCGGTCCCCATCTCGGCCGAGATTTGTTCCATCTCGGCCTAGATTTTTCACATTTGACCGAGATTTCCGACCGAGATTTCGTCAACGTTGGATCACGAAGCAAATCTCGGCCCCGACTTTCAAAAATCTCGGTCACCGACCGAGATTTCCGACCGAGATTTCTGTTCGCCGATTTATTTCGTTAATTTTCGGATTTGTTTTAGGGCAGCCCGTTGCGGGATATAAAAGGAAAGCCCTAAATGATTTCTGGGGGTTCCCGTTTCATTCGAATTTCGAGCTCCTTTGGAGAGAGTTTTTTCCCCTTTTCTTCTCCCTTTGCCCTACACCATTGTTGGCCATTGTTGAACTTGTTGGAGCTTAGAGGAACTTCGTGAATATTGGGGAATTTGACGTTTTGCTAATCCTCTATCAATAAAGCTGAGTTTCTTCTTTAATCTCTATTTTAGATTCTTGTTTATGCATTCTCTCTTGAATTGATTGGATTGATAATTGCTTCTTCCATTGAATTGCTTGGATTGATGATTGTTTCTTCCATTGAATTGAGTGGATTGATGATTGCGTTTGAAATGTCGATTGTTGGCTAAAACTCTTGTGGATCCAAGGTGAATTGGGATTTGTTATTACCCGGACAATGATGGAATTGTGTTTATTGTTTGGTTTGAATAGCTTTGAAATCCTATGGTTGGCTGTTCTTGAACCTAGTTAGAATTCATCTAGCTAGTAACCTAAACCGGAATTGAGACCTACCCGGTAATGTTCCGCTTAGATACTTGAGTGTTCGACCATAGGTAATAGAGGTGAAAACCTCTATTGGGTTGAGTGTGCTTAGATTCTGTCCTAAGTAGGGTAATACCTGAGACTTACCCGTTAATGGTTTACCTTTCCCTTAGTTCGGAATTTGGTTTGTTTAGAATTTCCTACCTCTCTACCTTGAGACTTACCGGGTAATAGGTAGTTGGTTTGGAACTAGATAGTCTTGAGACTTACCCGGTAATAGACTATCAGTTTAGAAACGTTCTTCCTTGAAGTTTGTAACCATAGATCTTTTGAGAGATTTCCTGAGTCCGTGCGTATAAACAATGACCTTGAATCCTTGGTTCTCGGATCTCGACCGAGATTGCTCCAATCTCATGCGTTTCATGTTATCAACGTTCCCGCACAAAGTGATAGTCCATTGACAGGTGTTTAATTCGATGATGAAGAACTGGATTAACTGCTAAATAGGTTGCACCAATGTTATCACACCAAAGTGTTGGGGCACGAGGAAGTGCAACTTTGAGCTGTGCAAGAATAGATTGAATCCAAGTGAGTTCACATGTGGCATGAGCAACAACCCTATATTCAGCTTTGGTGGACGATCTAGCGACTGTGTCTTGCTTCTTTGACGTCCAAGATACAAGGTTTTTACCAAGGAATATGCAGTAGGAACTTGTTGACCGTTTGTCAAGTGAGTCACTCGCCCAATCCGCATCAGAAAAGGCTGATAATGTCGAGCTTGGTGAGGACGAGATGTGAAATTGAAGTCCAGCAGTAGCATTAAGATACATGAGAACCCGTTTTGCAGCCTTCCAATGAGAGAGCAAGGGAGCATACAGTGAGTCATTAGAAAACCGTTCTGATGAGGTAGGGGATGTAGAGAATGTGGAGGCCATGGGAGTGGTAACAGGTTTAGAAGCATGCATATTTGTTTTGGATACCAAGTCACGGATATAGTTGGTTTGACTCAGGTAGAACCCTTGTGAGTTGCGTTAGACTTCAATGCCAAGGAAAAAATGCAGGGAACCAAGATCCTTCACTGGAAATTGTGAGGACAATGTGGTTTTAAAGGATGTCGCCATCTCACTAAAGGAAGCTATGACCAGGAGATCATCCACATAGATGAGCACAAACACACTTTGATTTCCTTGGTGATAAAAAAAACAAAGAATAATATGATTTTGTAGGACTGAAACCCATTGTGACAAGAGACTCGCTCAATTTTGAGTATCATGCTCTCGGTGCTTGCTTCAAGCCATAAAGTGATTTTATGAGCTTGCATACATGCTGAGGAAATGTCGGATGAATGAAACCAGGAGGTTGAGTGATGTACGCTTCATCGGTCAAATCTCCATGAAGGAATGCATTTTGGATATCCAATTGACAGACTACCCAATTGTTCATCGCAACCAGAGATAATAGAAGACGAATTGTCAAAGGTTTTGCCACAAGGCTGAAGGTTTCATGATAATCCAGTCCATGTAATTGATGGAATCCTTTTTCAACAAGTCTAGCCTTGCATCTTTCTATTTGGCCATTGGCTTTGTACTTCATTTTGAAGATCCATTTCACTCCAAGAAAATTTTGTGAAGGAGAGGGAGGAACGAGATCCCACGTGTGAGTTTGAAGAAGAGCTTGTACATCAGCATCCATGGCAGAACGCCATTCTTGATGCTTGACTGCTTCAGTAAATGAAGTTGGTTCCTCAGGGATAATGTGACTGTGAGAGCAATGATTCGGCCATGGAATTGTGACGTCCGAGTAAACTCGGGGTCTGGTGATGTTATTTTGGAGGCGAGTTGTGACACGATTAGCAGGGTTAGGGACTTGTGTTGGGCTCACCGATGTAGATGGGCTTATTGAGGAAGATGGGCTGGCAGAAGATGGAGAATCAGGTGAAGAGAGTATAGGTGGGCCTGAATTTGGGCTTTGAGGAAAAAAAAGGTATTGGAACATCAGATGGAATTGACGGTGGTGGATTGTGAGTGGAGAAAGGGAATTTGTCTTCATGGAAGGTTACATCCCTGGATACATAAATTTTGTCCGTGTTCTAATCGAAGTATATATATCCATGCTGATTGGAGCAATAGCCTAAAAATATGGTGGGTGTGGAGCGGAATGATAGTTTATGGTGATTGTAAGGACGAAGGTTTGGAAATGCAAGGCATCCAAACACCTTTAAAAGGTTATAATCCGGGGAACGTTGAAACACAACTTCAAAGGGAGATTTATTTTGAAGCGTGGGTGTAGGAAGACGATTTTGGAGATAAACGGAGGCCTCAAAGGCATAATCCCAAAATTTTAAAGGTAAAAGGGCATGTTTGAGTAAGGTAAGTCCCATATCAATAATGCGACGATGTCGCGACTCAACCAATCCATTTTGAGGACGTGAGTACGGGCAAGTAAGCCGGTGATGAATACCCATGTCTTGAAACAAGGGAATTAGAGGTTTGAATTCAGTACCATTATCTGTTTGCACCGACTTAATTGATGTGGAGAAGTAATTTGTGAGAAGTTTGAAAATTTTTGGAATAATAGTAGCAACCATGGACTTTGTAGATATAGGAAATAACCAAGTAAATCTGGAAAAGTCATCTACTATCGACAAATAAAACTTGTGACCCTTTACAAAAGTTTCATGTGATGGTCCCCATAAGTCCATAAACAAAAGTTACAGAAATGAGGAGCTACGGTGAGCCTTTGAAGGATGTGGCAAAACGTGGGCCTTGGCCCATGAGTAGGAAGAGCACAACTCTCCAATAGATAGGTGGATCTTCTTTGATGGAAAAAGATGGGCCAAAACAGACTGAGTAACACGTGAGGACGGGTGACCCAATCTGTCATGTCAGATTCTAGGTTTATTTGTGGTGCCTGTAAAGTAGGCCTGAGGAGAGTGCGGCGGTGGTGAGGCGGATGGAAGGACGTAAAGACCGCCCTCAACTGTTCTTCGGAGTAGAATTTCCTGGGTCTTGATATCCTTTACCACAAAGAAAGTTGGGTGAAATTCAAAATACACTAGATTATCAACACAAAAGCGATTTACAGACATAAGGCTTTTTGTAATAGATGGAGTATAAAGAAGATGGGTAAGAGATAATATACGTGATGTGGTTGGAATAGAGGTAGAGCCATGATTGAGAATGGGAAATGTGGAACCATCTCCCAAAGAAACTTGGTATGTGCCATTGTAAGGATATTGATCGATACGAAGGTTGGACAGATCTGGAGTGTAGTGATGGGTCGCCGCCGTGTCGGGGTACCAGGAGGTGTGAGTTGTTATGTTGGCTTGAGGAGATGGCGGTGTCGGGGCTTGGTAAGAGTGATCAAACCGATACCAGCAGGCTAAAGCTGTATGTCCTGGCTTTAAACATACTTGACATGTAGGCCGAGAATCAGGATTGCCGGTGAAAGTAGTATTCCGACCGCGACCTCGACCCTGAGCCCGACCTCTTCCTTGGAAATTTCCTCTGGGATTCCCTCTCCCTTGGGTGTTGTAAGTGTGATTGGCCTCTGGAGGGTTGGTAATGGCAATATTGTTGGCAGATAGAGGTGTAGATAGAATGGGATTGGAGTGGAGGACTAAGCGAGCTTCATGAACAAGAAGATGAGATAAAATCTGGTCTCGGGAAGGTAGAGGTTTTTTGAGTGGATAAGGAGGTGACAATGGCATCATACTCAGTGCCTAGGCCAGCCATAATAAAGGCAATAAACTCTGTCTCAGACACAGATTCACCAGCTTCAGTGATAGAGGAGACCAGAGATTTTGCCTTGTTAAAGTACTCAGATATTATGGATGCTCCCTTTTTTAAAGACGCCAGTTGAAGTCGAGTATAAACTATTTGGGCACTAGATCTGGCAGAGTAGAGATGGTGAAGACGAGTCCATGCTTCAGAGGAGGTTTTGCAATCCATAATCTGAACAAGGACTTGTTCAGTAACTGAGGAAGAGAGTATAGCCAAGACCAGTTGATCTTTTGCAACCCAATCAGTGTATTCTTGAGATTCACCACCAGAATCTCATATTTTTGGACAGGGAAGAGACCCATCAGCAATGATAAAGAGGTTTTGAGCTCTAAGTAATGGTGTAATTTGAGCTTTCCATAGAGAGAAATTAGTTGGGGTGAGCTTTGATGTGATGAAGGCCGGAATGGAAGAGAGGGAAAAACTGGGAGGCGACATTGTAGGGTTTTTTTTCTTTAAGGCAACGGCGTTGGCCAGTAGCTCTGATACCATACTGAATTTATGAAAAAGACTTTTGTATTTCATTGAATGATTTTCCCTTACCTTATAATGCTACTGTAACAATATATATATAGCAGTAGGGAATTACAAAAGGACAAATTGACAATTACTTTAGAATACTGTAGAAGGTCCTAGAAAAGGGGTGAGTCACCAAATGCAGTTATGGAGGTGACGTCAATTCTGTATTGGTGTTAGCATAAACCCCAAAAAACATGAGTCGAAAATAACTTCTACAAAAGCTTAAGAAGATACACGTCAGCCATGTACACACAATCTTAATGGTTTATATCATAACTAGAGAAAAGTCACACTGAAAACAAAAAGATGCATGTACATCAAACTAGTGAGTAACATATTTACTGGAGCGAGTCGGCACCTTCCAAGAACTTATGGCTAAGAACTACACTGGTATTTTTTGGTACTCTTTCATTCTTTCCTTTTTATCATTTTGTTACCCCGGTTCACTTTTTTTTCAAACTCTTGGAGTTGGTGGGCAAGGTGCCTTGTTCTTTCCTACCGGACATGAACCTTCCAACGGATAGCGATGGTGTTACCATCGATCTGAATGGTCCACCATCACCATCCAGACTTTTGGATGATATTGAGAGTCTCAACTCTTCTCTTAAAGTCCAACTGATCTAGGTTTATCTATCTTTCCCATGAATACATACAAACCTAGGTACAAATAAAAAGGGGCAACTTCACACACCTAATAGGTAAATACAACAAAAGCAAAGCACATTGGCTCAAAACAAAAGCAAATTCATATGTATGTATTAGGTAATTGACCTTAAAAGAAGATTGTCAAACAATCAAGAACCTAATTTACCAAAAGCGCACTGCACTCAGGTACAAAAAAAATAGACATGGATTAACTCCATTTAAACCATCATACCCAATTAAGGTGTCATGAGTTCAAGGGTTGGAATCCAAAACAGAAAAGACAAGACATATCTGAAAATAAGCATGCAAATGCCTTAATATAATCATTTGATTATGCTATTCCAGCTTATCTAGCAACAGTCATACCATGCCCACATAATTTTTTTTTTCAGGAATTAAAATCGACGGTCAATGTATACTGCTTTAGTAAAATATATATATATATATATATATATATATATATATATATATATATATATATATTAAATAAATTTTAAGTTATATATAATTATAATTATAATAATTATTATCATATATATATATACCCACTAGTTAAATCTCGTACCCAAATCTGATCCATAATTATACGGACCGGGCTAAACTATTTACTCATGTCTATATTTCTTGGCGAGCGGACAGAACAGGCCGGTCCGAATTTGTATGTGTGAAGGGTAAAAGAATGTGAGGTAAAACGACGCCGTTTCAAATCTACGATTTGGATTTTGATGAATTGTCAATCATTTCCTTACGGGACACTACACAGCCTTCATCACGTAGCTGTCGCTTCCTATTGTGTTCCTTTACACACTACCGCCAAAAAAAACAACGGATACATTTGTTTGGTGTGATTTTCATTTTCATGTGAAAATAGTTATATACACATATAATGCCCTGGAATTTGCAAAATACACAAATATAACTAGTTTTAAGCCCTAGATTTTCATTTTCATGTGAATTGATTTCAACCCTAAATTGCTACATACAATCCAGATGTGTCAAGTCATCAAGTAATAACATTCTCAGGAAAACTCGAACCCTATCCAAAAATATAGATAGGATATGTCATGAAATGATATTTTGAAGAAAAAATGTAATTGGGCAGACCCTTTTTATAATTTACAAACAATATAATTCAAATGACACCGAATTATACAACAAAATTTTTTATAACAATATCACAAGCTAGTCTTTTCATCTGTATAAATTATTTTACATACAACTCGCCTGAAAATACCTACTCTGTAGTTTGTAATGGATGGCAAATCAGCAAACTTTACTTACCTAAAAGATAGTGTAGGAAAACCTGCTAGAAAATGATTTAAAGCAACAAAAAAAAAATGGCCATAGAAATCTAACAAATTTGCAAGATGGCCATACACCCTAAATCTCAGTAGCCAGTATTGACAAGAAAAGAAAGAATGAACGTAAGAGGAGATGAACATGACCCTACTGTGAACTGAATGAAAGTGACTGTTTTTTATGAAGCTTAGCCTTAAGCTGTCTGATCTTCGCTTCCACCCTTGCCGTAAAACCGATCTTGGTCTTGGTCCGCGCCTTGGACCGCTCCCTGGTCCACATGCTCTGGTCCTCCAAATCCTTTCTGTAGTATTTGATCTCTTGTATTATGTGGTGATCCATCGGGTTGAAGGATCTTTGGAACGCGATGTGGGCCAGGTACGGTAGATTACATGAAATTGTCACAACCAGTGTGGTGGCCCAGAACAGTGGGGCTGGGGAAAGGACCTCTATGAGGAGATGGTAGGCGTACCCGGAAAGCTCAAAGAAGCCGTAGATGAGGAGGAAGAGATACCACATGGCGATACTTCCCCATATGAGAACGTGTTGGATCCACGTGAAATGGCTCATTGTGAGGGCGATTTGGCAATTCACCGCCCAGATCACACAGGTGAACATTGTTGTTCCCATGGAAGCCATGTCTGAGGTCTGTCCGCCAGATCCGAATGCTTGCTTGGATAAGATTACGATGTTAAGGAAGAAGACGACAAGAGAGCAGTAGACGCCATTGGCCATCCAGCCGAGTATTCTGTACCAGTCAAAGAACAGGTTTTTTGGTCCTTGTTGGTAGAGTGCAGGGAACTGGAAACATAAAAATGACATTAATCATTAATGATGTGATAAGGCAAATGGAAAGTATGTTTTGAATTTTAACTTGCCTGTAGGCAGACATCTGAAGAAACGTCTTGTTCGAATACTCCAAGAGCAAGGACGGGTAACGAGGTAACTATGACATTGAATGACAGTGAATACAAATCGTCGTATATTGTTTGCCCAGAAAACCCAGCAAATGCCTCGAAGTAGAAGAGTGTAAGACCAAAAGCTATGTTCTTGTAGAAAAAGTAGCATATCTGTACACAATAGTAAAAAAAGATGGATCACAAAGCAGACATACAGTCATAGGACTTGCTTATTGCTTTTAGTTTAAATTATCAGCACTCCACTGAAGTGAATGCAGTACTTACCATCTGAGCTATTCTCTTGTAACACCAATGTCCATGAACGAGAAGAAGTCTCTCCAGGAAACGGAATTGGGCGATTGAAAAATCACTTGCCATCACAGCCTGCAAATTACTGACAACTTCATGAGAAATTAGCATGTTGACTATCAAAGGACTATTTACTCTAGTTAGTTTATTAAATACGAGAAAGATCAAGTTTTACATGGTTAAGGTCTGAGACTATCTTGTTAATCAACTGAATACCTCGAGTTTGCCCACAAATGATTTATTAAGTATACATTGGAACTATATCTTCAAGATTAAAATCACACATCTAAGTACATCATAAATCCTAAATGTCTAACACAAGGGACGAAGAACAGGAGGGAACATACCTGCATACCTTCTGCCCCGCTGATACCCACTCCAATATCCGCCTCTTGAATCATCCCAACATCATTTGCACCGTCACCAATAGCCAAGGTGGTTTTCCCAGTTCCTTCCCTTACTAACCTTGTTACCTGCATATACTCGCAACAATTACACAAGTTACAGAATCAAATAGATCAATATAAGCAGAAGCAATAAAGTACTATAGTAGAAATCTTGAGAACAAAGCATACCAGTGCTTTCTGCTTGGGAGAGACACGACAGCAAATAACGGATGCACAGTCAATTGCCAGATTTAGGAAGTGGAGTTTCATGTCATCCTCTAATGCATAAGCTAAGCTTTTCCCATCAATAATTAAGGCAAAAGCAGCATGAGGATCCTTTTCAAGCTTGATCATCTGAGAGGCATTGGTCATTTGCAACAAAATGTTCTCTTTGATTGCCTGAGTGAAGTAAAAAACATTAATTTCTCAGCATAATATAACATAGCTTTCCAAGTAAACTCCCATATTTCACTAAGATAATCAATACCTCTTTGGAATCTGGGCCTCCCTCCTCCCTGTTTGCTGATATGCAAATCTGCTTCATGCCTGGACGGAGGAGACTACATGCAAATCTGTAATAAACACAAATAGAGCTTTACTAAGCAAAACCCATGGATATGGACACAGAACACTCTGTCTCGTTTATTGCTTTAAATTTGATCTATTTTACTCTGTTGAACAGATCTATGACTGCTAAACACTAAATCACCGAACTGCACAGCTAAAGTGACAATCTGAATAAACTAGAAAAGAACTAACCCTATGTTGATCGCAGTTTCCATCTTATCTCCAGTGAGTACCCATATCTTCAAACCAGCTTGGGCTAGCTTATCTATGCATTGTGGTACCTGGAAGTAGAGAGCTAAAATGAGTTAGTAAAGAAAATAATTCTTTGATACATTCGTATAACAAATGGTAAACTGTACCCCTTTCTGAAGCTTGTCCTCCACAGCAGTTGCACCAACAAGGATCAACTCCTTTTCCATCATATCAGCTACCTTTTCTAACATTATGTCTCTATCAGCTCCAATCGAGATTCTTGCTTTTTGGAACTCATTGTTCCAAGCATTGTACTCGACCTCTTCAAGTTTTTTGTAGGCAAGTGCTAAGGTACGCAAACCAGCATCCCCATATTCATTAAGATGCGCAGTGGTGGCTTCCAGATATGTCTTCCCATTCTTTGATAGTCGGTCAAAAATTATACTGTAAGCAATAACAGTGAAGTCATCAATAGGATTTTATCCATGAAAGAGGTCATTATGTTTTAGTGGAGGAATGAAAGTAGATCACCATGCTGCTAGCCACCCAATAAAGAAGGATTTTCACAAACCTGTCAGCACCTTTACAGAAGAGGTATATATCTCCTTCCTCATCTCGGACGATTACAGACATCCTCTTTCTTTTGCTGGTGAATTCCAAGAGATTAAGAACTTTGTACTCCCTGAATAAATCAATGAAAAATAAAAAACCAAAAGGTATGTGTTTATCATGAAACATTAATGAAAGGAAAACACTGACACTAAGTAGTAAGTACCAACCTTTCAACTGGTTGCCCATAATAAGGATATCTCTCACGGATGAAAACACTAGACTGAGTTCTTTTATAGAACTCAAAGCCAAATTCTCTTGCCGCAACAAGAAAAGCATTTTCGTCAGGAGACTCCACTTCGTAAGTATAAGAGCCAGTAGCCTCGTTTAATTCTGGAATGGCAGACTGACAAATAGCAAGAATACGGAAGAACAAAACAATATTTTCCAAGTTTGGCTCATTTAACCAGTTTCCATTCATAAGCTTGCTATCCTCAAAGCCAAAGCCCTTAATCACATGTTTAGTACCCCTATCATCCTGGGAAGTTATCACCGTTTCCAGCTCAATTTCCGAATTACTGTGTTCCAGGGCAATATGCTTGGCCGCAGCAACCTCAACCTCACTGTTGCGTGTTCCATATGCTGTCCCAGCGATTGAACATTTTAGAAAGTCCATTTGATTGCACGTCAAAGTGCCAGTTTTGTCTGAAAGTATGGTATCAACCTGGCCTAACTCCTCGTTCAGGTTTGATGTCCGGGCTTGAGCACAAGTGCCTGATTCCTCATGATACATTTGTATATCCTGGTTAATGAAGATAGCTTGGAGAAACTTCACAAACTCAATTGAAACATACAGAGATATCGGTATCAGATATCCATATAAGATGAGTGCAGTAACAAGGTGAACAAGTCCAGAGGAAACTGGTTTACTCGGAACATCAAACTGTATAGCTATTCGAGGCTGCAAGTACCATTCAGCTGGCATCTCATACACTGTTTTCACAGCATATCCAATCGAGCTGAGCAACGAAATCAACACAAGGACTGAAAAAAGTAAGTATATAATGCGGTCCATTTTTCTTTCAATTCCACTCCTTTTAGAAGGGGACTCGGTAGCATTTTGCATAACTTTGGATTCATGACCTGTAAATATTACCACTCCATAGACGTGCGCAGTATTCCTTAGCTTTGAGTCCCTTAACAGAATCTGACCGGGATCAAGGGGATAAATCTGACGGTCATACTCGAAATTTCCAACAAATGTGTACAGATTAGGGTTTGGGCTTTCACATTTAATAGTCCCACTGAAATCCCTAAAGCTAGCATCATCATCTAGAGGCAATGTTACCTCCAAGGACCGCCTTACCTTCAGATTCGTCTCACCATCTAAATTCATCGTCTCCACATAGCAGATACCATCTTCATAATCAGAAGATATGAGAAGCATATCTGCTGGAAAAAATTGATCCTTCACCACTTTAAGCACATCTCCAACCCGAACCTCCTGCCACGCCTTTGACACAAATGCTCCTTCACCATTATGAACTTCAACTTTACGGTTATTGACCCTCATATCTTGAATAAACCTCCTCCAATCTTCAATGGCCTCCTTAGCCATAGTGAGCCCTACAACGAGTGCAAGAGGAGCCAGCATACTAACAGCAGAAAAGGGAGAAATAGAGGTGAGTGACAGAAGTGAGGCGATAAGGAAGTATATGTTGGCAGCACGACGAAACTGTTCAAAAAGGGCTTTTGGCAGGAAGGTGACAACGTTATACTTGGTTGTGGATATGTTATTTGAGGCATATCTAAGAGGCTTCTTACGATGAAGGTGAGGCTGGTTGCAATACACAATTCGGGAATAGACAGGGCCTTCTTCCTCATCTGGGTCTGTTCCATGGGTCTCAGTAACATGTGGCCTTACACAAAACGAGTAAAGACTGCTATGCCGAATCTTACTCCTTATCCTACCCTTAGTCATTTAGGCAGTCTTTTGCAGCTCAGGTAAATCAAAGTATTAACATATGATCATGAAGGAATATTCCAGTTGTCGTTTTGAATGTCGATGATGATCAAGAATCCTTTTGCCTCCAGACCCAGAAAAACCCTGATTTTGAGCAGGAAAAAACCGGCCAAGAAAGGATCTACACCTGGAGGAAGCGATAGCTACGCAAATTTGCACTGAAAAGGAAAACCTAACAAAAGAAAAGGACAAGGTAAAGAAGCAATTGACCGTGAGAATATATCATATACACTGATTAAAACTGAGGTTTTGAAAATGAAAAAAGGGTTTTGCAACCTTCAAACCTAATTGACCAGATTATCAAGCATATGGTTATCATAAGTTGAACGTTCAAATTAGGGGCGTACCCAAGAACAAACAAGTGAATTGAGAAGGTAAAAAATCAAGAGCTGACAGCGTATACTGTCGCAATGTAGATCAGCACAACCCTAAGAGGGACAAATTCAAAGTCAAACTAAAAAAAGAAACTCTACAGCTGAAAGAATTCATCGTTGCAGGTCAGGAAAAACACACATAAGAAGAACGATCATCACCGAGCTAAAATCAGAAAACCACCCAGATACCAATAATTCTTGAAATTGACCGAAAACAAGAGAATCGAAATATGTACCTACCAAAAATTCCGATTTGAAGTGCCAGTTGGAGTTGCTGATTGAGATAAGAATGAAGAAAAGGGGATTGGAGTATAAAGGAAGAATCGAGGTTTTTATAGATCGTTTGCAAGAGAATGAAGCTAACAGGGTAGAGATCTCAATGTGGGTGACGAAGAGAGAGAATCTAGAGAGGGTGTGCTAGATGGGGAAAGACAAAGAGAGAGGAATAGAATGAGAGAAAAACATCGAACCAATTGACAGGAATTACCAGCCCTGAGCAGAGTCTCTTCCCCACTTCTTCTGTATTTTCGCTTTTCCTTAAACAATAAATATTTTCTAGAAAAATATTTAAGTGCTTTTAGGAAACTTCCGAGGAAATAAAACGTTTTTCTTATTCAAAGAGAATTAGAATGTTGTTTCAAAAAATATATAGTAAATGACTTAAATTATTTTTTTAGAATTAACAAAATCTTATGCGGTATATAAAAAGGGCTAAAGGTTAAAATTGGATAAAAAATATCTATATTTTCAAAAAGGGGCGAAATATATTGAAGAAAGTCTTAAATAAGTTATACGTGTAAACTTTTTGTTGTTTTCCGTATAAAGTTACGTCGTCCTCTGCATTCAGGCATGCATTAGCGAGGAGTCCGAGGAGGAAAACGACCTTATTAGAATATCTAGTTATCAAGGAAATTTGTGATTAATAACCTAATACCATCAAAAATACATCATCGTGGCTCGTGGTTAAAGATATGAGGAACGGAGTTCACGTAACTTGCAACTAAAAGCAAGTCTAGTTTGCCAACAACGTATTGATTCCTGCAAATAGATGGATTCTTACTTTATCCTTAACGTCGCAACCTCCACCCACCATAAAGGTCATCTTACAGGTAACCTCATTACCCTCGCACTACAAATGATGTAGTTGTTCCTCGATCACCGTGATTCAATACCCGATATAGTACATATGATCCCGTAATACTTGCAGGTGAGGTTGTTGTTAACTATCCGTTTAAAACTTCCACTTCAGTAAATCTCCTAGAAAGAGCATCGACAACTATAGTATCTTTTCCTTTCTTATACTTATAATATAGGGAAATGTTCCAATGAACTCCATCCACCTACCATGTCTCCTATCAAGTTTATCTTGGCTTCTAAAATGTCCTAGAGATGCATGAGTTGTATGTAAGACAAATTCATTAAGCCATAAGTAATATTGTCAAGTCTTAAACACTCTAAACAAAGTATATAGTTCTTGATCACATGTAGAGTAGTTTAACCATGCACCTTTCAACTTCTCACTAAAGAAAGCAAGATTCTTACCATGTTGCATTATGACACCTCTTATAACTATTCCCGATGCATCACATTCAACCTCGAATGGTTTGGTGAATTTCGGAAGTGCTAACAATAGTGCCTTGTGAGTCTCCACTTCAAGCCTTGGAAGTCCTTCTTTTGAGCTTTTCCCCACTCAAATGTGGCCTTCTTCTTGGTTATTTATGTGAGAGGAGCTGCAACGGAGATAAAGTCCCTTAAAAACCTCTTGTAGAAGCTAGCAAGTCCATGAAAATTCCTAACTTGGCTGGCGGTTGTGGGTGTAGGTCATTAGGCTATGACCCTTGTCTTTTCCTCAGCCACTTGCAATCCTTGTGAGCTCACTATAAAACCAAGAAATATCACTTTATTAGTATAAAACTCACACTTCTTCTTATTAGCAAACAATGAAACAAGTACTCAATCCTAAGAGTTTAGAGAACTTCCCTTATGTGTCCAACATGTTCATCAAGAGACTTATGTCATCTGGGTGAGGGGTGGGATGACGATACTTAATGGTGATGTTGTTGATAGCTCTACAATCAACACACATCCTCCATGAGTACTAATGACCGTCTATCTAACACAAGTGACCTAATCTAGCATATCATGCATCCACAATACAACAATATAAACAAAAGTAGAGTTCATTTTGTTATTAATCATAGTCTTAAGCCTATACAAGCTAAGCAACTAGATCTATAACTAATAACATCCATTTTAGTGTCTTTTTTCAGCATCATTCTTATCATCCTTTGAATAAATAGTGTAGATTTGCATCGTATTATGATAGATTTTCTTCCCTTTTGAGCTTTGGAGATCTTCTTGTTCGTTCATGAGATTATAGGCATTATAGTCCTTTTAGAGATCAAATGGAGTTGAATCCAGAAGAATGTCTATAACACACAAAGGATTCTCCTTGCAATCAAGAAAAATGAGGTCAAGACTGAATTGGTTGAGATCCAAATGTGAAGAAATGAAGATAGCTCGAGGCAAGACATCGATCGACTGACTTGTCCATACCAATCAACTGACCGGATCCATATTTCCGAGCAACTAACCTATTCTTCCAGGACAATGCATTTTGTTATCAGCCTAGTCATCTATTACTGAAATTAACCGACATTTCCATACAATTTAGCCGACAAGTCCCACAAAATGCGATTATTTTGGATAATCTATCTTTTATTTCCCTTAACCTATCTTCTATTAGAGATAATGTTAGTTGAAATATAGGATTTAGCGTTTTATTAATTTATTCCTTAGAGATAGGGTTTTGTAGGATTAACTCGGAGGACGGGGTTAGAAATTCTCCCTATAAATAAGGTTTCCAACCATTGCATTTTTATCCAATTTTCATTCGGTTCCAGAAGTGACCACATGCCTACCAATCGGTCGATTTGTCGTCATTCCTTCAATAATAAAATCCGAAATTCTATAAGTTCATGGCTTTTTAATTTCTCTTGTTTTAAGGTCTAAAGAGCCCGTCTTTTCATGGATAATCTATGATGTTTGATCTATATGCCATGTATATTTATCTTAATTTATCTGTTATGGTAGTTATTGTTTGTCTATCGCAAGATGCATGCAAGAGCTACGTAATTGATACTTTTCATATTTTCCAAGATACGAGAGGTGCGAAGGGTTGTTTCCTTCATAACATAGTATATATGGTATTTGGATATGGCTATTATCAATTGAAATTTGAATTGTATTATTGTGGTGATTCGGATTTTTGATTTTTTTAATCCTTATTGGATTACAGTTTAGTTACTTCCGATCTCCTTGGTATGGGATGATTATGACACAAACCCTATTTATCTCCTTTGCTATTACTAATCTTTAATTTTTATACCAATCGGCCGACTCGTACCCATCGATCGGCTCACTTTGGTGTTTTTTCTCCCTTATGTGATTTTTGTTATTCTCTTATTTTGATTCACATTCCTTTGTCTTGATAAGCCGATTTCACCCCTTTTTGTTGACCGATCCCTTATCTTTTGTTTCTTTGATTTTGTGTTTTTGTTATTGGTTTTCCAATTATCATTAAATGATTACTCCATTTTCAGGTGTTCGATCCTAACCTTTTACTACCATTGGGTCTTGTATTATTTGCGAGATATGAGACTCACGTTTTAGACCTCATCAATAACCATTGCCTATAAATTCTTCATTTTTAGTCAAGATATACAAATTTTCCAACATTTATAACTTGTTTAGTTTTAGAAATTCCAACTAGTTCAAACATATATAAAAGCCCTATGCTAGACATATAAAAGCACAATTTTTTAGTGTTAGACTTCCTTGAAGTGAGTTTTAGAGTTATTTTTCTGTTCGATAAGGCACGCGAGACGCTAAAACTTTCTATATACGCCTAATCAACTTTAGTCATCTCTTCATGGAGTAATTCACGATCAACCAAAAAGTGATTGGTTGGTCTAGTATCAATCAACCGCTCAGCCCTATTGTCAACATGTTTTTTGAGGGTCACATGTTTGGGGTTACTTCAACAACGTTGACACGTAGTGTAGGTTTTTGTTCTTCTTTTGGCTTAATTAAGATGATCCGTCTTAGTTGTCACCTCTCCTGCAAAATTTATAATCCCAATGATATGGCTAGCCATATTCATAACATAATTTTTTTCCATGTCATGTTTTGTTAGGTCTCTTGAATAAGTACATTTCTTGTTGAAGTTCTTCTTCTCTTCATTAAGACCAAAAAAAAGGTCTTCTTTTTTTGTACTTGTTTGTTTGTACAGTACTTTTCTCTATAATAGCCTTAATTGACAAAGTTAGTCTTAGGCATAACATTTAAAAGATTTGTTTCTTGTCCACTATCTTATACTGAATTGCCATTGTAGGTATAATACTAGCAAATAAAATGGATTCTAAATTATTAGAACAATAATTATAAGTGTAATATTAGATTGTAGAAAATCATTTTTAAAACCAGTAACGAGTAAAAACAGAAGTTTTGACGTGATGAAAATTGGTACCATTTTAAAAACGATTTCACCCTGATATGAGGTTCAACTTATAACTTAGACGTGACAACCCAATATTATACAACACTTCAAAATGCTTACACTAATCTTGAAATCCTTTACTTTCGAGAAAAGTTAGAGATATATATAAAAAAAATTATTTTCTTCTGAAAGATTGCTACTTTACAACCCTCATTTATTTTGAAGAAAAAAGACAATGAAGAAGAAGAAGTGAGAAGAAATATAAAATCCGGTCGGTGGAAGTATTAAAAATGAGGTTTATTGGATTGAAGATAATGAAAAAGAAATTAAAAGAGATTAAATTTACCTTAAAATTTCAATCTCGTACGGTTAACTTATGAAAATAAAGGCGATAAAATACACTGAAATGAAAAATATCAATTCCGTCCAAAATGTCGAACGAACCCATAAAATAACCTCTAAATCGATTACGAAATTTCATTTTGATATTTGACCACATCAAATTCATTGAAATTTCTCGAGAAAATCATCCCACCTAGCAAATCTAACGACATTAAACCAATCGGTAAAACCAAAGAATTATAAAAGAAAAGGAATAAAATAAAAATCTAAAGATGATTTTGTTATAACTTGTATAGTTGTATGCATGAAATTGATGGGCCGAATACGTGTAATGAAAAGTCAATGTGAACAAATACAAAGTCTTCGTTCGTTCCTATTAGAAGATAGCGCGTGGGCCCCGCATGTGGGTCCGATCATCCTCTCCAATTTGAATTTGAGCATGTATTATTATTTATTTTTAAAATAATTAAACGTACATAAAACCTACAGTATTATAATTTTTTTTATTTATTTATAAATGGAACTAATTAACAACAATACAATTATACAACGGACATTGACCGAATGAGATAAACATTACGGCAGAGAATCTTTTTATAAACTTTGTTTTATCTATGGAGATATTTGATTCCAAATGAATCTTATTAACTTTAATTCTGATAAAAGCATAAAAATCTAATGACTTTATAATATTTATAATAGGTAAAGGTTTAGGTATGGAGTTGTTTTTCCGGTATTAAATTATGAAGGCATGTGAGAATGACATGTGTTAATTTTTTGATGGATATTTTTTGGTTAAAAGTTTGTGTACAATTCGTTATAAATTTTTGTTCTATTAGTTTTACTTAATTGTATTAAATAATATATACATTATTATAATTTTTTAAATAAGTTTAAAACAATACAAAAAGTATTAATATAAAATATTTTAACTATTAGAACCCTCTATATAAAAGTTTTCTCTATATAAAAGTTTTGAACTTACAAATCTATATAATATACTAAAAGAGCCGTTATAATGCTGACGTGGCGGACTCATAAATTTTTTTATATTAATTTTTTTTACTAAATTAATAAGTAAATCAAAAAATCTTTTTTATTAAAACAATATCTAAATTTAATATTTTTGATATTTCAGATTTCAAAATTTAACTATATGAGATATTTTCAAATTTTAGATTGATAAACTTCTCTTGTTTTAGCATCAACAAATAATTTTGTCGATTAATAAACTTCTCCCGTACGTTACAAACTAAATTCCATGGAAACAATATCTTGGTTTCAGAGATACCTAGTTTCTCACATACACTCCTCACATTATTTCAAATATATATACGGATCATGTTTCATCGTCTTCCATCGGTTCCAATTCTCAGATAATTTACAAATTTATACATCTTCCATCCAATTCCAATTCTTTTATATTGAACATGTTTCGTCATCTTTTTAGGGTTCCGAACCTTTAAAGATATTATTCAGATTACAATTACGCATTGCTTCGTCGTATCTTTTTCAGAAGTATTAATTTATTAATTTATATTTTTACATGTTATTAATCCACTTATGTGCGTGCCAACGGTATATCACTAAAAAAAACATCACAAAATATCGTCAAAAATCACAACACAACAAAATATTTGAGTAAGAATCCTGCACAAGGTGCGAGCTATGAACTAGTATTAAATAATAAAATTGTGTTCCATAAATATTCATTGAGAACGGTGAAAAAATATATAAACCGATAGTGTTATATGTGTGAGCTAAAATTGTGACAACTCTGAATTTTTAGAAAATATTCTCTCTCTTTTTTCAGAAAAATAATATTTTTCATTACAATAACATCTTAGTTCATTTCTTATCACTAATAGTTCAATATAGATTCATTTTCAAAAAAATTTGAACATTTAGTGTATATTCTATTAGCTTACAATTCTTATTTTACAAACGTACTACAATTCATCCCTCCATACCTTCGTGTCGAAAGAAATTATATTACGTGAACCACTCCTTAAAATAATAAGTTATAAAAAAAATCATTAAAATGTAACATTCTTCAGTGTCACTATAAAAACATATCACATTATTTGTTTATTATTATGAACACATTTGAGCTCTTCTAAAAAACTTATAATTACAATGTTCAACTACATTAGACACTTCAAATGTGAACTTGAGTACAATTCAAACCACAATCTAGCAAAAACTAGAAAACTCTTAAATAAAAAATGAATCAAAATATTAGACAACCTTATTGTTAGATTAAAGGCATGTTCAATATTGTATTCTTGGGATTCATTTAGCCTCTTTTCTACGATGTTGTCGATGATATAATTTTTTTGGGCAGTTTGGTATCAGATGGAGATACGAGATTGTATTCTTCATTTAGATTCTTTTTGCAACATAATATCAAAAAAACAATCTTGAAAAATGGAGATTTTAGGAGATTGTTTGATTTTCATGCCCTTCATACTCTCACAATCTATCTCAATAAACATATACCCAACACCCTAAATTAACAAAATTTATCAGTCACTAAATAATCTTCATCTACAAGAATTTTCAATAATCCCAATAATTTTCATCCCCAAAAATCTTTAAAAAAAAAAGAATTTCATCTTATACCAAGTTTCTAAGCTGAAACAAAAATATGAAGATCCACCAGTTATTATCTTACTATATATATATATATATATATTAGATCATATTATTATTAGATTAATTTTGAGTTTTATTAGTTTTTGAGTCATTGATTATATATGAACAATTAACGGTAAGTAAAATAAAATTGACCCGTATGTAGCACGGACTTGACCACTAGTAAAATATGAAAGAATCGAGACAATAACCATCCATAAAATCTAGATTATTGCACTTAAAAAAAGGACTAAAAAGGAGACTGGCGTTGAAAAACCCAAGCAATTTTCCCATGTTAAAGTGAATCCTAACACCGTTTCCGATGACCCTACTTCGTCGATCCCTTTTATTCCCTTCCTTTGACCCCGGAACGCCGACAACACATTCAAGTAAGGAACACCAATTCCAAATTCCCACGGAGTAGGAATCTTTTTTTACAGCGGATCATTTGAAGGAACTTTCTTCCCTTCTTGATGATATTCTAAATTCCGGTAAAGTATCGATTAAATATCCAAAAGGATCGATGTAACTCTCTGTATTACGGTGGTGGCTAACATTGTTCAATACGTCCTCGGAGAATATCCGTTGATGTGAAACTCTTTGGGACATATGATTTATTTTTCAGCCTTTGAAAAACCTTGAAGCATATTTGGAGACCGAGTAGTGGTTGGACGATTATTAACCTATCGAACGAATTTTTCCTAGTTAGGTTTGAAATGGAAGGTGACAAGTGGTTTCCCTATTTGCGGTTCTATGGACCATGTTCGAACATTATATGATTGTACAACAATGAGACTCTTCTTTTGATCTGGAATCCTCAGTTATCACTACAATTCGAGTTATGGTAAGGTGTTTGGAGCTTCAATTGGCATTGCATAATAGAACCATAATGCGTGCAATTGCTCCGGATATTGGGAAGCCAATACGGATAAATGAGAATACCCTTCATCTAACTAGAAGGCAGTTTGCGAGTGTGTGTGTCCAACTGGATTTATTTTGACCCTTGAAGGATGCCCTGCTCTTAAATGGTAAGAGATTGAAACTCGAGTATGAAAATCTCCATATCATTTTAATGGAGTGATGTCATGATATTATCCGGAGAGGACACAATCATGATGGGGTTGCTAATGCACATGCATTGATGGAGCACAAGATGTTGTTTGTGAAGGTATTGAGGAAGGTGCTAGACAAAAAGATAATGGCCCTCTACTTGTTGTTGATTTAGAGCAAGGGCCTTGGATGATAGTCCTAAAACATCCACAACATAGGGGTAAATTGCGCCTAGAAAGGATAGACTTTCGGCTTTTGGTGAAGGTAACCAATTTGCCTAGTTAGGATCGTTTCCTGAATAAGATGAACAAATTAGAGCAGTAGAGAAAGGGAATTAGGTGTTAATCGAACGAAAATTTCCAAGAGCCTTATATGTTAGCAAAAACAAGCATCATAAGCATCATCGCCTTTTGGGGACTAAAGAAGGACTCGTGATACGGGGTTAGTCATAGACAATCGATCTTGATGACCAAGAAGATGTGATCTAATCCCTAAGGAGTTCGATCCAAGCTAAATGGCGAACGAGGGTTGTGTATGGATGGGACAAACATGGTATGAAATGGGGGCATTGGATAAATATGTCAAACATCTTGACCCATGCAGAGAACCTTCATCCCGATTGATCAAAACCCAAGGCGAAAGTCAAGAAACTCTCCCTTGTACAACCTAACATAAGGAACTAAGCCAAAAGAACAATAGGAGGAGACTTGTGAATGTTTGGTAGCACCAAATTCTCAATGAATTAACTCACACCCAAGAACAAACCAAGCTATTTATACTAGCAAGATTATCTCTCAATTTTCTCCCTCACAAACCAAGCTATTTATACTAGCAAGATTATCTCTCAATTTTCTCCCTCAACTACGTAGGGGTAAAAGTTCTAAATTTTTTTGAATAGATAAAATGAATGGTGGTGAAGGCATCAGGAGCGTACAAATGCAATCCATGCTCACATCCGACACCAAACGAGTCCAAGAAGAATGCACCTGAGCAGGAATCTGTTAACAAAGGAGAATCGGAGAGTTTGGATGGTCAGGATCGTACCGGAGAACGGCGAGAACGAGTTCGGCATCTAGGTGGGGGAAGAAGATGGAGGTGAAGTTGAAGGTATTGTCAACGGTTTCAAGTAGGGAGAAATGTTGTTTAGGGGTTTCCCCTCATCCTCTTTTGGATTTTTTTGCAACTGAAGAGATATGTGTGTTGACGGAAATGTTAAGGGTAGAATGGAAATTGAGGGTATGAAATGAGGACTTCAACCGAATCAACCTGCAACCCCCGATTGAAAGAATCAAGAGTTTCAGTCGCCGTTTCATCTGATCCATCCTCCATTTCAGTTCCAACATTTTCACCACCGAACACCAAGATACCGGTTGAAATGGAAATAAGTCCCCTTTAGTTACTTGATTTGAGCAACCAAACACACTCAAGATGATAATATGCTCTTTAATACCTATTAATTCTAAAAGTTAATAATGAACCAATATAATAAGAAAAATAAGAGTTAATGATAATAATATATTTGTTGATTTCCAAATATTACAATATGTATATAGCATATATCTGAAAATTCATTACTTGTAAAACATACAAAAAAAACTCCTTAAAATTCTTATTTACATTATTTAATTTAGGTTACAAGTATTTTCTATATATCCGTATTACATTATAAGCCCAACTTTCTTCTTGCAATAGTTCAATTTCATTTTTACCCCCAAACCTAGAATAGTTATTTAACTTAATTTTCGTATATGCCTTCACGCCCTTTTGATACTTGTGTGATACGGGTTGCCTTTTCATCAACGCTCTATCCTTTCATTAACACCATATCTTCCCTTTTACGGTTCTGAGAGAAGACCTTTGAGAGAAGTTTCATCAACCCGACCTTTTCTTCGTCTTCACCGATCTTCGATGGCGGCTTATGCTGCTTCGGTCTATAAGATACAATTTTCTTCCGTTCTTCTTCAGTTCAATCTCCTCTCCCAATCCGATTAATTGGAGAATCCCAAATCCGAGTGCCTATTGTTGTCAGCTTCAGTTGCAGTTCAATCTCCTCTCCCAATCCGATATATTGGAGAATTCCCCATCCAAGTGGCTCTAGTTGTCAGCTTCGATTTCAGTTCAATCTCCTCTCCCAATCTGATATATTGGAGAATTTTCAATCCGAGTGGCTCTTGTTGTCAGCTTAAGTAGTTTGGTGCGTTGGGAATCACGATGCTCAACATGTACTTACCTATATAATTAGAGCCCTGCTATTTACGCCCCAAATGAGCCAAAATCAATGGAAAATATGATATGATTAGTGACAATTATAATTAGGTAATCATTAAGCATCATTAATAAGGACATAGAATTTGACGGTTTTTTTGGCTCTAGTGAAGTTATAGACGCACTTCTTGTAAAAATACAAGGGGCTAAATCATTATCGATCATTAAGCCATCATTAGCATTTATTAGGGAAAAATCATAATAATTTACAATCATTAAGCCATCACTAGCATTCATTGATAATATTAATAATAATTATAATATCAATAATAATATGATTTAAAATAATAATAATAATAATATTCATAACAAATTTTTTTAATAATATTAGTTATAATAATATTTTTAATAATAATATGATTTAAAATAATAATAATAATAAGTAAAAATTTTAATAATATTATAACTAAAAAGTATAAATTACATCACAAATAGAAAATCTGAAATAAAACGAAACAAATTAAAATCGAGAACGGCCCATTTGTGGTGCTTGCCTCCATGACTGTGTGATCGGGAGGACAGATTCGCGAGAATGGAACATGAATGTCTATGGTGTAGGCCGACCCCACTGTTTACGAAGATCCTTAAACATCTTAATTTGTGGCTCATACTTCTTGTCTATTCCTTTTACGGCATTGTGCGACGCGTACCAATACTCGAGAACGGGTGGCAATGGACAATTTGTTTTACATTGGAGCTGTAAATATTTTGAGCAAATAGGGGGTCAGTAGAAGGAAAAAAAATCTACGATAACTACAATATATGATTTAAGTTGATGAAAATATATAACACTCACCGCAAGGTAGTGACTACAACTATAGTCAAAAGCGATGAACAGAATAGATCCCGGGGTCGGGGCACCTTCAGCTGGTGTTTGCTTGGTTAGAGGGAGGCTTATGTGAGCCGTTTTCCAATCTAAAAATACAAGAGTGCATTGGTAGATCGTGGCAAATAAGGCACCACATAAGGGCATCTCCATCCAATGATCGGTTGGTGCCAGAACATTTGGTTTCAACCAATTGAGTCTTCTCAACATCTCGACATGATCGATCCCTTCATAGTTTAGGAAAACTTCGTATCGCTCATGGTCTTCAGATAACTGTTTCATCATAATCTTGCGCATGACAGGCCATGTATCCTCGTTGCGACCCAACAATACACAAAGAGCTCGAAACCCACAATTCTCGTCGCCCTTAACATTGCCTAGCCCCACAACATAAGGAACCACGAAATTTTCGAAGTTGTTAGAGCCGAATTCATATTGACCTAGGACAACGGAGGGATAAGTGAGTTCCTGTGCTTCGTTCGCCCCCACTTCCTATAAATCATCTCCCGTCGCTCCCTCCCCCGTCGCTCCCTCCTCCCCCATCTTCCGTTTCCTATCTTACCTTGCTTTGACCGCGGCTTCTCTACTGTGCTCAAAGCTTGATCTTCTACGCTTATTTGCATCCTTCTTCGGCCTCCCTTTCGGGTTCGGGTTTGTTTCCGGAGGTTCTAACATATTGGTCTCAATGATTTTCGGGTCTTCAAGTGTTTGCCATATGGTCCCAATTTGCATGATCTTGTTGTAACACCCCAAATCCGTAGGACTCGAGGTGCTACTGGGCTAGGATCTCACAATGGATCCTGACCCTAGCCTGACAACAAGTTCACTGAATCTTACAACAACACACATATAGATTAAAACAAAACATGAAACTGATATAAATAAGTATCAAAAGGTGATACATAAGTACCGCTGAGTACACATAAAACATATATCCGTACATCAAATATCCCCCTATCCCACGATAACGATCCCAGTGTACGGAGCCCTTAGCGGATCACCCCTCTGGATCACTCTGCAACTCTCGTAACCTGCAAAGGATCTACAACACGGTATAAAACCGTTAGCTAACCATACACATATATATAGAGATGCAAGAGCACAAACACACATCAGGAATCATAACACATCATCGTGATTTCACACATTTACCCGGTTTATTATCTTTATAACGTCAATCACTCAAATAGTATATAGATCTTCATATGAAAATATGTGACACGAGGAATGTATATAATCCTCGCCTCTGCAATAGCTAGCTGGAGTGGTATCAGCGCACCTTCCCATATACCATAAGGAGTGGTCAGTGCCCTTCCTGTATACCAGATCTAACTAGACTACAGAGAACTTCCCAGACTCCACTACGGGATGAAAGGTAAGTTGTCACAGCCACTACAATAGGTGGTCAATATATCATAGGTCGGTAATAAACCATATCGCATGCTATAAAGCATATAACAAACACCACTCATGCATACATCCAATATAAGGATGGCAGCTAAGTAAGTCCTATGGACTTACCTCAACCTCGGAAGTAGTCTCAACTACGATCAACTCTCAACCTGGTCCACTCCAAACTGGAGGACAACACTGCCTAGTAACAAGGCATAACAATATATCAAACTCATATCCATTACAGGAGTCACACTAAGACCTAAGGGATCCATAAGGATCGTATCCTAACTCATAAACCTCAAAGCCATAATTGGCATAAACGATAACGTACTCATCAACATTCTAACCTCATACACGTACCTAACATGCTACTAAACCGCTCATACTAGGAAAGGAAAGGATCTACCCAACTCTAGGTAGACACGGGACAAGACGCACCTGCGTGACGGAAAGACGCAGGGGCGGAACAAGCAAACCGCAGGCGCGGTGACCGTGACCGCTGACAAGCGCAGGCGCGGAATGACGCAGGCGCAGGTGCTATGACCGTTGTCGCGTGGGCGGTGGCTTCTGGCCGCGGGTGCGGTGACACGTCTTCCGCAGGGGCGGCGGCTTCCAGGCGCGGGGGCGGCGACAGTGCAGAACGTAGCCCCGCGAGTCCTCTTTCACTCTTCACGTGATCAAATCACGCCTCTTCCATTCCAAAATCACACACATGCATATACATACACATACTAACATTAATCTATGATCAAATCATCTAATCCTAAGCTAAGGAAGATGAAATCAAAGAAAGGAAGAAGAGAAGGATGAAGAAGCAAGGAGCTTACCACACTTGTGGTCCTATGCAGCAAGAAATGATCAACAACGCACTAACACTGGCTCTCAAGCTCAACAACCACAACCACTAGCATCAACATCATCCAAACCACATCAATTCTCTTCCGAACCCAAAGGGAAAACAAGGTCAAGATTAAAGAGGAAGAAGGAGAAGCAAGAAGGACGTATGGTGGCTGGGAAATGAAGTGAGGAACCCTTGGTCATGAAGCCCAGGTGAGATTAAGAAGGAAAGGTAAAGCATAGTCAACCGGTTAACAAAACTGGCTGCATCCGCAGGAAACCGCGGGGGCGGTTCCCTGGGCCGCGGGAGCGGAAACCCGTTGGGGCGGCACACAAGCCCGCGGGGGCGGCTAAGATCAAATCTCGGCTAAAGCCAAATCTCGGCTAAGGCAAACTCGGTCCAAAAGACTAAGGCTCTTAAACCTCACCCCCTTAAAAACAAGTTTCGTCCCGAAACTTGTGAAATTCTCAAACCACTCGGACTCACAAGCCGAGTTACAACTCTCTCTATAACCTCAAACATAAGCATGGAGGAAATCATCAACTCCAGTAACAAAATCACTATCCAAGGCATAGAGGAAAACCATCTCTAGCCAAATCATAAACACATCACAAGGCATAGAGGAATCACATCTCTATCCGTATCATACTCATAACATAAAGGCATGGAGGAAAAACATCTCCAGCAACACTATGTCCATCAAAATAGCATGGCGGAATAACCATCTACAGCTGAATCCTAATCGTATCACAATAGCATGGAGGAAAGAGCCATCTCCAGCTATAAACAATAATCATACTAGCACAACAAGATCTAATAAGATCATATATCACATCAAAGCTAGTATGAAAATAAACACATCATAGCATATAAGCACATAATACTCACCAAGATAGTACTAAGATCTACTCGGTGATCCTACTGGTTTACCTATCTCGGCATAGAACTCTGGATAGTTCCTCTGAATACTATCCTCAATCTTCCATGTAGCCTCATCAGGTCCTCGTCTCGACCACTGTATCCTCAACATAGGAATGTCCTTCGAACGCAGGCGTCTCATACCTCGTTCTAGGACTGCAATAGGGTGCTCAATAAAAGTGTGGTCCGACTCGACCACCAAATCATCATAACTCACGATGTGTCTCGGATCTGATATGTACTCCCTCAGCCGAGACACGTGAAATACAGGGTGAACACCCTCTAATCTCGGAGGCAAAGCCAATCTGTATGCTGCACTCCCAACCCGATCCAAAATCTCGAACGGTCCGACATATCGGGGGCTCAACTTCCCCTGAATGCCAAAACGCCTAAGACCTCATGTCGGGGACACTCTCAGCCACACATGGGCTCCAACTCTGAACTCTAGAGGTCTACGCCTCCTATCTGCATACGACTTCTGACGGCTCTGGGAAGTCAGCATCCTCTCTCTAATCAGTGTTACTTGAGCCACATCATCCTGAATCTGATCAGGTGTCAAACCACTAGCAGTACTAGGCTCATCCCAACATAACGGTGTACGACATCTCTGCCCATACAGTGCCTCATATGGGGTCATCCCAATACATGCATGCCAGCTGTTGTTGTACGAGAACTCAACTAGTGGGAGATAATCCGTCCACACTTGTCCCCAATCCAACACCTAAGCTCGCAACATATCCTCCAAGGTCTGAATGTTCCTTTCCTGACTGACCATCTGTATGAGGATGGAACGCAGTCGTGAAGTGCAAACTCGTCCCCAGGGCAGTCTGAATCTGCTGCCAAAATCTCGAGGTAAATCGTCCATCTTTGTCCGAGACGATCGTCCTCGGCACACCATGGAGTCTCACTATCTGCCTAGTGTACTCCTCAGCTAATCTGCTCACCGGCCACGTCTCCCGAATAGGAATGAAACGTGCCGTCTTCGTCAATCTGTCCACTATAACCCAAATAGCATCAAAACTCCGGCTCAGTCTCATCCTAGTCACAAAGTCCATGGTGACGTCCTCCCACTTCCTCTGTGGAACAGAAAGTGGATGGAGCTCACCTCCAGGTCTGCTATGCTCTATCTTGACCTGTTGACAGGTCGCACACTGCTACAAACCTGGCCACATCAGGCTTCAGCCCTCCCCACCAATACAAACGCCAAGTCCTGGTACATCTTACTCGTACCTGGATGTATAGAGTAAAGTGTACAGTGAGCCTCCTGTAAAATCCTCTGATGTAAATCCGCATCAGCGGGTACACAGACGTGACCGCGGCGCCTCAATACTCCATCTGCTCCTAGCAGGAACTATGGTGCCTCATCTCGAGACATCCTATCTCGTATCCTCATCAGTGTCGGGCAGGTCTCCTGCTTCTGTTGGATCTCACCCAACATATCAGGAAGAACCTCTAACGTACGCAGCTGGGCATCCTCATCAGGAAACTGGATGTCCAATTCTAACCAGATCAGGTCACTCTACAACTGATGCTGAACTGTCAGCCTCGCAATCGCCTGCTCTCGAGGCGTCTTCCTGCTCAGGGCGTCGGCGACAACGTTCGCCTTCCCTGGATGATAAATAATCTCTAAATCAAAGTCCTTGATCAGCTCGAGCCATCTACGCTGGCGGTTATTCAATTCCCGTTGCGTGAAAATGTACTTCAGACTCTTATGGTCTGTGAAGATCAGACATGTAGCACCATACAAGTAATGTCTCCAGATCTTCAAGGCATGAATTGCCACTGCTAACTCCAGATCATGAGTCAGGTAGTTCTCCTCAAACGTCTTCAGCTGTCGAGACGCATAAGCAATCACTCTGTCTCGCTGCATCAATACACATCCCAAGCCTAGCTTGGATGCATCATTGTAAACCACAAAATCCTCTGTACCCTCTGGCTGTGCCAAAATAGGAGCAGAAGTCAGACGTCTCTTCAGCTCCTCAAAACTCTACATACACTGATCAGACCATACAAATCTGGTAGTCTTCCTCAGTAAACTCGTCAGTGGACGGGCAATCACATAAAATCCATCCACAAAGCGTCTGTAATAACCGGCTAAGCCAAGGAAGCTACGTACTTCCTTGACGTTCGTCGGTGTCGTCCAAGCTGCTACTGCCTCAATTTTGGCTGGATCCACCTTAATCCCTTCAGCTGTAACCACATGACCCATGAATGCTACCTCTAACATCCAGAACTCGCACTTAGAGAACTTAGCATAAAGTTCTCTATCCCGTAAAACCTGTAGCACAGTCCTCAGCTGCCCGGCATGCTCCTCTCTGCTACGAGAGTACACCAGAATGTCATCTATGAAAACCACCACAAACTGATCCAGGAAGTCGATGAAGATACCGTTCATCAACTCCATAAAAACTGTTGGGGCATTCATAAGCCCAAATGGCATCACTACAAACTCGTAGTGGCCATATCTGGTCCGGAATGTTGTCCTGTGCACATCCTGCTCTCTCACCCTCAGCTGGTGATACCCTGAACGCAGGTCAATCCTGGAAAACACAGTCGCTCCCTGAAGTTGATCTAACAAATCATCTATACGAGGCAGTGGATACTTGTTCTTGATGGTCACCTTGCTCAACTCTCTGTAATCAATTTATAATCTCAGTGATCCGTCCTTCTTCCGTACGAAGAGTACATGTACTCCCCATTGGGACACGCTAGAGCGAATGAAGCCCTTCTCAGCCAGCTCCTCAAGTTGCTTCTTCAGCTCCAGCATCTCGACAGGCGCCATCCGGTATGGGGCCTTCGAGATCGGTCTCGTACCAGGCTCTAACTCAAAACTGAAGTCCACACTCCTTTGAGGCGGCAAATTGGACGGCTCAGCAAATATATCTGCAAAATCACAAACAACTGGGATATCCTCTAATGCTGGACTCTCCCCCTCCTTCATGGCATAACACCAGAAGGCCTCACAACCCTGTGCAATCAGTCTAGCTGCCCGTATCGCACTGATAATCGTGCATGTCTTTCCAAGGTCTCAACCTCGGAAAACCTCTATCTGACCTAACTCGGTAGAGAGGGTAACAGTCCTCCTACCTACATCTAAGACTGCAAAATGTCTATCCATCCAATCCATACCTAGAATGACTTCTTCATGCTCTAATGGCATGACAAAGAAGTCAACTAGTAACACACGAGTCCCTACAAAAATGAGACAACCATGAATCTCACGGGTACCTTTGACCCTACCACCATCGGGTAACCCTATAATAAAGGGCATCTCCTCAACCGTATCTAAACTCAAACGCTCTACACAAGCATCATATATAAAAGAATGCGTAGCACCAGTATCAAATAAGACTCTAACAGGTAAACCATGAATCAGAATGGTACCTGTAGCAGTCGGTGCAGCTGGCTCCTCTACACTCCTCAGCTCAAAAACTCGACCCTGTGGTCCTCTGGTATCAGTGGTGCTCCCACCACGGCCTCTGCCTCTACTCGGCCCAAGAGCAGATTCCTGAGTCGTAGGACGATCTGGGACCCTCTGTTGTCCCTGTGTCTGTTGTTGCTGAGGTGGCCTTTGCCCACCTCCTGCTACACTGGCAGGGAAAGAACCCTGCTGAGATGAAGCTCCGCCCTGTCGGCAGTAAACACCCCTGTGACCCTGCCTACCACAGGTGTAGCAAGTCACTAGGGGCCTCGTGCACTCGGGCCTCATATGTCTTGGATCACCACAGTACACTGACGTCCCTTATCTTCAACCGGTGCATATGAGGGGTGACTCTAGCGTCTCTGACCTCGCCAAACACTAGTAGCACCACCAATACCACTGGTTTGCCCAATATGTTGTCTCTTCTAAGACCCTCCGGTCTAAGAAGCTCTCCTCTGTCCAGTTCGCTTCCTCTCATAGTCGGAAGCTCTGTCCTGATAATCCATCAGAGACTCACAGTGGAAACCCGCCATATAGGTCCGGGTAGTATCCCTCAGTCGTCGGGAAAAGAGATAGACATGTTGATTTGCAAAAGGTGCAGCTGGTCCCAGTAATGCCAGCTCCTCCTGAAACCTCCTGATAGCCCCGGAGACTGGTACATCCTCAAACCCAGCCTCCACAAAATCCCGCAGTTTCTCCCTCCTCAGTGAGGCAGGGCAGAAACGCTCTCTGATCATAGTCCTCATATGCTCATAACTAGTAACCTGACCCCGTACTGATCTCCACCAGTGCTGTGCCAAGTCCCGGAATAAAGTCTACACCAACTCGATATGTCTGTCTACTAAACATCTAATGGACTCCATAGCTGAGTCCACATGTCCAATCCAGAACTCAACCTCTAACCCCACCTTCCCAGTGAAAGGGGGTACACCCATCTGGTGAAATGCCTTCAACCAGGTATATGGTCGAGGCCCCCAATGCTCCTCTCGAACCTGAGGAATCTCAGCAGCATGTGCTTGTACAGCTGGCACCTGAATCACTCCGTGGGATCTCTTAGATGGTCCCTCTTGTGCCTGTAAATATGGGGCACGTCTACAGGCTTTGGCAGCCTCCTCTACTCGTCTGATATAAGCATGGAACTCTGATCCCCCCATGGAGACACGATCAGAATCACCAGACTGGGCTCTCTGTGACCCCTATCTCTCAGCTGCACCATTCCCAATCTCATGAACGGCACTCTTAGCAACCTCCTCGTGAATCTCTCCCGCTGCATGTGAACCGCCAACAGGAGTCCTACCCCGTCCTCTACCTAGAGGGGGTCTACCTCTACCTCGTCTAACTGCAGATAAGGCTCTAGTATGAACCATCTGCAGAAGGTGTAAACCTAACTTAGAAGGCTATATATATGCCATATGTATAGATATATATCAAATCAATCACAACAGAATATCTATATATATATCTATACTGTCGAGATCTTCAGAGGGGCGATGACTCACGTACACGATATCCCAAAACATTTGTACTCATTTCAAAACCAAAACCTTTTGAAAAGTCAGACCCCTTTCGGGTTCTGTTTATTTATCTATTCGACCTTTATCGCAGATTACGAGTGCCATTGTTGTCAACCTCGCTCTGATACCAACTTTGTAACACCCCAAATCCGTAGGACTCGAGGTGCTACTGGGCTAGGATCTCACAATGGATCCTAACCCTAGCCTGACAACAAGTTCACTGAATCTTACAACAAGGCACAAATAGATTAAAACAAAACATGAAACTAATATAGATAAGTATCAAAAGGTGATACATAAGTACCGCTGAGTACAAATAAAACATATATCCGTACATCAAATATCCCCCTATCCCACGATAACGATCCCAGTGTACGGAGCCCTCAACGGATCACCCCTCTAGATCACTCTGCAGCTCTCCTAACCTGCAAAGGATCTACAACACGATATAAAACCGTTAGCTAACCATACACATATATATAGAGATGCAAGAGCACAAACACACATCAGGAATCATAACATATCATCATGCTTTCACACATTTACCCAGTTTATTATCTTTATAACGTCAATCACGCAAATAGTATATAGATCTGCATATGAAAATATGTGACACGAGGAATGTATATAATTCTCGCCTCTGAGTGCAATAGCTAGCTGGAGTGGTATCAGCGCACCTTCCCGTATACCATAAGGAGTGGTCAGTGCCCTTCCCGTATACCAGATCTAATTAAACTACAGAGAACTTCCCAAACTCCACTACGGGATGAGATGTAAGTTGTCACAGCCACTACAATGGGCGGTCAATATATCATAGGTCAGTAATAAACCATATCGCATGCTATAAAGCATATAACAAACACCACTCATGCATACATCCAATATAAGGATGACAACTAAGTAAGTCCTATGGACTTACCTCAACCTCGGAAGTAGTCTCAACTACGATCAACTCTCAACCTGGTCCACTCCAAACTAGAGGACAACACTGCCTAGTAACACGGCATAACAATATATCAAACTCATATCCATTATAGGAGTCACACTAAGACCTAAGGGATCCATAAGGATCGTATCCTAACTCATAAACCTCAAAGCAATAACTGGCATAAACGATAACGTACTCATCAACATTCTAACCTCATACACGTACCTAGCATGCTACTAAACCGCTCATACTAGGAAAGGAAAGGATCTACCCAACTCTAGGTAGACCCGGGACAAGACGCACCTGCGTGACGGAAAGACGCAGGGGTGGAACAGGCAAACCGCAGGCGCGGTGACCGTGGCCGCTGGCAAGCGCAGGCGCGGAATGACGCAGGCGCTGGCGCTGTGACCGTTGCCGCGGGGGCGGTGGCTTCTGGCCGCGGGTGCGGTGACACGTCTTTCGCAGGGGCGGCGACTTCCAGGCGCGGGGGCGGCGACAGTGCAAAACGTAGCCCCGCGAGTCCTCTTTCACTCTTCACGTGATCAAATCACGTCTCCTCCATTCCAAAATCACACACATGCATATACATACACATACTAACATTAATCTATGATCAAATCATCTAATCCTAAGCTAAGGAAGATGGAATCAAAGAAAGGAAGAAGAGAAGGATGAAGAAGCAAGGAGCTTACCACACTTGTGGTCCTATGCAGGAAGGAATGATCAACAACACACTAACACTGGCTCTCAAGCTCAGCAACCACAACCACTAGCTTCAACATCATCAAAACCACATCAATTCTCTTCCAAACCCAAAGGAAAAACAAGAACAAGATCAAACAGGAAGAAGGAGAAGCAAGAAGGACGTATGGTGGCTGGGAAATGAGGTGTGGAACTCTTGGTCACGAAGCCCAGGTGAGATTAAGAAGGAAAGGTAAAGCATGGTCAACCGGTCAACAAAACCGGCTGCAGCCGCAGGAAACCACGGGGGCGGTTCCCTGGGCCGCGGGGAGGGGAAACCCGTTGGGGCGGCACACAAGCCCGCAGAGGCGGCTAAGATCAAATCTCGACTAAGGCAAACTCGGTCCAAAAGACTAAGGCTCTTACACCTGTCACGTGTTAAGTCCCGGGATGCTTCTAGGTCACTCAAACCCACGTCTCAGGGTCACTCGGTTCACCATTCTCATCACCGAACTAGTGAACCTGGCGCCAGAAGACATTGACATCCATTTCCACAAATGGTCGGCCTTCGTAAGCCATTTGTGCCACTTCATGAATGCATGGTATCCCAAATGTACTCCTAGTGTAGCAATATGTAAAATTTTGGTCATAGTCCCCGTTGCATACGGTGGCGAACATGTCATAAAGCATGGATAAGCATTCGTGAGAAACATTGTTCACCACAAATCTGAACATTGGCAAATCTCGAACTTTATTGTGAGGTTGACAATTGTCCACCGTAGGCTTGGGCGCACAACCTGCTAAAGTCAAGTCCACAACCTCGTTGTATTGTGAGGTTGACAATCGTCCGGCGTAAGCATGACCTTCAAAGTGCTTGTTGAGCTTGTGGTTGTGCGCCCTATTTTGAACTTTCAACCTCCATTGATTCGGTTGAGCCTCGTAGCAATGCAACATAAACGTGCAATCAGTCTTCTTTGACGAACAATCTCGTTTCTTTATTGGTTGATTGTTATCGTCATATTGTATCCCCTCTACCTCTCGTTTGGGGTCATGTTGCTCGCAGACGAGGTGCACCATCCCATATTTTCTTTTCGCCGAGGACTTCCACGATTTTGCAATCGTGAGTACCATCCCAAGACGATGACCTTCGGCTTTTGCCCAAGCGATAAGAGATTCCCTATCTGGCCACCATTCATCTGTTGTGAAAAATTCAGTGTAGTCCTACACCGGTTTTTCGACAGCGGGCCCACTGACCCCACCATGTGAGGTTCATATTCCTATAAACGATAGTTAGTCGAACAATAATAATAAGAATATAACTTGAACAAGGTAAAAGAAATAAACGAGATTAAACGAATAATAAATTAACATGTCACATTAGTAATTAGTCGAACAATAATAAACAAATGTTAGTTGAGCAAGTTAAGTTAGTAATTAGTTGAACAATAATAATAAGAAATATAACAAGCATAAAAGAAATAAACGAGATTAAACGAATAATAAATGAACGTGTTACGTTAGTAATTAGTCGAACAATAATAAACAAATGTTAGTTGATCAAGTTAAGTTAGTAATTAGTTGAACAATAATAATAAGAAATATAACAAGGTTAAAAGAAATAAACGAGATTAAACGAAAAAATATAAATGTATAACAAATTTAAATAAATATATAACAACTTGATAATCGAGATTAAATGAAAAAATATAAAAAAAATATAACAAATTTAAATAAATATAACTACTTGATAATCGAGATTAAACGAATTCAACAACTACCGGGTTTGGAAGTTCGTTAAGGTCTATCATTTGATTTCGAGACCCTCGTCGTCCCCTCCTTCCAAACAATCCTCGGAACCACGACATAATCGAGATTAATTTTTTTAGAATGAAAACTGAAGGTAGAATAACTCGATAACGTATGCAAACGAAGAAAATGTCGAAACAATTGATCGGATGAAGAGAAGATTGTATCCGATGCATCTTATTTATAGTGACTCATTTATTACTGTTTGAATAATTGAAACATATCCGACGGCTAGGAATCAGGCTCATTTATAGCGGTGGATCGGACGGATGGGCGCACCTCGAAGACGATGCAAGTGGCGACAACGGGAATCCCAGGTGCAGGCGGTCTGAGACGCACAACAGGTGCGTGTCAGTCTGCACCCGGCACGCCTCGGAATCTCCCGCTTTTGGCAGGCGGTACGTGGGGTTTCCATTTGTGCCCGTAGCCATGCACGCTTATTGGCAATTTTACCCCATCCGTTTCTTCAAATTCTTGGCTATAAAACCCACCCTAAACCACATTCTTCACCACACTCCACTCCACCCAACTCACTCAATTTTCTTCCCGATTTTTTTTACAGAATCGTTGAAAACATCGAAGATAGATCGTCAAAATGAGAACGATAATAATTGGGTAATAATTTTCTGTCATAATATTTTGTTATCATTATTTTTAATAATTTTGAAATCTAATTGAGATTAATTCTTATTTCAATCATTCCCAAATTTTAAAAATGACGACTCGGTGCCAGCGGTTACACAAACGATGGATTTCTTAAATCTATTTCCCTCACCTGCAGAAGATGTCTACCAATACGGTAACCGACAACCCGCACAGGATGTGTACCATTACAGTGATTCGCAACCGCCATTGTCATACGTGGGCGGGAGCAACCCGAACACTAACATTCCGCATGAACTAGGTAAATAATGCAATTTCAATTTTTTTTCATAATTGTTATATTATTACCGTTATTTTTTTTTGATTTTTCCAATTTACGAAAATATATATACATGTTATATGCTCTTTTTTTTTCCATTTTTCGAATATATATATATATATATATATATATATATATATATATTTATATATGTTATATTTATATATATGTTTCCATTTTTTAAAAAATATTTCTATGTTTCATGATTCACGAATTATAATATATATATGTTTCCATTTATATATTATATTTATATATTTATGTAGGAATATTTCACGACACAAATGTTTTTATTTCACCCTACATGAACAACCAAGATATGTACCGTGATCCATATCCAAGTAGGGTCGAGGCTTCAAGTAACCGGTCATCCTCGCAGAACTAAGCCAAGGAACCAAGCCAAAACATGTGGTTCCACTACGGGACAAACGAAACCGGTCCTAGCGGTGTAAATGACTATACGAACGTTGCGGGTCCCAGCAACGTATATGATTATACGAACATTGCGGGTCCTAGCAATCCATATTACCAGGTTAGTTCTTAAGAATTAGACGATCAATTTCTTCCATATTTTAATGTGTGAATTACTTGTTTCACCACTCTTTTAACCATCAATCCGTAGTCGCAGGAGGGTAACTGTTACCAAGAGCGCATGCCTGAACCGGTTCAGGAACAACAACAAACCCCCCCTCCCCCCCCCCCTCCCCTTCAAAATATTGACGATGACGGGTTTCCAAACGACATCACTGATAGAGACACCGGGAAACCATTGTCTGATGAAGTACTTGTAACGTACAACGGCCATAAAGCGGTTAAGATATGGTAAGACCATGATTGAGTACGATTATGGATTTCTTTTCTTCATTTTTATTAATCCATTTTTTTCAACTAAAAAACTAAATATTTTTTATTTGATGAAAACAGACCATAGTATGCAGAGTTCGTCGACGAGATACGTGTGTGCGTGAACTTTTGGCCATTTACCATAACACGCATCCACACACACCATGGAGGCGTTTGGTGGACGCATCCGGGTTACAAAGGATGTTATCGGTTCATCTTACGAACGTTGATCACACACTCGTGAATGCGTTCGTAGAGCGATGGCAACCGGATACCAACACGTTCCTACTCCCCTCCGGTGAAATGACGATAACCCTCCATGATGTTCTTCAAATCACCGGCTTGTCCATTGACGGTAACGACATGCCTATCATCCCATCGGAGTTCGAGATCCAACAACGTGCGACCAACTTATTTGGCTTCTGGGATGACGACGATTGGCATTTGACCCATTGGAAGGGCGGGTTTGTGACGGCGGAGCTCAAAGAACGGATGGAGTTTCTCATTAACCACAACGGTAATCCCGCTGCAATCGCTTCCGCTTGGTTGTTACAATTATTAGGCATCACAATATTTCAGGACAAGTCCGGCAATAAGGTTCAGACATACTACTTGGACCTTGTTCATGACCACGGTAGGACAGGAGAGACGACATGGAGGACGCTCACCCTAGTGTACCTATGCCGACACTTGGGCGAGGCTGCTCGAGATGAAACACATCAAATTTACGGGTTTAACGTACTTCTCGGGGTAATTAAACTACTTATTTTTATTTGACCATAATTGAAATTAATATTACAGTCATATTTAATCACACAATGTTATACATTCATGCACAACACTGGATTTCTTTGCATTTTCCGTGTTTCCAAGCAAGAGTCCAATGAGTGATGTTCGGTTAAGATCTACCCATTGGGGCCCACTTCGAGGCGGAGAGGACATCATGGGTTTTAGAGGGCCGTATGCGTCGTTATAGGGCGCAAATTGAGGGTATGGACGCGAGTGAGGTCGTATGGTTTTCCTACGACCTAGCTGCAATGGAGAAAGTATCTATGTATATGGGTAATATTCAAATAGGTCCGTGCATAGAGCCATATCATCCAGACAGGGTCGCCCGTCAATTCGGTCGAGTTCAACAAATTCCCATGGAACCCATCCGCCCGTTGCGTCTGCAGAGAAGCAAAAACTCCCGACACTACACCTTGGACTTCGACCCCATATGACACAAATGGAACGTGCGACTTGATGCAATATCGAGTCAGTTGTAAGATTCGTTATTCGTTGTAGTTCCATGACAGATGAAGAGAGATACATGTTGTGGTATATAAAAAGTTGTCACCCATACGTCTTGAAGTCATCTTGGATTCTCTCGGGTCTACAAATGGCTTCTTTTGCTTCAAGTCGTGTCCAACAACACTTACAAATTGGAGCTAGGGTGACATAAATCCAAAGCCGTGGATATCCAACTACAACGGAAGAAGTCCAAGAACTGTTCAATATGTTCCATCCTCGCGCACATGTCCCCTGATCACACAGTCATGGAGGCAAGCACACAAAGAGACCGTTCTTGGTTTAATTTGTTCGTGTTATTTCGTATTTTCTATTTGTGATGTAATTTCTGATTTTTAGTTATTAATATTATTAAAAATTTTAGTTATTATTATTATTATTATTATCATTAACATTATTAATATTATCATTATTATTAATGTTATTAAAATTATTAATATTATCATTATTATTAATATTATTAACATCTAATACTAGTAATATTGAACAAAGGCTTTTGGTGGTCTTATTGGCGCATACCACGGTGGGGTCTTCGACTGGGGTGAAGTCGTAACAAGGTAGCCGTAGGGGAACATGTGGCTGGATTGAATCCTTTGCGATAGAAATGCCCTCTTCCCCCAACCAACATAGGGGGCTAGCTTGCTTCCACTGGTGGCGGGCTTAGGAGGGTGGCCTCTGGACACGTAGCCAGAGGCAAGTCAAAAAATCCAATAGTTCCATTTTCCTTCTTGTTCATCAATTTATATTATTATTATAATTAATGTATTAACTTAGTGATCAACTAATGATCAACCAATAACACCTAATGATCAAATAATGATCAACCAATTAGCAAGCTAATGATTGGCAATAGAAATTTGGTTGTAGATGCACAATAGGTTCGTCTCAACCTAGTAAAAGCCAAAAAAAACCGCCAAACCGTCAACTTCATTTTGTTGAACTTCCACGCCGTCTTGCCCCGCACCAGATGCACGTTCAGTGCATCTCAACCCATCACTCACCTGTTAACAAATTTGGGACGTAAATAAGATCCGCCTGGTCTTCTCTCTTTCGTTGAATTTCATAATTGCTAGGTTCCGTCTTTCTCTTTCGTTGAATTTCGTAATTGTTAGGGTTCCTTTTTTTCTCTTTCATTGAATTTCGTAATTGCTAGGTTCCGTATTTGTTCTCTAAAAGTACTAATTATCACTCATTTTATCCATTAACCCAAGCTTATTTTGATTCAAAATAAGCTTGGGTTAGATGATCCTCCTACCAGGATTTGAATTTGGATCGGAGAAAACTCCCAAAAAAGAAGTCAAAATGGTTCTTTTTAAATCTATGAAAACTTGATTGATCCAAATTACCAATTCAATCAAACTGAAGATACTTCTGACAAAACAGTTTATATACCAAAATCTTATTGCACAAAACTATTATGTACCATTTATAGCAATGGTCATCCATGCCAAACCATATCGCCTTTCACATAATTGCTTTGTACCCCTCTTGATTCCATGCAATAAGATTTTCATATATAAACAATGCACAAGAGTTCCACAACAATGCAATCAATTCACGAAAGAACATTACAACTGAACAACGCAAAATTGGACTATGTTCTTTTCACTTACGTGACCGTCACCGTCACCACCGGAGTCTTTAACTAGACAGGCCCTAGATGTTTTCAGTTAAAGCATCATCAAAGGGTAGGATCATCAGTCATCACATTATGAATCCCAAATCTTTAACAACCATGTTAGGGTATAATAAACCACAGAACGCAATTTAACAAGTCAATATACATCAAATCAATCAAATAAAAAAGATCAGGCTGATCAGCAAACAAGAACCTAAAAATCAAACCTCATATAGTTGTGTTTGAGATTCACTCTTCCAGCAGCATTCACTTCTGACCATCAGAATCTTTCTTAGGATGAATTGCTTCAACTATTGCCTCAACCTCCTCCTTCATCCGATGAAACACATTTGGCCCTTTCACTTCATCCACTGAAGTTGTTTCATCAATATCATCGCTCATTCCATGAGTTTCCTTGTGATGACGATGATTCTTATGTGGTGGGCTCATATCCTCTTTCTCCTTCTCCTTCTCCTTCTCTTTCTCTTTCTCTTTCTCTTTTTCTTTCTCTTTCTTCTTTTCCTTATTTGAGTGAATTGCTTCGACTATTGCTGACACCTCTTCCTTGACCCGTTTGAACATGTTGGGACCTTTGACACGGGTCACGGGTGTATCCTCATCAATGTCATTTCTTGCCCCATGGGTTTCCGATGTTACTAAAATCATGAACCCAATTTGTCAACTTCAGCTGTTATAATCGAATCATAAAACAGACAGATAACATCCCACTTCCAAGAACAGGATTGACATTATCATGAACCCAATTTGGCCTCAAAGTACACAAGTAGTGTGAATTAAAGCTCGATTAGGGTAAGACCGCTTTTAACTTGAAGGTGGCAACTGATAATTCTACAATTTGAGCCCACAGTTTGGTTTGTCAATATCATTCATCCTAAATGGTAGCATTAGCATTCATTTTATCGGTTTCTATGAGCAATCTCATAAAATGACAGAATTATTCAGAACTAGAATCATTAAACCCTAAATTTCCATCAGAATTACGGATGTTCGAAGTCCAGGTATAAACACTAGAATCTCTGTACAGGCAAATCAGAACTCAAAATCAACACCAACTCGATCAAACTTCAGTTTAGATTTATTAACAGAGTCCCGCAATCAGCGAAAAACAGAAATTGGGAAAAGACGGAGATATAGGCATACAGCGACATTGCATTTTGGGGGAAGCCAAAATCAATCAATCAATCAATGATGAAATATCAAACATAACAAAGAACAGAGGATAAAAATCAACTAATCCATTTAGTAACCGTGAGATTAATAGAAGTCAGCAAGAGGTGAAAGTAGATACCTGCAATTGAAATAAATTAAGAATATAATCACCTGAAGGAGAATCAGCCATTGCCAAGTGGGAATTGAGCTTCCGGTATCAGAAATCGGAGATTGATGGATTTCAATTCGCAAAATATTCAGATGATCTAATGAAAGAGGAGAGAGGTTGAGATGTGAGGAATTTAAATCTTGTGGGAAGAGATTTTCGTAGGAATTTTGTCGACTTGCTGTCGCCTACTGCTCTGCGTCACAGTCGTCGTTTCTTCTGTGTGATAATGAAAATAGTTGGGCTTGGGCCGATGGGCCAATGGGCCCATCTCGGCCTGTTTAGCAGCCGAAGGATAAAATTCAACTCCAACTGTAATCATTTTTATTTTTTTGAGGGGAATGTAATCAAATTTTTAGTTTATGGTCTGACATACATTTTGTATTTTTTAAGCAGCAAGAGATCGGGATGCCACTCGTGGAAAGTCGATGTTTTGATTTAATAGGTTAATAATGAAATAACAAAATAAAATAAATAAATTATTTATATAAATAAAAATAGAAATAAGAAAAAATGAAAACAAGCATAAGTCAATCGACCGATGTCAGTGTCGATCGGCTCATATATTAGATGCACAAAATAAAAACACAAAAGCAACAGGAAAGAAAACAAAAGGGTGGTCGGTCGGCCTAGAAGGGCTTGGTCGATCGGCCTATGTGCAAAATCTCGTAAAAACAATAGTAGTAAGAGATAACAGAAAAAAAAATGTGCATTTGCTTGATTTAGAATTAGAGAATTCGAGAACAACTCGACAAGAAAAGTCGATCAACAATTAATCAAGATTGCCACTTAAACCAATACTATAACAAAAATATAATTTGGTCTAGCATTTTGTCATCAATATCTTGAAACACGTGTACCAAACGAAGATCCCAATTCTCAAACTAATAACTCGTATTTTGTGAGAAAAAAAAAACCAAAGATATATAAACATTCGCATATTTTCATTTTTTAGGCTAGTAAAGATATACATGCTGTTTTACATGCGTGAACATACTATTGAAAGCGTGACATACTATCGGAAAAAAAACTATTAGTTTCAAAAGAAATTATTTAAACCACTTATATTAAGTAATGTTCTTAGAAGTTTTTGTTTATTTAAATAGTTATTTATATCCACTTTATTATACCTAAATTCAGTTACAATTGTAAAAATATAAGATAATTTGATCCTCCAGAAAGATGTCTCAATGATGTTTCAATTATTATTTACATTTTATTTATTATTTTATTAATTTACATTATAATATGGAAGGGCTTGGAAGATAGCTTTGTTTATTGATATTTATTTTAATTAATAAAAAACTAGTCCGAATATCGTCAAATTATAATTCAAAACATACAAAACATTAAAAAATTTAACTAGACAAGAATATTAACAATTAAATTCATAAAAATAACCTGTAAATATAGTTCTAACTTCTAAGCCCGCACATTTCACGGTATGGTGAATGAATATTCAAATTAATATATTTGAATTTGGAAATGGAGAATTGGTTTTTTAATTAGTGCATAACAATAAAGAAGAATGAAAGGAGTAAATTAGAGGCAAGAAAAAGGAAAAAGCAAAAAAAAGAAGAAAGATAACAGTTACGAAACGGCGGCTTCATCTCTCAGCTACAATGAAGCTAATCTCTGCTCTACAAAAATAAAGCAAAGGAAATCCAAAAATAAAGTGCTGAAAATATCCATCTTTACCTCTCAATTTCAAAATTTCAAAGCATCCAACGGTTATCGCCCAGTATCATCATTCCACAGACTTATAAGGGTCACTATCACCTCTCCTTTTCTTTCGTCTTCCCAAACTCCCTTTAATTTCACCACCTCAATTTCAAATTCTCTATCTCAAAATGGGGAATTCCGCAAATTGGCTCAAATCATTTATGTCTAACAAAAAATCAAACTCAGATGATCAAGTAAGCAAAATTCTCACATCATTCTTTAGTTTACTGATTTTATTTCTTTTGTATAATCTTTGATGTAATTAGGGGAAGGCGGTGAGCGGAAAGAGGAACAGTAAATGGAAGCTATGGAGAAGCTCTCCTTCAATCGACAATGGTGTATCTGTAAAGAAAGGACAAGTGGCAGCTTCAGATCCGTCCAATTTAACGACATCAGATGTTAATGATGTGTATACTGCTGCCATGGCTACTTTGATAAGAGCTCCTCCAAAGAATTTCCTAATTGTAAGGAAAGAATGGGCTGCTATTCGGATCCAAACCTCTTTCCGTGGTCTTCTGGTAATTATTCGTATCTCTACAATTTCCTTTTGCTTTTGATTATGATTGGATGATTGGATGATTGGATGATGTATTGATGTTCGTCTAGGCAAAACGAGCATTGCGGGCGTTGAAAGCTCTGGTAAAGCTGCAAGCCCTAGTTCGAGGGCGATTGGTGAGAAAGCAAGCTGCGATGACCTTGAAATGTATGCAAGCTCTTGTTAGAGCTCAATCCCAAATCAAGGCTCATCGTGTTAGGATATCAATGGAGGGAAAATCTCATCATATCCTCAAACAATCTCAAGTAATTTTTTGATTTGATTTCAAAATTATGCAGGCAATTAGTATGTTTTTGTTTTTCACATGTTCTGTGATTTGCCTATTGGATTTGCAGCAATTAAGCAAGAATTCAGACTTGAATCCATGGAAGAAAGATTCATTCTCCGGTCCTATGGAGAATCACAAAATCGACAAACTATGTCAAGAAATATGGCAAATGGAAGAAGCACATCATCTTGATTTGTCACCAGATAGCTCAAATTCGTCGCCATTGTCATATAAACACAAGAAAGAAAAACCAACTGAAAGGGTACAAAGAAGGTCAAAATTTCTGAATGATGAGAGCTCGAGTTCGAGTTCAGTGTCATCATCGACCACTGTTGAAGGAGCTGATGAGAGTGATTTTGGAAGAAGCAAGCCGAGGTTCTTGAATCTTACTTCATCGAAAATGGCGAAGCAGAGCCCGAGGAAAGTGACTGGATATGGTTCCATCAAGGTGTGATGATCTCTTCAAGTTTACAACAGCTTGTTGCAGGTTTTTGTTATGAGAATGTCAAAGTTTGTGTAAAAGATTGATTCATACTCGATATCTATACTTAAGTGTGTAATGCTTCTACTACATATTGTTAATGTTTGATTGCCTTTTGATCAAAGGATGGTTGCCCATTTATTAATATCGTTACTTTGTGATTTAGAGGGATAACCGTAGAAAACTTGCTGTCTAAGTTTTTTATTTTATTTTTTTATTTTTTATTTTTTTATTTATAAAAGCAGACTACACATCTTTTAAAGATTCGAAAATAAAAAATATATATAGTAAAGTTTTATTTATTTTGAATTTAATTTTTTATATTTTATTTTAGTTCGAAAATATTTTTTAAAAAGATTTTAGAAATATAAATAATTTTATTTATTTATTTTCGATTTAAATAAAATATAGAAAATTAAATTAAAAACTATATAAAAATTTTCAATGTTTTTTATGTTTCTAGACTCTTAAAATTTTAATTTTTATATTGATTTTCTATATTTTATTGTGATTCGAATTTTTTTAACTCAAAAAATAAAAATAGCTTTATTTACTTTCTTATAGACTTTTTTGATTAAAAATATTTAAAAATACATATATCATAAAATATATTAGTTTAAATTTTAACGAGGTCATAATTAATTTAAAATTTATTTTATGAATTTAAAATTATTTTATAATAAATTTTAATATAATATATTAAGAATGAGTATAAAGAGAAAACAAATTAAAATTACGAGGGTATCAAAATAAATTTTAGAACTTAGTGGATACCACGAGAAAAAGTCAAAACCTTAAGAATATTGTGAATAAAAATCTAACAATAAATTAATACTTAATAACTAATCTAATATGTAATAAAACGTTAAAGATTTGAAGTAGTTTTGTAACCTTGTACTATAAAAAACTAGGATAGCTTGCGTGGCAACAAGTTAAATGACTACGTACATAAATAAGCTCACTGTTGCTTTGCTTTCTTTGTGCAGTAGCATTTGACCAGTATCCTAGAATATTCAAATTTCAAACCTAATGGAAGAAATGCTACGCAATATAAAAAAAAATATATATCAAAAGAGAAATTTGATCACAACAAGTCCATCAAGGAGCAACAAAGGAAGCACTAGGCCCCTTAACCATGAAAAAAAAAGCGCCAGTTATCTTTTTTCACGCGCCCCTCTTTCCAACAATTCTTACCTTAACCCTAACCTGGGACGGCTCAAAAAACCTGTCGGAATCTCCGTCGGACCTTAGAAACCCGATCCTAGTTAAACTTGTCCCTCGTTTGCTCCATTCTGGGATTGTCGCTGGATCCCTGTTGAGTTTCTTGCAAATTTGGGATGAATACCTTCTGTCAACTTTCAAATCTCTGTACCCCTCTATTAGAGTGCGTAAATTCGGTAGGCATGGGTTGTGGTGTGCCCACAAAGTTGGCTTTCGATCCTTGGGGAGAAGGAAGTCGAGATGTTTTGGTGACTATCTCAGGCGGCTTTGTGGGCGGCCCTTGAAGATGTCGCTACGGAGATGGGCGTTAGGGCGCTTGTTTCGATGATCCTATTCCAACCTTTAAAAGTAAGTGCCTCTTCGGATTTTTCTCGAATTGAATGGAGATTCATGGATAATGTCAGTGTTTTATCTACGGCTCTAGTCCTTGGGGTTTCGTCTGATTCCTGAACCTGTCTTTCGTTTTTGCGAGAGGCATTGAACAAACTCCTTTGGAGTTCTGAAAATTCAAGGTTCTTAAACCTTTCGCTCAAAAACTGCTCTTTGTAATCTTGAACTTTTGTAATTTTCTTCGTGTATGTTTGACTATTTCAACTGGGAATTGGTATGTTCTGGGTTGTTTGTGCCACGTTGTTAGTGAACTTAAAATCCTATGGGTTTCCTCGTGTATTATGTATGTAAGGATATACGCTATTCTGGATGAATATATGCACAATAATGTTTATCAGATTAATGATCTTTATTTGACCCTCCCCGGAATGGAGTGGCCTGACTTATTAGTTTGTGACCTCGCGCAAGCTGCGCTTTTCTCTTGTGTCTTAGATATTTTTACTGATATATTTGGTATGGAAAATATCTATTCAAACAAAATTATGAAGCCGACTAATATGGATCGAAAGTATGTTCTCTTGGGGATTGCTTGTACCCGGTTGTTTGCGTGGTTGCTTGTTGGTGGAATGCTAACTTACTATCCCAGATCTAAGAGTGAAATCCGCCTGTTTTTAATTACTGTGTTATGCAGTTCTCGGTTGAGTTTGTTAAGTTTATTTGAATGGTTTGGATTTTGGTGGAACCCTTGGTCTTCTCCCTGGACTTTCGTGAAAAATGAAACACATAAATTTGAAAGGGTATATGATTTGCTACTCGTCCTTTCTCTGCAATCTTTCGTATACCTTTGTCCTATGGATTGGAGGGTTGATTTATGTAATCTCGAATTTGTGTAATCTGCACTTACTCATGGCTTGTAATTTTTTGGGTTTGTATGCTTCTCTCTGTTCGGGTAATCTGTGTTTCTGTATCCTCAACCTTGATCAGACTTGTGAATGTATGTTTGACCTTGTTCAGGTCTGTTACCATCTCTTTGTATCATTTACCTTGAGGTTTGAATGTGACTATGGCCTTACGTTTTGGTCATTCTCAGTTCTCGAACCAGGAACCATGGTTAATTGCTCATCTGTGTTGCTTTTAACCTTCCGTGATGCGTTTTCATGCCTTAATGTATGCAACATTAATCTTATAATTTGCTTCTTCCCTGGGAACATCCTTTTCAATGAAAACTCAAATGCTAGGAGTCCAATCTCAATTCCTGTGTCTATGAGTTTGAAATTAGAGTTAACTTACTTACAGTATACTACAACTTTGATCAAACTTATTAAAACTCAGACCTTGCATGTTGAATGGCTCTATTCTCTTTATTGGCTTAATCGAGGTTGGTTTTCTCCGAATTTTGTCCGATCGTGTAAGATTATCAACTTAGTTGTTTTTTATTTCGACTCGAAGTTCTTTCCAAAGGACTCGGATCTCTTGAATAAGACCTCTATTTACATTAAGGTAAACCCTTCTCCTAACCATGTGGTTGAATTTATAAGTATGTCTCCGCAAGCATTTCGTTTGTGCGAGGTTTTTCGACCTAAGTTGGGTGGCTTTGAACTAGGGTCTCTTAAAAAAAATTTCCTATGAAGATTGGCTACTGGAATTGTCGGGGGATGAAGAGGAAAATTTTTTGGACGGACCTTAGGGTCACTGACAAGCGTATTTCCTAAGGTCGTTATTATAAACTTATCAAGTTAAATCCGAACTTAATACCAACCAATGTATAGTGATTAAGTAAGGGTCGAATCCAAGGGAGTTTTATCGAGTTTTTATTATTCTAAATATTGATTTGGTAACAAATGGGGGGGGGGAGGGATTTTTGATTGAAATAAAATAAGACAAAGACAATTATAAAGTTGGTGAAAAGTTGATTTAAAGAACTACACTAGGTTGGATCTTAGCATACACACTACTTGATTGATTCTTTTTATAAGTTGTTCACCGATGTTCTCATCTCGATCGTAGATATGTGTTAAGCCAACCGGCATTAACACAACTTAACTAGTTAATTAATCCGTAAACCTACAAGATTAAACCACAAGTTAGCATTCCAATAAAGATAAAGAGATATAAAGAAGAATAAAACAACCGTTAAATCTTTCTTTATAGTTATTTTCCTTTTCCTTAGATAATCGCAACCAGTTTTTACCTATGGGTTTGCTACTAGATTAAGAACCCGAACCCGGAATCAATTAATCCTAGCATTTTGCATGCATTAGTACACTTAAGGTGATCAATCTAAGTGGAATAAAAACATGCAAACATAAGTTAAAGATCAAGGAAAATAACACAAAGGATAATGAACTTAAACTTATATTAGAAGAACTTACAACCAAATAGTAATGTAGCTTCAATCAACCCAATGTAGCCAAGGGAGCTTAGAAATCCATTACAAAAGACACTAGGAAATATAGAGGTTTTTGTGTGGAAAATGAGATGAAAATAGCTATAGCCAAGGGCTCTATTTATACTACAAAATGCATTAAAAAGGAGTAAAGAGGCTGTGCAAACAACCACCATTAAGAATGGATTAAAGAGGCTGTGCAAACAGCCACAATTAAGGCCTTAAAGTTGTCGAAAGCAGCCGAGTAAAGTCCTCTGACGCTAACCGCACCCGCGGCCAAGGGCGCCGCAGGAGCGGTTTAGGCAAAAACGTTCCATCTTCTTCTTGGCCGCAGGGGCGGCTCGTCACACCCGCGGGGGCGGGTTCTTCAATGCTCTTTGAAACGTCTGACTCTTTAACTTCGGGCGTTTCTTGTGAAGATCGCAGGCGCGGCCCAGAGTCACCGCGGGGGCGGTGACACTGGATCTTCGGCTTCACAAGGCCACTGGCAAGGGCGCTGGGGCGCCGTCTTCGCTTCTTCAGGATGGGTCACCGCAGGGGCGGTCAGAGGCGGCCGCGGGGGCGGTGACAGGCTCTTCTTGGCCGCGGGCGAAGGCGCTGGCCGCGGCACTCGTCATGGGACTCCAGGGTTGTCACCGCAGGGGCGGCCAAAGGAGGCCGCGGGGGCGGTGACATGCTTCGTTCGGCGCAGGTGAAGCCGCTGGCTGCGGCGCTCGTCAAGGGTGTCACCGCATACGCGGTGACACTTCTCCGCGGGGGCGGTGAGGCACCAGAAACTTGTCTTCGCCTCTTTGCTTCAACTCCTAAGTGTTGCTAATACCTTCTTTTGCTTCATTTTGACTCTTTTATCTGGATCAAGGCATTAGTAACATAATATGACTCAAAAATATAAAAACGACTCTAAAAACTACCTAAATTGATAGTGATTCCATCACCTATCAAACTCCCCCATACTTGGACTCTTTACTCGTCCCGAGTAAACAAAACATCAAACAAATCAGCACAAGTCTCAAGAAATATGGTGTAGTAGAAAGATGAGGAACAAAAGAGAAAAAATGACCAAAGAACGTGAGAAAATGTGAGAAAAAAAAAGAAAATGTGAAAAACTACCATCCTTATTGCTCCAAGAGTGACCTACCCGGACATCCTCCTTAATGACTCCCCTTCTTATGTTGCCAACGCCGGAAGGAGAACCTACACTCGGTATCGCTTATTTTGCCTAGGAGCCCTTTCGGGTTTTCACCTTTCCACTCTTCTTCTTTCATGATGATCTCACAAGAATCTCACATCCCTCAAGTCCAATTTTGCACCAACCTAGAGTTGGTCGGACTACCTTCTTTTTGCTTAAACCGCCCTCTCGGGTTTTCGGTTTATCCAAGGATTTCTTGCCTTTTTCTCAATTCTTTGGCTTTTTCTCTTTTCTTTTTTTTTAATGAAATGAAACATGAATTACATTTAGGATTTTTAAAACAAACTCAAATGACTAGAAATGCATGATAAGTACCCTCCCATAATTGAAGAACGCTTTGCCCTCAAAGTGTGAAAATGAATGCAAAGATAATATGTGGAGAAGGGCAAAAGAAGAAGCTCACTAATGGGATGGTCCGGCTGGACCATCCGGACCGTGCTCCGGAGGATATGGGAAGTGGCTGAAAAAGTGCTCCTGACGCTGGTACAAGTTGTCAAGGCGGGCTTGCTGCACGTCCATCCGAGCTCCGAAAGAGGTCTCAAAGTTGGCTTGCCAAGCCAGCTGCTGATCCTCCACCCTCCTCTCAAAGTCTGCCTGCCACGTCTGCTGCTGCTGGAGCATAGACGTCTGGTAGCCGGTCTGCCACGCCTGATACTGCGTGGTCAGAGCCGCCATCTGAGCTAGGAGACTGGCGTGTGTAGGGTCATCCTCCTGTGCCGCGGTGGGCATCTCCTCATCATCATCATGAATGGGCCTGTGGTCCTCCTGTCGGACCCTGCTAGAGCTCGCCGCATGCCGCTCAATAACGGCGACATGTGATCGTCTCGGTACGTAGGGGTCAGCGGCAATGTAGAGATCGGAGAGCTCATCTCCTAAAGGTAGCGGCGGGGGCAAGTATGTGACGTGGCTCCCATCTGTAAAGGACAACCAGAAGAAGTTCTCTCCATCCCTCCTCAGGAGCTTGCAGCGCCGAAGAAGAGCCTCGTCGTAAAATGGGATTGTTATCCCATCCTCCAGCTCGGTCAGGTCCATAACCTGCTCTGCAATCAGGGAGATGATCCCACCTCCAACAATGTCACGTGGCTCATTCTTCCTAATCCGCTTCAAAGCGGTAAGGAAGAGGGTGATCCAATCCGGCACGTTGTCACATGCCGCGACACAAGCATATAGCAGTGGGAGGTCCTTGAGGGCCACCTTGTTTTCCTCCTTGTGTCCACAGAAGACACACATAATAATCTTGGATAGGAGCCTCAAACAGGAGTGAGTGAGTTTGTTGTTGTACTCACCCCCCGTTCGAAAGTCGGAGCCGGTAGCCGCTCGCCAAAACTCCACCAAATCTGGTGTAGGAGCTCCCTCTTGCCATTTTTCCGAAGGGTTCTTAGAAACCCCGAAACCCTCCTGTAGCTGAGAGAAGTTGACCGTATATTTCCTCTTGTTGAACTTGAAGGTGAGGCCGACACAGATGTGGTCCTCTAGCTCCATACTAAATGTGGCCACAAACTGTCTGGTCAGCTCAGGGTATGTTCGGGCACTCCTTCCCAGGAATTCCCCGAGCCCAGCATGGCTCAGGAAAGATTGCATGCTGTCCAACATGCCCAACCGCTCTAAATTCGGAATGTGCAAAAACCGAGTTGCAAAGACTTGTCGGTCTTGCACAATCTCATATCGAGCCTTTTCCCTATCAGTCATCTTATATTTTCGTGTTGCATCCATTCTAATCACAATTTCAATCAAAAGAATTAGAATTTCACAAAGGAAAAATAAGTGACGACCTTCTGTTGTTTATCCGCAGGGGCGGTGAAGCGTGGCCACGGGGGCGGTAAGGCGCAGGCGCGGTTTGAAGACCCGCGGGGGCGGGAGAAGACAGCGGGCGGGCGAAGACAGTCCGCTGTTGGCTACTCCTGTGGTGCGTTTCCGGCGTCCGTTGGTGCTTCCGACGGTGGTTTTGGATGGTAGTGAGTGGTGGTGATAGATTAGAGTTAGGGTTTGTGAGAATGTGGGTTAGGGGAAAGGTGCAGCCGGGTGGAGGGAGGAGCAAACTGAGGTGGCGCAGGGGCGTGGTGAGGGTGGCGCAGGGGCGTGTTGGCTGGCCGGCGCAGGGACGTGCGAATGAGTCGCTGGGGGCGTGGTGAGGGTTTGTGAGTGAGAGTGTTTTTTCGGGCGAGGTATGTGTGAGGAAGAGTGAGGGAGGTGAGTGGGTTAGGTTTAAAACCCCGATCCTATTTTTTTTCTTTTCTGGGTTAAACCGCAGGGGCGGTGGCTTGTCACCGCGGGGGCGGTGACAAGGGAAGCGGAGACGCAGGACCAACGCTGGGAATGTTCGTCAAGGGAAAATCCGCGGGAGCGGGGGTCTGTCACCGCCCCCGCGGTGACAGCTTTGTGCTTGCGCTGGCTCAGCGCCGGGGGCGGGCTGGGAGCGCAGTGTCACCGCGGGGGCGGTGACATTGAGCCGCGGGTGCGGTTTTCTTGACAGAACGTCAGAACCTCCTCTTCTCTTATTTTCTCGGGTTGCCTCCCGAGCAGCGCCTTTGTTTTACGTCGTTGGCTCGACGTAAGGCCTCTGATCATGCCTCAATGACCTTTCCCGGATCAATTGCTTGATGTGGAGAGCTCGTTCCTTCGTTTCCGTTCATGATACGAGCGTTTCTCTTCTCTTCGAGATCTTCCTTGCTCGTTTCAGTTGGAGGACATCCCATTCCGTGTTGAGTATCCTGCAAGATGGGAACAACAAGCTCTTGGCTTGGGTTTAGTAGCATGGGCCCAATGGCCAATTTATCTTTTTTGTTTCTTTTGTTGTGGTCATCTTGCAAATCCACTTTCAAAGCCATCTTCACATGCTTTTCCATATAATCAGCATTGTCATCATAGGAAGAATTTTCTATGGGCATATCATTAATGGAACACAAAGAAGGAGTACTAATGGGTTTTTCAAGAGATGTAAATAAATTGAATTCAATAACCTCATCATTAAACTCCATTGTAAGTTTTCCATCAACATAGTCAAATTTTGTTCTAGCCGTTATTAGAAAAGGCCTACCTAACATGATGGTGTGCATGCTATTTTCCATATCAATGACAAAGAAATCCGCAAGGAAGATTAGCTTATCAATTTTTATAAGAACATCTTCCTCTAGAGCACTTTTTGTGTTGTTGCTTGCCGCAGGGGCGGAACGGCTAGGTCGCGGGGGCGGTGTGACTTGAGCCGCAGGGGCGGCATCCTCCTTCCGCATGGGGCGGGTTACCAACAGAAGGTTGGTTAATCGTCCCTGGTTCTTCATTCTCCTTGATGATCCTTCCACTCCTTAGAGAAATGGCACATAAGCTCTCCTTGGGGTTGACGACAGTCTGGGAGGGTAGGTTTCCCGAGGATCGAGCTTCGATCCTTGTAATTGCCTCCTCCATTTGCCCCACTTGCTTCTCAAGATACTTGATGCTTGACTCCGTGGTTTGGGCATGAGTAGCAAAATGCTTAGTTAAAACTTGTAACATATTTTAAGTGGATTGGGACATACCTTGGCGGGGCTGCTGTTGTTGTTGGTTTTGTTGATCCCTCCACCGGTAGTTTTGTTGATCACGCAACCCCGGGATGAAATTTTGAGCATATGGGTTGTCCCGTTGGCGTTGTTGTTGTTGTTGTTGACCATACCCGATAACATTCACCTCATCAGCTTCATCTTGAACTTGCGGGCACAAGTCCGTGGGTGGAAAGGATCGGCACATACTCCACAAGCCTTGAGTTGTTGTGGAGTTCCCATCAAGGTGAGCCTCTTCACCATCTCTGCAATCTCTTGCACAAGTTCCGAACGGCTGGGGTTGATGTTAAAAAGGCGGCTATAGAAAGTTCTGTCAAAACATCAACGATAAAATAATCAGACTTAATAAGAAAAGAGAATGTTTGATCGATTTTCAACAAAAATATTGGAGACAAAGAGCTAAGGCTAACAACTTCGAAAAAGGGGATAAGAATACGAGATATTTTCATAGGAAAGCGACAGGCCGAAGGAATAGAAAGACGATTAGCAAAATTAAAAACAATGATGGTCTATGGATAGAAACAGAAGAGGAAATCTCACATGAATTCTCTACTGACTATAAAAACCGATTCAGATCTTCCGCGTGCGATAGGAATCTTTGCGATCTCTATCTCCGAGTGGTTACTAAAGAAGTTACTAATGCGGATAACGAACTCTTAATTAAACCTTTCTCAAATAGTGATATTAAAAAGGCGGCTTTATATATTGGAAGTGAGAAATCCCCAGGTCCGGATGGTATGCCTGCGGGTTTTTTCCAGAAACATTGGGAAATTGTCGGCCCTGCGGTGTGTAGAGCGGTGAAGAGCTTCTATCATTCTAGGAAACTTTTGAAACAAGTGAACCAGACGTTCATCACACTCATACCGAAGAATGATAATCCAGTATCGACAAAAGATTTCAGACCCATTAGCCTATGCTCCACAACCTATAAAATTATTGCGAAAATTCTAGCTTCCAGAATTAAGATTATCCTCCCGAAATTAATACACCCCTTGCAAAGTGCTTTCGTTCAAAATAGAGATATCCATGATAATATATTGATAGCTCATGAAATCTTCCACGGTTTTAGAACAAAGAAAGGAAAGGAAGGTTATATGGCAATTAAATTAGATATGGAAAAAGCTTATGATAGAATGGAATGGACCTTTATTAAAACAGTTATGGAAAAATTCGGTTTCTGTGGCAAATTTTGTAACTGGATTATGGAATGCATCTCGACGGTATCTTACTCAATCTTAATAAATGAGAACCCATCCGACCTTTTTATCCCTCAAAGGGGACTTAGACAAGGGGATCCTCTTTCTCCCATGCTCTTTAGTTTGGGGGTTGAGATCCTTGTGCGTAATATCCAAATAGTAAGCGAACAAAACAAAAAAACAATAGGTTTTCCTGTAACAAAAGGGGGCTCGAACATCCCTTTCCTAGCCTTCGCCCATGATATCATCATTTTTACAAAAGCATCGATCAATGCGAGTACTAGAATTTTGGAGATTCTTAATGGGTATTATAATATATCGGGGCAAAAAGTTAATTTACATAAATCGGCGTTTCAAACGTCTAGTAATGTAGAGAGCCCAATCAAACGCCAGATCCGGCTGAATTTAGGAATTTCTAATTCTAACTGCCTGGAAAAATACATCGGATGTCCGATTATCAACGGGAGAGTAAATAAAAGCGTCTTTGAGGACGTGGTTACGAAATCCAAACAACAGCTCATGAAGTGGAAGGCTTCTTCTCTCTCTCAAGAAGGTGGAGCAACCCTAATTAAAGCCAATTTGAATGCTAAACCAAATTTTATAATGCAAAGCTTCATGTTGCCGGCCAGCATTCATAAAGAATTAGATAAAATTAATAGGAACTTCTTCTGGAACAAAGGACCTAATTTCCACCCACTCATCAGCTGGGATAGAATTTGCAGACCAAGGAAGTTTGGGGGTGTTGGAATTAGGAAGACCGATGATATGAATAAAGCACTCCAGATGAAACTACTCTAGAAAATTCTAAATGAACCAAATAATATCCGGGTCAGAATCGTGGAGGAAAAATACCTAAAAGGATCAATCATTTGGAATTATAAGGCTAAGCAGAACACATCTTGGCAATGGAAGAAACTTATGAACCTTAGAGCCGCATTCTATTGTGGTTTCAGATGGCGGGTTGGCGATGGTGATACCGTGAAGTTTTGGAATGATTGTTGGCTTGAAAGTAAACCGCTCAGCTCTTTGTGCATTAACCCTATTTTTTTTCCTAATGATGACGTCGTCAAACAATTCATAAATGAAAATAATTGGAATCATAGGAAAATTGATGAAGAATTAGGAAGCCAGTTACCGCCTAGTATTTTAGAATCAATCAAATCATATCAATTACCCAAATCCTTTATGCAGGACCGGCTGTACTGGGCTCCTTCGGAATGTGATAATTTCACGACGAAGTCAGCCTTTAATTTTATTTACGAGCGCTCAAACCTCCCGACTAACGAGAATGACTGGATTTGGGACCTGGAATTACTCCCCAAAGTCAAGAACTTCCTTTGGAAGCTTTCTATTAATGGACTACCAACAAAGGAAAACTTAGATAAATAAAAGGTTTCAGTCCCATTGGCTTGCTGCTTCTGTAACCATCCATTCGAATCTGCAGAACACCTTTTCTTCGAGTGCCAGTTCCTCTTGGACTCTACTGCTTGTTGCAGGATCAAGGATGCGGTTACTGAGATCAGTATGATGAATGTTAAGATCATTGAAAAAATTAACTGTTTAAGAAGCGTCCTTTCGGGGAATGATCTTTTCTTCTTAAGTATGATATGGTGGAATATCTGGACTAATAGAAACCAAAAAATATTTAGTAAGAAAGACCCCAGAATATTGATCTGATGATTCAGAATCAAATCAAAGAATGACAACTAGTTAATAAAAAACCTAAGGAGCTGAAAGATAAGGCTATTAAACAAAGAAGAAAAACGAAAAATATATGTTGGACCAAACCTGAAAAGGACTATATTAAACTCAACTTTGATGGTTCAAAAGACGAATCTGGGAATTCTGCTTACGGTTTTATCCTACGTAATCATTTTGCTATGATGGTCTCTCTAGGCTTTGGGCGGTGTGGTAACATATCGGCCCTACATGTTGAAGCATGTGCGCTTAGAGAAGGACTGGTTAAGGCTAATGATTTGGGGATTGAAAATATTAAAATCGAAGGTGATTGCCTGTCGATTATTAACTCGGTTAAACGAATTTGGAAACCACCCTGGGATCTTGATCTCTTTTTGTCGGATGTGTCTAATATTTGAGTTGGTTTTTCTCAGGTCAAAATCAGACATGTCTTTAGAGAGGTCAATGGTGTGGCTGATTCGTTAGCAGAGTTGGGTCATGATGACCTGTTGGCCTCCAACTCGTCCTTCTCGAGAGTTGAGGAGCTCGTCCGAAAGGATGCCCTAGGACGAAGAGTCTCGAGGAGATGATTCTTCCTAATTGCTTATCGTGTATCATCAAAAAAAAAAGAAAAAAAAGGAAGCACTAGGCATGCAAAATTGCAAAGCAAGGGGAACAAGTTTGTAGAAGCAGTCCAGGCGAAGCTCATTAAATCAAGACATACCCCATACCATCGGACCATATAACGTGAAAAAGAAACTTTGTTGATGATAGATTATTATTTGTTTTTTATTTTTAAAATCTTTAAATAAAAACATTAATTTTTTCTTTGTAAGGGGTCTCCCCGTGTTAGGAGTAAAGCGAGGGTTGTTAGAGTTGTGTTTTTATAATTAAGATGTTTTTGAAATTGGATAACCACTTTTAGCAATTTTTGTTTGAACATTTGTTGTTGCATCACTATTTTTTATGGAGTTTTGTTAGATATTTGAGTGTGCATGAAAAATAAAAATAAATTTACCCATCATAAAAAAAATTGTATAAAGTAGGTGACCAATGAAAGAAACGGTGATTGAGCGTAAATTTTCGGGTGTTCTCCTGTTAACCACAAAGGTTGTAGAATGTGAGATTATGTGATTTTTACTCCCTTTGGCCTTTAAAAGCACGAGAGTAGGTTACCACTGACACACAAGAGGCAAGATAAAACGAAAGTCCTTATTCTATGAACGATCCCTCAACAAGAAGGTCTCCATGCAAATTAAATAGATCGATTCTGAATTTTTGGTGTTTGGAACTTGGTGATGGGCAGGAATTTTCCTAGACAAGAGCTTTGGGGGTTACCTAGAAAAAAAAAGAAGAAGCATGAAACCATCTTGGGTAGTTGATAACAAAATTCTCTTGCATTTGACAGACAACATAGCTTCTTCTCTCTCCTTTTTTTTTTTTAGAAAAGACTGCCACACACCTTTATACTACACGATGTAACGCCCAAATTTTAGAAACATGTGATGCCATGGGTTAAGACATCACAATAGGTCCCAACCCTAGCTCGAAAACAATTTCACTAGATCTTACAACAAGACACAAATGTAAATAAAACAAATGAAAACGTATTACAAAATAATAAAGTCGTGAATGCATGATACGAGACAGCCTTGTACGGAAAATAAAAATCCTGAAACGTTGAATCATCCTATATGAATGCAAGACTAAAAGGCCACCCCATCTATATGAATACGTGGACCCGACTAACCATCTACTTCGTATCACCCTGTAACTTTCTTACCCTACAAAGAATCTAACAACATAACGGTAAAACCGTTAGCTAGCAATCCCAAGTATCAAAAAATACTACAATAGCAAAAACACACATCAATGCGGAAAAATAAACATAACAACATGCTTACACACAAAACCTCATTATCATCTTTTTATTAGGTAATTCACTCTAGATTCAACTTATTGTGTGGCACGAGGGTCTCCCGACCCTCGCCTCCGTCCCCTTGTACCAACAATAGTGGTGATAATGCATCTGGCCGTATACCTGAGTGAACTAGTCGCGGAGAACCTCCTAGTCTAATGACAGAGCTGGATTGTGATTTCACGACCCGTTATACATACACTTGGGTCTCATAAAAAGTAATGTCCTCCTATTCAAGTTATAATTATAAATCAACAAGAACACATCACCATATTTGTACATAACAATACAAGAAAAGCTAGCTAAGTAAGTTCATAAGACTTACATGAACTCATTGACAATCGGTCATTATACGAAAATGTCCACACGTGTATAAAATATCAAACACCTAATCAACGGTGACTATCAATATATTTATCAGCTTACGGATACACTCATAAGATCTCTTAGCACTTCTAAGATTGAAATGCTCTTATCGAACTTTCTAAGAGTTTACTTAATTCTAGCAATATAAAAAGTCATATACCCAAATTTCTAAAAACATCTAACATGCTTATCTAAAATATACACTTTATCATTGACTTTCTAAGATTTAATAATCCTAATACATGTGATATAACTCCTATTGTACTATAGGAACGAAGAACCAACTCGTTTCTTATAAATTCAACTTAGTTAAGCCATGATGCCTCCAAACCTTAAAATCCATCCTTAATCATTTTCCGACTATATTCTATTCCAAAATAGATTTTCTCTCTCTTTAAAAATTACTAAGAATTCCTATAATACAAAGATCTCAATCACTTAAATACTCAACTTACACAAGTTAGTCTCCAAATGCCCACAAGCTACTTATTCACAATCTTATAAAAATATGGGTCATTTCCTAAAAATAAAAACTTAAGTTACTTTAAGTAATTATCCAATTCTGAGCATTTTCGCAAAATCCAGAAGTATGGGTCATTCTCGTAAATATAAACTTGGGTCATTTTCTATAATTATTCAGTTAGGGACATGATTGCAAATTCTAAAAGATTAGGCCATAAACGTAATTTAAAATATGGGACGTTTTGTGTAATTTACCCAAAATGGGGCAACCCCGATTAGGGTTTGCTGGAGTCATTGAGGGGTGGCGGCGCGAATCCGGAAACCAGGAGGCAACGGCGGTCCACATCAGGGTCAGATCTGGGCTCGCCGGTTCGAGGCGGCCCTCACCAGTTGGGCTTCCTCCCAAGCGAACGAAGAAGGCTCCAGTGGGCAAGTCTTCTCCGGCGACAACTCGTGCAAGCGAAGGAGGTTGACGGGGTTTTGTCTCCGGTGGAATCGAACGAAAGGAGCGAGGCCGAAGGGTTCCAGGTTCGAGTGTGGTAGAGGTGACTCGGAATGGTGCTTTTCTGGTGAAGAAAAGTAAATTTCGAGATTGAAAACCATAAAGAGATTAGGAATAAGGGAATGGGAAAGGATACAATAAATAGTGAAACTCGAAAACTGTAACTCGAGTTTTGGAAGGGTTCTTTACAAGCTCCATAGATTTTACGAGTCTCTCCAAAAATCCTGATATTTTCCTCAACCAAAAGGTATCGCAAAACTCTTCAACTTAATTTTTATAAATCCAAATAAAATATATCAATGAAATTTCCTTAAATATAGTTGTGTCAGTTATCCATTAATTATTTAGTGACTAGTTCCCAATTAAATCATTTATCTCTAAATCAAATAAAAAATACCCTACAACTTTTTAAAAATCCGGGATATTACATCAATCCCCACTTAGAAAAAGTTTTGTCCCGAAACTTAAAGTATAAGAGGGTCGTCAAACTTAATCTATGATTCTGCAAGCATCCTAAAAATTACTCAAGGATGTACCATCACATATCTCTCATATTCATTTAAAGTCATAAACACTTACGCATAAATACACATAATCACCTAAGTAGATATACATATAAGCATGTAAATCAAGAACTAACATGTTAACCTAAAAGTTAAAACTAGATCGATGTAGCGGGCTCTTTACTCTCTCATCAATCTCCCATGTGGTCTCGTTCTCTTCAAGTCTAAACAAACGATCAACAACCTCATGATATGCTTCTAACACAATTGTCTCGGATCTTACTATCGGACAATCATCGGATACTTCCACAAGATGGCCCCAATTCATTGCATAAACCAAATAACTAACCACTTGCAAGAGATTCATACTTACTCTCTTCATCAACACAATGAGCAATAGAACCAACATTCTCAAGTGTGGTTGATAGGTCAACGTATCGACAACTTTCTCAAACCGTTTCAAATACTCAAATGGTGTAACATATAAGGATTTCCTCTTTTTCTTAGTGTCGGAACGTCTCTTCGCCGTAACTGCTCGTAAGGGTGAACATAACGACAAGATTTTTGTCCGCGGCGCAAGGCTTCGATTTCCCAATCTTATTCTTGGTAGTTTTATTATTTTGCGTAAACCCTAAAAGTCAATGCTCCCCTATATAAGCACGTGTTAGGATTAAGTTTAGAATCATCCTGGATCCAACAATCCAATCTTCTCTCTTATTCTTCTCATTTTTCCTTTGTTTTCCCGGTAGTTGTCAGTAGTTAAAGTTGCTTTGTAAGGTTCTTCCTCGAACCAAACTTTGTGAGTTTTACTCTTTTATGTTTAAATATATTATTTTTACTTTATATCTTAGCATGTTTGACTAGTCTTCTTCATTTATCTAAGGATTGAGATGAACCCTATTATGCATTAATTATATTGATTGCATATATAGTTGTGAGTTGAGATATTTGATAATCCTTCTTTTCATAGGGCTTAATTCTACCTTTTAATTACCTTCGTTAATTCAAAGTAGCGTTTTTAATTGGTTTAGAATCTTTAGATAAATGAATGTGAAGAGCCAAACAATTTTGTTTTATTGGAAAGATTTGAAAAGATCTTGGCATTGAGTATACTAGTATAACAAAGCCTTGAGAATCTTAATCGTCGTAGATTTCACCGGTCTTTGTACCTTTTAAACTAAAGAACTTAACCGTGAAGGATTTGCTGGTCTTTTCTGGGTTTCTAAATGCGCATGAGTTTTCCTATTCTCGCGTAACCGCTGTACATAGCTACGTGAGTTAGAAAGTACGGTATTGGTTTGTCTATGTTCAAGGCTACTTTCGATGATTATCTATTTTATCAATTATCAATGTTCATAAACATTATATATGCATCAATACCTTTAAATCATTATATAGTGGAAAATCTCTAATTTCCTTAGATCATTCTTCCCTGTAAATGTCCACATTCAAGAATTGTATTCTTTCTTTTCTTTTATTGCCTCCTTTTTTACTTAAAATATTTAATAGTTATTGTTTTCTAAATCAGACACGGTCCCTGAGGTCGATAACCCGTTGCGCTATAAGTGATCACGTACCCTGACGGATGATATATTTTTATTACGATAAAACTTACACGATCACTATACAAAGATCCAAACTTTCACCTTTCTTTTTCCTTTATCTTCTAAACTTTTTTACAAAGCAATCGAACATAACCCCTCAAGGAGATCGGTCGATATGACTTGAGGAAGCTCGATATTTTTCTATGATTTCGTCTCTAGTTACTTGTATATTATTTTCTGGTTTTACCGCACGTTTTAACCAGGACACTCGTTCTTTGGTTTTTGGTTTATGTTTGTATTCTTTATCTATTGTATATATTTATTTTAGTGTCTTAATTAATTTGTCAAAGCGAGACACCGTCTTTCTGTGTTCGATCTTGACTCCCTATACTATAGCGGGTCTTGTAAGTATTTGCGAGATTTGAAGCTCACACCTTAATCCTCATCCAATTGACGCCGTTGTCGGGGAATACTTTAATTTGTTTTGTTTCAACTTATTAATTTCGAAACTTTTGTCGATTAAAAAAAATTTTCATCTTTTTTTGAAGTATAAAAAGGTACAAACGACGAGTTAATTGTTGGATGAACAAAAGACCCTACAACAAGCTATACTTAATGTTGACTCGCTCAAAGCATCACTAGCTGAGGATATCACACGATATGAAGCCAAGCCTGAAATGCTACGTTCACTACATACGTTGGGCTATGTGATGATAGCTAACTTTCCACAACCAACATCTTGTGTTATTATTCATGATTCTCCGGATTGTAGTTTTGAGTCAAAAGTAAGTGTGATTAAGTACTTAAAGTCGCGACCTTTTTTTTGGATCATCGGATTATAACCCCACCTAACATATCGAGTCATTCATTGACAATTGAAATCATTAAGACTATCCATCACGAGAAGGTACAACCTGTCTGTTGACAATTTTAAAAAGGGTCAAATATTTGTATCCCCAACATTCTACTTTCTTCCTTTTCCTTTGTATTTTAAATGCATATGAAAAAGAAAACAAGAAGAAAAAAAATTACAAAATGCAAAACAAAGAAGGCCGGAAGGGCATATAGCCCTTTTGTTTTGATTAGTGCTTTCTTCACTCCGAGTTCTTTGATTTTACACTAAGTTGAAAAAAAGAAAAAAAAGTCCTTTATCTAAAAAACTCCAAAAAGTAAAAACAAAATAATTGTGTTTGATCTAACTTATAAATAATCAATCTTCAAAGCGGTTATATTTCAGTAATCACCTTTTCAATGTTTGTATTTTTTCGTACCAAATGACCAAAAATATCATCATGCAAGATCTATCGTCACACTTATGTTTTCCTGTTTTTACTTGCTTTTGTTCATGCTGGTGCATGTGGTTAGACGATGATTCGATCCATTCTTCTTGGAGAAGTCGTGGACGTGTGGTTAGAGTCTGAAAGCTTCCACATTTGAGGTTTTTACCGTTTATTTCCCAAGATTTTTCAGTGTACTTATTTTCGGTCAACGCGACATTACCGCTTTTCTTTGTTGTGATTCCCGTCCCTTTCTATCTATATTTTTGTGGATCACGTCCTTGTGTTTCATAATATTATCGTTCCAAGCGCGGTGCTCAACAACTTTATGGACTTTGTTTTACTAAGCTTCTCTAATACATCTAATTATTTTCTTTTATAAAAGAAAAAAAAGAGTGTAAATAGATGATGATGTTTTTAGGCCAAACAAAAAATGAAAAGGGTTTAAAGGATATCATCTAATGCGGCCCATTGAACACAATAAGTAATTTAGATATTTGTTCTATATTCAAACAAAACTTTATCTCTGACCTTCCCTCCCCATTCTTCCTCGCCATTCCTTCCCTCATTCCAATTGCGTTTCTGTTCTGGTGACTGCCGCCTCCATTGTTGCGTTTCATGTCCTCTTTGATTTCTTTCTCTTTCTCACACACCGATTACCAAACTCGCGTTTTCCGTGTCTTGGCCTTCATTATTGTTGAACTTAATGTGCTCCAGTTTCTGTCTTCGTAGGTAAAATTTCAGGCCCTAATTTTGCATATAATTTCAGTCGGCATTTCAATTTGTTTCTTGATTTCTTAGTTCTTTGTGTGACGAATTTTCTTTGCCATTTGTGCTGCCTATTTGGTTTCCATTTTGAGTTTCTTTAGCTCTTGGGTGCTTTGTTTAGCTTGCCGTACCAACTGTGAGGCGTAAAAAGTATAGCAATACGAATTGTTGAAATCCAGTTAACAATTCATCCTCTTTTTCGAAAATTCAATGTAATTCAATAATGTTAATCCTGATTTTGAAGCATTTCCAGTAATTCAGAATACAGAATTTTTCAGATTTGTTCAGTCTGTTGAAAGGATAACCTCATTTGATTCTGAATACTGAGATCTGTCTTGTCATACTCAGTATTTGATAACCAAATTGGGTATTAAAGGTGTAATGGTTTTGGTGGGGTCCCTTGGTACGGTTCAAAGGAATTGGTTTATCCACTTTAGGGTTTGTAATTCATTAAGGACCAGTTTGGTGCATTCACTTCCACTGGGACAAAGTTTGACATGAGTAATGACACCATCGCTCATGGCATCACACCAGACCTATTTGGTTCTTTGTTTACTTTTTTTTTTTTGGATTTTAGTTTCAAATTTGGGTTCAATACTTCAACTATAACCCCTCATGGCATCACACCATAGCTCTCTCATCCAAATGCCACCTTTTCAGTCTGCTACTACTCTCACACAGCACAATGGAAGAGATAATGCACAGTCACAATCTTCTGCTTGCACTGCTCTTTTTGCCTCACACTTGGGCATAATTTCCAAAAGATAAAGTAGAGAAAAATGTGTGCCAAAAAAGGGATAAAAAGTGTTCAGGATGCCCCCCAAGTGTTGCCTAATTATGCATTTCGTCTCACACACATTAGGTATGCATTGTGTGCACTGACTAATAAATATGTCACTTGCTCCTATCTAAGCTTGTAAGGCATAAACACCTTATACCAATAGGGCCTTAGGGGTGCCTCTTAAGTACTTTGTTTCATGCATTGATAACTTAGAGAAAAGCATTGCAGGCTTCTTGCGTCCAAATTTTTGGTGATTACGAAGATAAATTCACCTTTATTGAATTCGGCTGCTGTTTAATATTTCGTTAGGGGTGCCTCTTAGGTAACAAACTCTCCAAGTGTTGCCTAACTATATCTATAGGGCCTTAGGGGTGCTTCTTAAGTACTTTTTTCATGCATTGATAACTTAGAGAAGTGCATTTGCAGGCTTCTTGCCATGTCCAAAATTTTGAATTACGAAGATAACTTCACCTTTATTCCCTTGAATTCAGCTACTGTTTTGTTTCATACTCATACCTTTTCTTTCGCTGCAGTTTAAATGTAACAAAATATTTCGTTAAAACTCCTATTTTGTGTTCATGTAGAGCCAGGCTTATCTGTATGCGTATTGTATTTTTGCATTTCAAAATTTCTATATCTTTTTCAGCAAAGATAACTATAGTATAAGTGATAACTGGTATACCAGGATGGACTGAGGTGCTGATATAATATGATAAGAGTGAGACATAAGTCATTTGGCTGAACTCTTGTGATCCTTGAAGGTACAATACCATTGGATGCTGAAGGCAGCAGAGCTCTAGAAACAAATTCGAGTTGGCTTCGATTCTTCATCTTCCTCTTCGTATAGTTGGAAAGACAGATGCAGGAACTGTTAGAGTTCCTGCGAAGTTTGGATTTCTTCAAAGAAAGGATATGGGAATCTCACATTCACTTGATAAGCATAATACGCATAACCACAGCTGCCCAGCACATAGACTGATTGAGAAAGACATCCCATCTCTTTCAAAGAATGAACGAAATTGTTTCTCAAGTTGTTTGTGTGAGCACTGTATGGAATCTACTGTGTCACAGATAGAAGATAAGCCTTCTGAAGAAACAGATATTGTAGCTTCTCTGACTCTGAGATCTACTGAAGCTGTCAAGCTCTATCCTAAAGATCCTACCTTGAACCAGAACGAGTCACTTAATCTGCTTCAAAAAGATGTTCAGGATTCAACAGCTTCACTTTCAGCTGTTGAAATTTCAAAACCATCTGCCATGTTTTGTGATCAGAGAAATGGGGGATGTGAGAAATGGGCCTCTGGGGACCCGAGGGCAACTTTTGAAGCAACAAGAATATGTGATTCTATGATTGATATTTCTGGCAAACAGTTAGTTCCAAGTAATAATGGGGTAGAACACTCGTGGGCTTATGATGTTGCCTGCAAAATGATCCAAGGATGCTCAGTAAGAACCAAGGAGAGGAAAGTGTCAAATTTAGTTGTTGAAGAACCCATTTCCCTGACTGGTGCAAGCTCGACGACTAGATTGCTGAATATATTAAATTATTTCTCACCTAAACTGTCAATATCACGTCCGAGTAAGAAGCTTCTTATCCTTGATATAAATGGGATACTGGCAGATGTGGTATATCCTCCACCAAAGGGTTATAAAGCAGACATTAAAATTGCAGGAAGAGCAGGTACGAGCAGAGAACTGTTGTTCCTGTATATTTTGTTGGTCCAGATAATTAATGATGATTCTCTTGCAGTTTTCACTAGACCACATTGCAGAGATTTCTTGAAATTTTGTCTTGAGAATTTCCATGTTGGCATTTGGTCATCTAGATCAAAGTTAGCTCTCTTCCTTTTGAACACTCCTTTATCTTTGCTCAGTGGTCACTTTTCCATGCTTCAAGAATATAGAAACCTCTTTTTACTAGTAGTTACATTTTCTTATATTTCTCTATTTGAAATTTTGATCGCAGGAAAATTGTGCATAGGATCCTTGATTACCTAATAGGAGACATGAAGGACAGATTGGCTTTTTGCTGGGTATGCACCTGATCTTGACTTGTTCTATTTAGCACTAAGCTCGTTGGTATTTACATATCTTGTTTCTTATGTTATACTACAAATGTAATGATATTTAATTATTTATCTTTAATAAATACTGTTCATTTTTATTTGTTATCTGTTTTTTTTCCATTTTTCCCCCCATTATTGTAGAACATAAAAGTTGAAATGAACATCTTATAAAAGGACAGCTTGGTGTGTTTACTTCTAGTTTGTTGCATCAGTCCAAATTTATAAGCTATTGAATAAAGGTTCACTAAAGGCTCTTTGGACTAGGAAATGTTTTCATACTTCCATATTATTTACAAGGAGTGTTCCTAACTGAAGTAACAAGAGAATTTATCATTAAGGTAAACGGACATTGTGCTTACCCAAATAATAAATAGAAGCATGATTACATAATTCAAAATCAAATTCAAAATCCTCTAACAAGCTATAAACTACAATGAGATATCCAATTTGAATGCCATTTGATCTTGAAAGTGCACATGTCTCTATCTTTTCACTATCTCAAATCCTGAGTCTCAATGCACACCAATGTAAAGTAATGTTTGACTTCTTTGTTTTCATGGGAAACTTGAGATTCTTCCTTGTACACTTCATGATGCTAATTTACAGCTTAAGAGCTAATCTATTCCTACACTTGTATGTGCCACAAATATAAACTCCTCTTGAACTAGTAGAGGCTCCTGTTCAGACATATATCTTAAATGACTGAGCTATATAACATTTATCATAGAATTCCTGAAGAGAATTTCAAAAGCATTTTCCTTCACCTTCTTTTCTAGAGTTTAGGTCTCAAATATGGTCACGTCAATAAAAAAGAATATGTATTTGATGGTCCACTGCTTATGGTGCTATGACATCCCAAAAGGGGAGAATCATCCTTTTGGTTTTTATTTGTATGAAATCAGGGCCTTTCTCAGAGATGCTTATTTACTGTGTGGGCAGTTTATTACTTCTAGTGCACAGCATTTATCACCTTCCTGAATTCCTCTTCACATCTTTTCCATCTTACTCTTCCCTATACAGCAATGGACTAACTAACTTCAGTGAAAAGAGCAGCCATCTGAGTGAAATCATGTTCAACTGTGTGCGAAAAGCTCAAAAATTGTTGTTGTTTTTGTTGTTTTTTTTCCCCTCCAAGAGATGCAGGTTTGCATGTAGGTATCCTTCTGTCTAACATCCCAAAAGACATGATTATTCTATTGGTATTGGAACTAGAAGAGTAGTAGTTAATGTTGACATCCCAGAATCATCAAAATTTTATTAATAAGCATAACTATACACAGATTATAGAGCATACTTGGAAATATCATAACTAAATATGAAACATTATTAAAATCACCCAGACACCCAGTGCCATATTGTTTGTTTTTTGATGCAGAGAAAACAAGTGGTAAAAAATGATCCTAAACACCAAAATTCAAATCATTAAATGGAAAAAGTGGCATCTCTATAAACATTTGCACCATGAACAATTTGTTTTAATTATTTATGGATTATTATGCAACAAATTTGCATTATAAGGTAAGCACGTGCTATCCAAACAGACTAAAGAGTTTCTTGTGGTTCACGATGAACGATGGATTTATACAGTTTAAAAAGGAAAATGATTGATAGTATCCATGGAACAAAGAAGTGAAAATTTTTCTTAATTTTCTCCATAATTTTGTTCCCCTATCATTTTAATAACCTCTGAAACTGTGCGAGTTTACCTGTATCTATTTTTTTTTCCATTCATGCTAAACCAGTTAATCATTTTTGCAAGATGAGATGTGCATGCAAACACTTTAGATTTTTTTCCATTGGTATACCTAATTACTCATGAATCCTTCCTAGTGTGGGTTAGATTAAAAAAAACTTGTAAAGAAGAAGTGTGTGAAACAATTAATGTGAGGGTTACAGCAGCTTCAAATGCAGATGCTGTCCATGGTAAACCTGCTTTTGTCTTCATCTTCCTTCAGCATAATTTTTTATATGTTATGAAACTTGGCAGGACATGTCACATTGTACTGAGTCTCAGTTCAGAACCTTGGAGAATAGGCATAAGGTGATGGTCTTCAAGGAACTGAGAAAGCTTTGGGAAAAACATGATTCTGACCTCCCGTGGAAGAGGGGTGACTATAGTGAAATGAACACATTGCTGCTGGATGATTCTCCATACAAGGCCTTGCTTAATCCGGTATGATTCAGTCAAGTCTCACTTTTGAAACTTTAGCATACTTGAATGCAAAGTTTTCTAATGTATGTCCATGACCATATGCTAGTAAGCATATAATGCTCGCCTTATTTAAACCAGATTATTTTCGGTGGTGAAAAATACATTACTTTTAGTGGTAACTTTATCTGATTTGTATATCACACAACTGATACTGTATCGAATATTGAGAAGGTAAGTACATAAAATGCCCATTAAGATCTACCTATTGACACACATGTGAGACGCCCAATTTGTAAATTTTAGGTATATGATGTGTCTGTTATTACATGTGCAGCCACATACTGCCGTCTTCCCTTACTCTTTCAGCTTCAAAGATTTTGCAGACAACTCAATAGGTAACTTGTTTCATATGTTTCGTGAAATCATTGTTCCTGGTTCTTCCCTTTTGAATTATTATGTCAAAATGTGTAGATACTGGATATTGCATATTGCTTTTTTTCTGTCGTTGTTCCTGGGGCCCTGAGGTTTTTATAGTTCAAAACTGATGTATAAAATCAAAAAGTAGTTTGTTAGAGTGTTAAGCAAATAACTTCCTTCCAAGGTCAAATCTACTCTATTATATCTTGACATATTAGTGTTGAACTGTAAAACTCAAGTCGAGAGGCCACCTTATTTAAAATTTCAGATCTCAAATTACTTGAAAATATTAATCTAACTGTTGAATTAGTACTTTGTACTAAGCCTCTCATACTGATTTTTGGAAATTTAAAGTCCCTTTTCTAATTGACATATGATTCCTTATGATAATTGATGAAAACAAGGTAATTTGGTAGTTGGAGGCTTCATCAAGTATATGCTGAAGTGTGTTTTGACGTGAAATTAGGTCCAAATGGCAATATTCGAGCATATTTGGAGGAGGTGGCCATGGCGGAAAATGTACAGGAATACATAGAGAAACATCCTTTTGGACAGAGTGCTATAACTGAGAGAAGCATGTCATGGGAGTTCTACAACAAGGTTCTACAGAGACAGTATGCTTCTCGTACTACTATGACCGCTAGCCATTAAGTTTTTTCACACTTTTGCTTTGCTGCTCGGTGCAACATATGAACACTCCTTTTGACTCATAATCTCTTGCTCAGAAATAGAAAGAAATATAGCTCACTTTTTATTTGATTAAACACTATCTTTGGCTTTTCTAACCTATCCCTAGTGTAACATTTACTTTTGGCATGTTATATATGAATTATGTGTGTTTACTTGAAAGTTTAGGAATGTAAATTTAGTCAGATTAAAATAAATGGTACATATATAAGAAGGAAAACATATATGATCAAGTCTCTAGAGAGACACTTGAAGCAGGGTAGCCATTACAACTATGCGATCTAACAAGTCCAAAAAAGGCACTTAGTGAAGCGCTCCTCTCCCTCTCAATCCCGAGCTTGTTTCTTTGTTGTTGATGATCTTCAAACATTGCAACAAATGCTTTTGGTTGGGGCCGACGCTTTTGCCTAGTCTTGATATCGGCTAGGTCCATCTCATTTGGCCTCTTGATTGACCCAAACATGAGCATAAACCATCTTCTTGAATTCGATGATGGAATTTGATCTGGCCCTTTGGATCTTCTTCTACGCAATAATCTATCATTGTCTTGGTTAGCTAAGCTGTTCTTTCTTTGCTTTGATGATGACCCAAACATGGATTTTGTAGTACTAAATAGCGAAAATGGCATAATCCAATGCAATACCTTCTTCTTCAAATTGTTGGGTTTCAGCTTATGATGATTCACTTGGCTAGTTTTGTCTGGAGTTAGTTGCTTACCACAGAATATGATGCTTTCTGGCGGATATCCAGAAGTGTCGAACAAGTCGAAGAAGAAATTCTCTTCTTGATCGTTCTTCGAACGGCTTCTCGACTTGTAAAGGTTATCAGCGTCATGATAATCGCAGAAGGAGAGTCGTGGAGGCTCTTCTTCTTGATCATGTATGATATTCCTCATGGCTTGGGTTGGGTTCGGAGCTGATGCTGCATAAGATGATATTATATAGAGATAGATGAGAGACGGTCTAGAAAGAAAGAGTCTTAGATGCAGGACAGTTAATTAGGTTGCATCTAGATGTTGCTGTAATTTAATATTGATTAGTAGTTTAGGATTGTTGAATTTAAGTGAGGGCTGTTGTTATGCATTCTAGATCTTTTGCTGCTCAGGTAAGACTTTTTGCAAATATGCAGTTGAGGGAGATGGGTCGGTCATGGCTTCAACGCGGGACAATTACGTCGTCAAGTGTCAACCTCTATCATCCCTTCATTTACGACTGCTAAACATACGGCTCTTTATTCTGCAAAATAACACTAATTTTAATAATTAATTATTATTACTATTATTGGTAAAATCAGAATGAGCATATAATAATTGTAATAATAATGAAATTAATAAAGATTAAAATAGTAATATGTGAACACAATTTTGATTTCATAATAAAAATCTATCAAGTAACTAACTTTTATTACTTGCATCTCTACAAATTCAACAATTTGTGGCCCTACTTTCTAGATGAATTACCTCTTATTTCTTACTGCAAGCTTTATTTCCTCGTCATAAAATCTCCAAATTAGGTGTTTGGAGGGTGGACTATTATCCCTTGGAAATAGGAAATCGTTGCTCCGAAACAATATATAGTTACGAAGATGCGATCGAAATTTTCTGTACCATTGATACATGTAGGTAAAAATAATATATAGTTACAAATAGGTAAAAATAATTTATATGTTTATATCATGTCGTGACAAAATTACTGTTTTTAAGAAATAAATACTTTGTGATCATAGTTAATCTCGTTCACTCGAGAAATAAGAATTGAAATTGACAATGGAACTGATAATTTTATTTGAGAAGACATAACTATTACGTTTTTCAAAAGTTTGTTTTATAGCCTAATTATGCAGTTTTGGTGACTAAAGGTTTTTGCCCGTACGTCGAACAAACCTGTTAATATATAGGGATATTTTTCATGGCGTCCTTGAAAAATTGTAATTTTCTCGGGGTGTCCATGTGGTGTCTACAAGAATTTGTTTAACTAATTTCCATATCATTCATTCATTAACCCTTCAAAAATGTCAAGTTATAGACTTTAAACATTAAGCCAAAAACAAATTTAATTTAAAACAAATTAAAAAAATTATTTAATCTAATCAATGGAAGTTTTAGTGAAAATTTTAAATTAAACTATGTAATATTTTTAACCAACATTAAGGAGATGATAATAACTCAATGTAAATAGTTATAAAGATCAACAAATAAAATAATAAAAAGATATATTACCTTAATAAAAAAATATTTTAGACATAAATCATTAACTATCAAATAGACTAGATTTAAATGTACAAAGTATTTTTCAAAAAGTTTAAAGCATTTTTCTAACAATATTATATATATATATATATATATATATAATGTATATATATTTTGTTGAATGTATTATTTTATTTGTTGATCATTATAACTATTTACATTGAATATTTTAGACATAAATCATTAACTATCAAATAGACTAGATTTAAATATACAAAGTATTTTTCAAAAAGTTTAAAGCATTTTTCTAACAATATTATATATATATATATATATATATATAATGTATATATATTTTGTTGAATGTATTATTTTATTTGTTGATCAACTATTTAAATAAGTTACTTGTCGTCGTTGTCGATTATCTTCTTAAATCCAATTTAAAATCTTCAATAAGATCAACATTAATTAAATTAAACAATTTTGATTTGTCTAAAAAATGAATTTGTTATAAAAGTTAATTTATTTTTGATTTAATTTATTAAAACTAATCTAAACTAATTTAATAACTTAACATTATTAGAAAAAAATTGAATAACTAATCGGAAAGACTAGTTAAACAAAATATTATGGACACACGATGAATTTTTAAGAATAATTGGTTACAAATGGAAATTATAATTCATCATGACACCATAGTTAATTTCCTAAAATATAATACGGGAAACTAAACGATGAGGAAAAGAGATTCGGCTCCAAAATCCGAGTTATAGAGCTTAGTGTCTGCCAAGGTGGGATTACAGGCGAGGGCCGAAGGGGAGATGAATCAAGCTCAAGAGGAGGAAAGCAGTTGCTCCAACTCTACCCCTTTCAAATCGTCCGACGACCCGAATCCGTGCCCCATCTGCCTTGGACCTGTCAACTCGGATGCTTATTTGGACCGTTGTTTCCGTATGCATTCTTTCATCTATGCTGTTCCTCTCGATGTACCAATTATTTGATTTAGGATTTTTTATATTATAATTTTGCAATTGAAGATTGAAAAGTTATAAATTCGTCTAACCCTTTGGTTCGCTTGTGTGTGCGGGTTGTTGTTCAATGTTCATATAGTGCTCATATAGTTATTTTGGGTTGATTGGTGATGATGGGTCATGTAATTGTTGGGTGAATGCAGATAGATACTGCTTCGAGTGCATTCTACGGTGGGCAAGAGTGGTTTCAAGGAGGACTCATCGTGGCGAATCATCTTCAGTTCAATGCCCTCTTTGCAAGGTTCAATTCCTGCTTTACTGTTTATTAGTTGTTGCATCGAGATTGAGTTTTGATGAATGCAAGAACCTTTTACTTCCTGGAGGCTATTATTTGTTATTTTTGTCATTTTGAACTTCTTAAGCCTGCATTTGGTTAGAATTTGTATAAGAGGAATTCGTATGGTATGAGCATCAAGATCTGATATCAGAGATTGGTATCACATGTTGATATTAGAGATTGGTAATACTTAGTCAAATGAAAGGAGGGGAGGAAGACCCCTTTTTGGGATGCTAAGCAAATCTCTCACAGACTGACTGTTTTATCTTCCTCTTACTCATCTTTGGTCCCACTCCTTCATTGCTATCTAGAATGTCTTATACCGGTGTTGGGCGATTGATATGTGACTTTTAAATGGATGAATTTTAGTTTGATATGAGGTCTTCTTTGGTAGTAGGTCTATTTTAATACTAGTTTGGCATTTCCAGCTGCATATGGGATGGATACGAAATGTCTCTAAAAAGAAAGAAGCGAATTTCCGATTAGTTCGTGCTGGAAACTTGTTTCAAAGCCCATATTTTGGTGCAGATTTACAATGTAAAAAAAAAATCTTTCTTGATTGAATTATTTGCATGTAGTAGCAAATTTACGGGAGGCTTTTCTGCAGTGTATATGTAATGTTATAGCTTCCATATTTTTCTATTTCTGTCTTTCTGATATAAGTTGGGATGATCTGCATTGCTTATGCGGTTATGGTGAACTTGTGTTTATGCAGACAGTGAACTTCTCCATCATATATGGGTACATAGAAAATACATCACAACCAACTCAAAGTATTTTTCAAAGGCATTTTATTGGGCAGGATGGTCCGAAGAGGTACTCTGGATTTCTTTTCTTTTTGAAGTACCATCTCTTTTGAACAAAAATACTTGGTACCTGTATGTCGACTGAATTTATTTGTATGATTGTTGTTTGTGTGTGTAGCACATTTTTTTCTAAGGCTCACATGTTTAGATGGCGGTGTTATTCTACTGAACAAGGTCTCTCTTCTTTCCATGATTTTATGTAATTTCTCTCTTCCCTTGTCATCAATCATCTCTGTTATTTTTTTAGGACTCTAACTGATTACTGATGAATACTCCATCCTATATCAGTTGGTGGTCTGAGTAGCGTACCTGATGTAATACGATATTGGAAGTCCAGGAAGTATCTTCAGATTAGTCGATGGCTTCAGAGCTGGTTAATGAGGGAGATACAGGCCCTAACACAGGTTAGTGTAATCTGTTCATACTGCTTGCTTCCCATTGTGCATCGCTGCTTAGTCTTCTTATGGAATAAAAAGTTTTATCAATTGCTTTTGAAGAAAGGAAAATATCACAAGGGCGTGTTTAGTATCCATATATAGATATTTGATATGGGTATCGACATAAAAAATCAATACCTAGTGTTTGATATATAATGATATGGATATTAATTTGATATACTGATATGGATATTATATTTTACATCTCTCTTCTATTCTTCCTCTCTAGAACTCTAAAACTCTAAAATTCTTTATCTGGTGATATCAATTTCATACCCATATCTTGATGCCGATATAGATACCGATATCTGATATATTGATATCTAGATATAAATACCAAACATGCCCTAAGTTGTGATCATATAAATAATGCCTATCCTAGATTCCAGTAAGTTAGACTCAAGGAGTCAAGGTGGGTCAATCTTGAAATGACTTACTACCTCTTATACTTTCAGGAAGAGGATGTTGACATTATAATGCACCACATTCTTGGTGTGATTGAGTCATTTTCTCGAAGGTAATGCCACAAACTTGTGCTGAACTTTCTGCTGATAAAAATGTCATCTTAATCTGGAATTGTGGATGATGAAGATGCTGCAGTGACGAGAAAAGAGGCCCAAGGCAAGAGCCTCAAGTTAAAGAAGCAGAATTCAAAGATATGGTTGCTGATGCTGCCAGGCCATTTCTGATGGCAAGAACAGAGCGATTTGTGTATGAGCTTGAGCTGTTTCTTGCTTCTGGCTTAACCATTGAAGCATACGACGAAGCTTACAAGAAAAAAATGGGTTGGCAAGGCCTCAAGGAAACCTCTGAGATGAGTGATCATAAATCCGATGATACAGAGCATGTACAAACGGGTCCTTACTCCTATCTCTTTGCAGATTCCTCTGATGAAGCTGAATGAAAGCTTGCGAACATGGCTTTTACTCATCGGTAATCATAATTCCTACCAGCATGTTGCAATTTCAACAGATTCTGTTGAAAAACATTATATGTAATGGCTCTGCATTTTCACAATGTAATACCTAGATATAACTATGTTTTTGTGTATCTTATTGTCACTAAAATGGATAGGATGGCCGGTGATCGAAACTCAAGCGCCCCAGACCCGGACCTTCTCTCTGGAGGCTTACTTGAACTCGGTTTAACCTAATCTAGAATGGTTCAACGTGAACCTGTTGCATCCCGACGCTGGTTCAAGACTCAAACTAGGGCTGTTCACCGGTCCGGACCGGAAAAGGGAGGATCGGAAATGGACCGAATTTTTCGGTCCAGGTCCGGTCCAAAACCGGATGGACCGGATTTTTTTTTTTTTTGAACTTTAAAAAAAAAAAAAATTAATTTTTTTTCCCCATTTTTTTTCCGCACCAAGCCTATTGCGGACCGGACCGGACCGGAATTCTTGGACCGAAGACCGGACCTGTTTGTTCCGGACCGGAAAATGAACAGTCCTAACTCAAACCCTAATTAGGGTTTGCAGGGCTATTTGTGTAATTTTTAAAATTTAGTATTATATAATCAAGAATGAATTGGGCATTAAAAATCTTTTTCGTTTTCTATTTGATTTATTATTAACGTTTTTGCAACAACAACTTCATCCTCTAATTCAGCCAAGTTGTCACCCCTTCCTTTCACATGTGATGCCTCCATCTACATCCTTGGAAAGTGATCGTGTATGTTTTTAACAAATAGTCTGCGGCAACTTTATCCGCAAGTATTACGAGATCGGATGTTGTATATCGGGTATAAAATCATGGGAAATGCGTCTATTTTGGATGCAATTAATAGACAAATATGCTAAGTGAAGGGATAAAAAAAGAAAGGTAATCACGAAAATATGTCTTTTGAAAATTGTTATAAAAAGGAAAATAAGGAAAATAAATTAGTGGTGTAGGCAATAGAGAGGGAGGTGATTTAAGTAAATAATAATCTCCACTATAATAAATTAAAGTAGTATTTCATATATGAGACTCATGATCATTGATATGTGAACAAAGCAGGTAACTATTTAAATTAACATTTGACATAGAAAACAAGATTGTGCCTTCCAGTTCGCATAGCCCTCATTCAGCGGTTCAACAAGTATAGGAAAACCCTTTAAGAACTTAGAAATTCGGAAAAGACCAAGAAAAACCTTCGCTTTTGGCCCCAGTTAGAAACATACAAAGACCTAGACTTTCTATGGCAATTAGAAATCCTTGAAGTAAAAGGTGAGATTCAATCCCTTAAGGCTTAAACCAAGTGTTTTTCAATAAATTCAATAAAATTCCCTTAGCTTGTGGCCGTTTGGTTATTTTATCTAAACCAATTATAAACACCACTTCTTTCGAATTTAAATAAAAGGTAGAAACAGAATATTTTGAAAAGAAGCAATATCACAATCTCAATTCAAAAACATATATGCAATAATAAATCAAACCATTATAGGTATCATACAATCCTTAGATCAAGATATAAATTATCCGGAAATGATTGAATGCAAAACAATATTTATTGAATATAGAAACTGCATAAAGAAACTCACAATGTTCGGTTCCAGCATAACAAGGCGAACCTTCAAGCAGGGAATTGAAATCTACTATAGAACTACTTGGAAGCTGCGGGACGAGAGGATGATAAGGAGGTGATAAATGAGGAGGTTGTAGCTTGCAAAACTAGCCTGATACATGTGTTTATATAGGGTCTAAAACGGATCCTAAAAAGATATAAAATAATATGTTTCCAAAGATAAGATCAAAATATATGATTTGGATCATCAGCCGCAGGTGAAACGGCATCGAGACGGAATAGAAGCCGTTTGGCCATCCCATATGGGAATTAAATTAGCAAAAGTCGTAGCTCCAAACATCCATAAGACGGTCTAGGAAGCCGTCTGGCGTGCCGTTTGCATGCCTTATGGCAACGCTGTTTGGCAATTTTTTTGACAGTTCAGTAAACTGACTTTCCTGATGCTCTAGTTGGAACTATGTGACCCATGAATACTACTTTTGAATATCTACAACCTTGTAGTTGACATCATTGTCCAAATCCAAAGGAAGATGATCAAAATTGGGAATCTCTCAAAGATTGTCATAAATGGAATTCAACTCCAATGGTTTTTACTTGGCTTCTTCAATCTTCAATCGATCTTGATGTTTTCATTTATTCTCCGACACCACGGAAGATTGATTCCTCGTTCTTTGGTATTTTTATACTATTATGCTCCATAAATGGCCTTGTAAGCCTAAACGTGAAATAAACTGAAGTAGACACCGAAATAGGGAAAATGGAGTTCTTTTTACACTAAAATGAAGCATAGACTAGCAATATAGATATGAAAATGCATGATTATAAATGCTATATAATGTTACAATTGGCACTCATTGAGAAGTTGTTAACTTTCCTACCATCTTGTTGTTTGTAAATTGAGTTTTTAATCCTCTTTCTAACTTTCCTTTCCCTTTTGCGAGTAATAATTTGTTTTTGCGGCTTTCATATTTTCATGTTTCTTTCTCATCAATTGTTTGCCGGAATCACTATTCACGTCGCCGGAATCACTGTTCACGTCGAAATCTCTAAAGTTGTTTCATAGGGTTCGACTTTTAATTCTCTTTCTAACTTTCCTTTCCCTTTTTCGAGTAATCTTTTCTTCTTGCGGATTTCATATTTTCATGTTTCTTTCTCATCAAATGTTTGTCGAAAACAATTTCGGTTCTTTCCTTTTTACTACGAAAATTAATTTTCAAAACCGGTGTTTTTCCCTTTTTGATTCTTTGTCTTCAAACCCTAATTTTTGTAGTTAAATCTTATCTCTTTCCAAAATTATTTGAGGAAATTGGATATTAGGTGCTTTTTAAGTTTGATTTGATTAATTAGACTATAGTATTTTTCACCCTATGTAAATAGTAAATTATCCCCTATGAGTTAATACTACAATATTCGTCTAAAAAAATGTAAAATTCCTAAATAAGAATCTATCTATGATTAGACTTATAATATAATTCTATTAATTGTCCTATACAAAAAATATCATTATGTAGTCATAGAGTTTTGAACTTTGATTTATTGTCCAATACGAACCTCTTACCCATCCTTTTACCAAGTTGACAAGTTGTATTTTATGAGTTTTTTTTTATTTACTAGTATACAAAGTTGTATTTTATGCATTTCTTTCAAAATTGGGTGTATTATATAATTGATGTTATGTGTACTCAAAGTTAAACCTGTTTGTGCAATTGAATTCGTTTAATTGATATTATTCGAATAACGAAAAGTATTTGTGTATTTATGATTTTTTTTCTTTTCATTTTATGTATGTGAGAACTTTTCATTCCATGTAGTTATATGAAAATCGATAATTTATGTATCTTTTATAACATATGTAGATTTAGGAATTTTGATGTCAATTGTTTGAATATTTTCATATGTTTTGTGAATTTATAGTTTTATTTCTTGCAAATACTTGCATGAGTGTATTTTGGAAATGTTTTGTTTAGTGGTGGTTCAGTGTTTGTAGCTTATGCAATTTAGGGTATTTAATTTGCGTAATACTAGTATATTTACAAAAATAAATATACTAAATTACGTAAGTTACACAAGCTGAACCACAACTTCACAAAACATTTCTAAAATACGCTCATACAAATATTTGCATGAAATAAAACTATAACAACACAAAACATATGAAAATATTTTCACGAATAAAAATGTACGCAAACAAACACACCAAAACAATAACACAAAATAACACGTTACACCGAATGTTGTCTAAGATGCCAAAGACCCCGCATTTCAAAAAATAGTATGATCTTGGTACACAATTTCATGAAAACTTTAAAAAATATTTCTTATTTTGAGTCGTGCCAAAGTTATGTTTCTTGTGTGTTGTCTTGTTTTATTTTCTCCTCCTCGACTTCACTTCAAGAAGGGGAGTCGTACCTTGTCATTTATATTATTGTTTTAAGTAATTTTTAAGTTGATACAAAAACGGTTTTGTCAAACTCCATATGAATTTCCTATTCTAGTTAATCTCCTTTTCACGGTTCCCATTTTGCTAGCTTTTTTAGCCCTCACTTGTGTGTGCTAGTTTGTGAAACAATTTGTTTGGGCAACATGTATGTTTTTCACTTGTTCTAACTCTTTTGTTTGTGTTTATGTTCCCTCCAATATCACGTCTAACCAAAGAAATCATTCTTCGTATGAAAATTTCGTCTTTTTAAGAAGCACAAAAGACCCCAACATTTACTTCCTATGAGAGTCCGAGATGGACGTCGTCATTCATACCTGTCCATACGTACATAGATGAACAATGGGCGGATGTTGTCTATAGTACTTCACTAGGGATGTATTACAATGGTTCCAACATATCACCTCTTCTCGAAATAGATCATTTTACGAAGCTAGATCTAATGAGAGAATGAAAGAGGAATATAAGACAAATGATCAAGGGGCCGGGAGTGTTGGGAGGAGAAGGATGTAACACCCCAAATTCTAGGAACTCAGAGTGTCACGAGTTAGGACCTCATAATGGGTCCCGACCCTAGCTTGACAACACTCTCACTAGATCTTTCACAAGGCACAAATAAAGGACAAACCGTATGAAGTCTAAAACATGCGAAATAGTTATAAAAGAGGGGGGGGGGGGGGTGTCAGCCTAACACTACAAGTGACAGAATCCAAGGAAAAAGGAAACAAGTCTAGTCACAAGATAAAGAGAAACCCAACCTCCCAACTACCACATACGGGAACCTGACTAACCACCCTACTCTGGATCACTCTACAGCCGCCCTACCATACAATGTATCTAACAACATGACGGTAGAAACCGTTAGCTAGCAATTCTTTAATATTAGATAGTACTACTAAAGTAGACACACACATCAAGGCGGGAATTAAACACACAATCATGCTTGCACACATAATCTCTTTATCATCTTTATTTAGGCGGTTCACACTATTCTTCAACTTTATTGTGTGGCACGAGGGTCTCCCGACCCTCACCTCTGTCCCCTTATACCAACAAGAGTGGTGCTAATGCATCTGGCAGTATACCTGAGTGGAAAAGTCGTGGAGAACCTCCCAGTCTCATGACAGAGCTGGACAGTGATGCCATGACCCGTAAAAACATACACTTGGGTCTAAAATAAATGTAAGGTCGTCATATTCAAGTTATAATTATTAACCAACAAACACACACCACCAAAGCAACACACACCAACACTTAGAAGAACTAGCTAAGTAAGTTCGGAAGATTTACCTGAACTGATTCAAGATCCGACTATTGCTAAGTCCCGGTCCGCACGTATATGACCTCAAAAGTCTGGTCCTAACGGAAAAACATCTCAACAACATATTTCTAACATCTAGGAAGCACAAAAAATTTCTGGACTAGTAAGGAATGTTTTTGGAAAGGAAGCACCAGAAGACCCTAAATTTTTAGGAAATTACAGTTTTACTCCTGACTTTTCTTAAAACTCCAAAAAGGGTCCAAAAGGGGTTCTACATCTTCAAATGTAGTCATTTAACATGATGTAACTCTAAAGAAGCCCATATCGAGTTTGAAAGTCTCCCAAACTTGCAACTCATAAAGGAACCTTAAGATTAACCTTATAAGAGAACTAGTTGAGCATTCTACTTTGGCCTTAGATGTATACCTTCAAACAATTCCTAAAAATTCAAAGAAAAATCCTAAGCATATTAGATCAGGCCTATTCTAAGATAGAGGAACTCAGACACACAAATTCTTCTCCAATAATCCTACACAAAAACACAAAGTTTCTCTCACAACAACAATTTTATACTTAAAAAATTTATGGGTTTGTCTTCTCTCCAAACAACTTTCTTCCCAACTTTAAAAGATCATAAAATCTAGTCTATCTGTTGGATTTCTTCCAAATTCGAACATGATAAACTAAAATATACTAACTATGACATATAAAAAATACAACCGTAGAAAGTGAGGCAAACATACCCAGCTCTAGCTCCACATTAAAGGTGGGTTGCTCAAGAAATGGAAACTGAAAAAAAAAACTAGAAAACTGGGCCTTTGAGTTCGATTATGAGTGCTCCTGTGTAGTTGTAGATGAGGGAAAGGCATTCAACCCATGAGGTAGAGATATTAAAAAAGGGAGGAAGAAGAGACCATTCTTCTTGGTTCAAAATATACCATGGAGGCTAGGTTCGGTTACCCTGTGTGGTTTGCGTCTGGACGAGGTTGCTCCCTCCTGCTCCTGTAAGCTCGACTAGAGTGGCAACATAGGAGGGATGGAAAGTGGAGCTCGTTTGCTTCCCAGATTCGACGGAGAGAGGGTTAGTCTAGCCCACAAATTTAACTAGGGAAGGAAGATAGTACATCTTAATGTTGCGGCTACTTGGCTCGACGCAGAGGAGAGGGGCTTGGCTTGTTGTGGTCAACGAGGGGCTTCGTTGGTGTCATTCCCACAGGAGAAAGGACAAGCAAAGGTTTCTCTCGTTGCAACAATGAAGAAGTGTGAGTTGTTACATAGGTAAGGATGAGAGAGGATGAAAGAAGGTTCGTTGCTGCAAAGGTGAGAAAAAGGAGATAGCGCAGGGTTACTTCGTGGAGTGTAGGTGGAGTGGGTTGTTGTACTTGTCCTCATGTGCCAGTTGGGAATGAAATGAAATAAATGGTATAATGGATTTTTTGTGCGAAGAGTGTGGTATGACCTGGCTCCCATATAGCCGGTTTGGACCACAAAAGAGGTAGGGGAGAGAGAAGGTGAGTTTAGGGGAGTTTATTAGGGTTTTTTGGCTAGAATAGGGAACCTTATCTACAAGAATTGGTACCATGTGAAAGGAGTAAAACAAAAGAGAGTGGGGTTGGAAGAGGTCTAAGTGTACATAAAATATGATAACGAGAAACCGAAAGAGAGAAGAACAATCGGTTTCGGTTTGATTCAATTTTCCGGATGTTACAAAGGAAGGGCTTGCTTGGAAATAAGAAACGGACCAAACTAGATAGATCTTCGTTTCCAAATAAATGGATGTATGCATGGAAGATAACAAATGGATGCAATATAACGTGTGAGGAGAAGAGGATATCTGTAATAATCGGAAAATTTCGGGATTTAAAATAATTATTTTGTTTAAATTTTAATAAATTATTCCAAGACCCGAGTCGAGTCCAAAATAATAACCCGTTCCCTTTTAAGCAAATAGCTAAACCAAAACCATCCTCCAATTTAGTCCATGTACCGGCCGAAAAGGCCAGTAGCTTTCCTAGTCTTGACCGGATGGCTTGTTATTTAACCTACGTTCATGCCGGCCCAGTGGCAAGGCCCAAGCTGTGACCAATCTCCTCTGGTGGACTCCTACCGGCCCAAGTTCCCTACTCTTCCACGGCCTGTTTCCTCGCTTGATCTGACACGCCAAGCCCACTCCCTCCACGTCACCGCTCTCTTCGTGTCACGTTCTTTCCAACCAGGTCGTTAACGATCATTCATGGCGATAACGGTGGCATTGAAGCCGGCCATTATGCAGCCATAGATTCAACCCTCAAACGGCTACACCTACTCCCTTCCGTTTCCTCCTCCCTTGCAACCTTTCTTCCGAACCACACCATCCCTCTTCTCCCGACGCCGGCCACCCTTCGACTCAACAGCCGACGAACATCTCTTCCTCCCTTCGACTCAATACACAGACGCCATCTCTTCTCTTGCTCCATGCTCCACCGGGATCCGTCATCTCCACTACCGACCACCACCTCCCCGCTAGTAGAAGAGCACTGGTCAACCGACTATTTCTCCTCTCTTACTGTTAACCGAAGAGAATACCTGCTCACTGACGATCTCGTGAAACAGGGTTGACTCTCGCACCGCCAGTAACATTGCCGTCGTCACCAGAGCTAAGGATCCCGCCGAATTACACCTCCGTCGGTAAGCCTCCCTCCTCCGACAAGTCTCCCTCCTCCGGCCAACCCTGCCGACACTGAGAATGATGAATGTCGAGAGTAAAAGGATGTGTGAAATTTTGCAAGAACCGGAGATCGAACCCGGGACGCCAGGAAATCTCTTGCCAAGATGCCTTCCCTTCCACGCCATTGGTAAGTTTCGAACCCGTGACGCCTGGCCTCCTTGTTACAACTATTGTGTAGTTTTTCTGCCATCTATGAGTTTCGAACCCCGTACGATCGGGTTACCAACTAGGCTAATAATACGTGTTGTTTTCACCACCGTTAGGGATCGAACGTTGGACGTGTTGCAACACCAAAATAATTTTTGCTTGCTTGTCGTAGGATTCGAACCCACGACCTGCTACTAGTCCCGACTTGCCATCTGACACCATCTGAAGCCGCTAAGCCTTGCAACCTAGATCCGATTCCGGTTAGACCCGAACCCGTTTTTATTTCCGTTAAAATAATTTCAGATAATAATTAATCATAATTTATAATTATTTATTTATTTAATTTTGATAATTTAGGGAATTAATTAGTGGATGGTAGTAAGTCTAAGTAACGTTATAGTTGTGGAACAGTATAGAACGACTAGAATGTTGGAATTGGAACAAGTTGAGGAGAAATGTTACGCTAGTGGAATCGGAATGAGACTATGAAGTTGTTAAGTGGATAAATAACGCTAGACGAAGTACGGACATCCGAGATAATGGAACTTTAACGAAACGATTGTGATGATGATATGAGAACTCAGAATGGACGTCTAGGTCCGTGAACCTAGGTCGTAGAAAACGTTAGGGTATCGATGTTAGATATCATACCCTGATTGATTAAAATGATAAATCAAGAAGTATTAAGGGTTGATATAGATATAAGGCTTGGTGTATCTTGATCAGGAAATTCAGATCACTGACTGGCAAGATCGTGAGTAACGTTGAGACCAGTAAGAATAAGGTGAGTTCATAGTACTCACTTTGCTACCTTTATAATATTGAGTGTGTACTAGGGTAGTGTGTTATGCTTGTGAAATAAAATGAACGAACTAGATCAATGTCTTTAAATTTCTAAGTAGAGGCACAAGTGTATTATAGTGTGCCGTAACTTTCTTTCCAGGCCGAGGGTGCCGGAAGATTTTCCCGCGACCAGTCCAGTAGCGTATACGGGGAAAATGCATCAAAACCAGTCCTACTGGTTTACGGGGACGGGGGCGAAGGTCGGGAGACTCTCGTGCTATCATGAAAATTTGGATAATAGATGACAAATTTCACCAAAAGAAAAGATAATAACCGGGACATTGTTTGCTACATGCTGCTTGATTTACAGTATTTTCCTTGATTGTGAATGTGCCCTAGTGACCTTAGCAATAGAATTGTAGCTAACGGTTTTACCGTGTTGTTATACTTTGCAGGTTAGATATCTACCGAGGAATCGGGGGTGGAGTGACCAGCCAAGATTTTCGAACTAGGAGTTGTGGGTGGTATAAGCAGTTTATGTTATCGTCCTTAGACTCTATTTTCCTTTCAGATACTGGTTGTCGTTGTGTCTAGTTATGTTTTAATGAACATATTACTATCCTAAAAAAAAAAAATTGGCTTTCATATTTGTGCCTTGTTGCAAGGTCCGTAGTTATTGTTGTCAAACTAAGGCCGGAATCCACTGTGAGGTCCTAGCCAGTAATGTAAGAGCCTTAGTTTTTGGAGCCATTTTGGCCTTAGCCGCCCCTGCGGGTTAGTGGAGCCGCCCCTGCGGCTAGTGTAGTGATCTGCCCCTGCGTCTCAGGGAACCGCCCCTGCGGTTTCTTGCGGCTGCAGCCGGCTTTGTTGACCTTGACTTGTGCTTTACTCTTTACTTTCTTTCCTCTTAAGCCTCGTCCTTGGCTGGATCAAGGGTTCATCTTCACTTCATTTTCCAGCCTCCTCACGTCCTTCTTCTCTCTTCTTCTATCTCCTTATCTTGAGTTGGTTTCTTCTTGGTTTGGAAGTGGTTTTGTGTGGCTTTGGTAGAGGTTGATGTTGTGCTTGGTTGTTGAGCTTGTGATGCCAGATGAGAGTGTGTTCTGTTCTTCCCTTGGGTGATCACAACAGTAGAGGTGAGCTCCTTGCTTCTCCTTCCTTTCTTTCTTTCTTGTTATTCCTCCCTAGCTTAGGATTAGATGCATGTATAGGTGTATGTTGATGTTAGATTGTGTATGTATATGGTTGTATGTGGCTTTGGAATGGAGAAGATGTGGATTGATTGTAAGGTCCGGAAATTTTTTAAAAAATAAATAAATATAACAATGATCGAGAATTTTTAGAAATAAATTACCTTTTTATTCTCTTTCCGTAAATTATTTTACGGAAAGGTTCGGGAATTATTCCGACCGTAACGTCCGTTACGGAATTAATTTACGGGTTCGATTCCGATCCTTTAATTCCTTTTTCTTCCCCCTTTCTTTTCCACCCCAGCCGGGCCCCACCTCCAGGCTGGCGCTCCAGGGCCCACGTCTCCAAGCTGGCAAAGCCATCCGGCCGCCTCCTCGTTCTTTCTTCTTTCCCACTCCTTCACGCCTTCTCTGCACTCTTGCCGCCCAGCTACCCCTGCAGGAGCAAGCTCCCCGCCTAGCCTGCCTAGCCCTGCAGCAGCGGCCGACCTCTCGTCCCACTCCCCTCCTCTGCATACCTCGGCTAGCCTGCAGCCTTGCCCAACCCCTCGGCTTTCACTCTCTGCAGCCATCTCCCTCCCTCACTCACTCACCTCCCTCCATCTCCCTTGCTTTCACTCTCAGCAGCCCCGCTCCCTACTCCCTCGTCCTCCATCTCTTTCCTCCCTCTATAACACCTCTCACGAGCTCACACCACACTCCTCTTCCCTGGATCGACGCCACCGAACCAGCACCGCCGGAGAAGAGCCTTTCCCCACGCTTGTCTCCCTCGCCGCCGTCGGACGGAGCTAGCGACGCCCCTGCCTCTGTCTTCGTGACCGGGAACCGCCGCCACCCTGCAGCCGCCAGCGGGGCCGACGGACCGTCCTCCTCCCGGGCTGAAGCCTCCCCGTGCCAGCGCCTCCCTCCCCGCCGCCGCAGTGAGCTGCACATCTTTGGCTTAATCTCGGTCGGCCCTCCCTCTTATTTGGTATAATTCCATTTCGGCCCCCTCTGTTTTGTGTTGATTACAGAACTTACCCAAGGCTGTGGTTATTATAGTTTTGACCCATAATTCTGGATTGTTGCATTTATACCATTTGTTGGATTTTTTGTCGGAAATTGCCCCAAGGGTTAAATTACGATTGATGACCCATATGTTTGGAAAAAGATAGAAATTGCCGGGAAATGTGTTAGCGGTTTTAACCGTAGGTTTGATTTGCGGAATTTTAACGTAGGCTTGAGGAACAAGTTATGCCGTAGTATCATGTTAGGATGGTTTTGGAATGACTTGGAAGAAATGCCAAGTAGTGGCTTTGGAAACCTTAGGAAAGCGTGATAGACGTGCTAGACCCCGTGGACGTGTATAACGTGTTGGATTATGAGCATGATAGGTTCTAGGATGTGATTCTAGAATGCGAATCAAATGATCTTGTATAGATCATTTGGTAGAAGTCCTAGACTTCTCGAGTTGAGCAGGTATTGATAAATACCTTGTTATGAGCAAGTTGTGTACTTCTTCCCAAGGGAAGCGAGAACGTTGTGAGATAGCATTTGGGACGAGGTAAATCCCCGGACTTACTTAGCGAGTATTTTACGTATTAGCATGATGCGTGTTGGGTGCTGTGTGTTTAAATATATGTTATAACTATGAAACCGGTAAAATAGGACCACCGACCTTATAAGTAATTTTGGCCCAAGTGTATGATAACGGGCGGTGACATCATCTGCCTAGCTCTTGCGAGAGTCTAGGAGGTTCTCGGCGACTAGCCGTGCGGGTGAGACGGACGGATGCATCCGTACCGTGCCTTGCCGGAAATAGGGACCGGGGCGAGACCATTGGGGTCTCGTGTCACAACCGAAGTTGAAATAGAACGGGATACGAGCTAAGAATATAAAGATAATAAATCGGACTTGCGTGATTTATGTTTTGTGATTTATATGTGTTTGTGCCTTCCCATTATCCTAATGCTTAGAATATTAGCTAACGGTTTTAAACCGTTTATGTAGATGACTTGCAGGGTAGGAACGCCGCCGAGTAAGGCGGAGGAGTGGACAACCGGGGTCTCCGTACATTATAGGACGGGGTTATTTTGAGTCGTGTTTTCATGTATTGTTATGGATATTGTCGTATGTTTAGATTTGGTATTGGATTACGTTGTTTGAGGACTCAACTGAGTTTCCAAAGTTGTATCTTTTTCATTTAGCTTTTCCGCACACATTAAAACCGTATTTGAGTATTTCCTCCTTTATTTTGTGCCGTTGTTGAAAGATCCAGTGAACTTGTTGTCAGGCTAAGGGTCGGGACCCATTGTGCGGTCTCACCCAGTAGCGCTCCGAGTTCCGCGGATTTGGGGTGTTTCATTGATCACGTGAAGAGCCGAAGAGGAACCGCGGGATCACTCTCTGCATTGTCACCGAAACCGAAACCGAAACCGAAACCTGAACCTGAACCTGAAACCTAAAACCTGAAACCTGAACTGAAACCGAAACCGAAACCGAACCGGACCTGAACCTGAAACCTGAACCTGAACCTGAACCTGAACCTGAACGAAACCGAAACCGAAACCGAAACCGAAACTGAACCTGAAACCGAAACCGAACCGAAACCGAAACCGAACCGAACCGAAACCGAAACCGAAACCGAAGCCGCCCTGCGGGAGCCTTGTTACCGCACCCGCGTCCGGAAGCTGCCGCCCCCGTGGCCACGGTCCCAGCGCCTGCGCTTGCCTGCGGCCCTTGTCATCGCGCCTGCAGCCGAGCCTTGCCGCGCCCGCGGTTTGCCTTGTTCCGCCCCTGCGTCTTTCTGTTCCGCATGTGCGTCTTGTACAGGATCTACCTAGAGTAGTATGATCCTTTCCTTTCCTAGTATGAGCGGGTTAGTAGCATGCTAGGTATGTGTATGAGGATAGAGTGATGAGGATTGTGATACATCTGTATGCTAGTTATGGCTTTGAGGTTTATGAGTTAGGATATGATCCTTATGGATCCCTTGGGTCTAGGTGTGACCCTTTGATGGTTATGAGTTTGATATATTGTTATGCCTTGTTATTAGGCAGTGTTGTTCTCCAGAGTTGGGGCTGATCGGGTTTGAGACTACTTCTGAGGTTGAGGTAAGTCCATAGGACTTACTTAGCTACCATCCTTATATTGGATGTGTGCATGAGTGGTGTGTGATATATGCTTGATAGCATGCGTAGTGATGATTACCGACCTATGGTTTAGTGACTGCCCATTGTAGGGTATGACAACCTTCCCTTTCATCCCTCTGAGGAGTCTGGGAGGTTCTCTACAGACAAGCCAAACTTGGTTCAGTGGGACGGGCTTTCTCCACTCCCATAGGGTACACGGGGACGGTGACCGTATCCCCACTCCAGGTGGCAACATCCCCGAGAGGTGAGGGTTATATTGCTCGTGTCACATATATTCATATTCAGATATATATATATATATATATATATATATATATATATATATATATATATATATATATATATATATATATATATATATATATATACGATTGAGTGATTGGACTTTATAAAGATAATAAACCGGGTAAATATGTGAAAGCATGTTGATGTGTTATTATTCCTTGATGTGTGATTGTGCTTATGCTTATCATCTATATATATGTGTATGGTTAGCTAACGGTTTTATACCGTGTTGTAGATCCTTTGCAGGTTAGGAGAGTTGTTGAGTGATCCAGAGTGGGTGATCCGCTGAGGGCTCCGTACACTGGGTCGTTATCGGGGATATGGACTCTTTCATATGTACAGTTTATGTTTACTTTTGTACTCAGCGGTACTTCTGTATTACCTTTGGATATATATGTATATCAGTTTTATGTTTTGGATTTAATCTATCTGTGTCTTGTTGTAAGATCCAGTGAACTTGTTATCATGCTAGGGTCAGCATCCATTGTGAGATCCTAGCCCAGTAGCACCTCGAGTCCTACGGATTTAGGGTGTTACCAAGTTGGTATCAGAGCCTTAGGTTGACAACAATGGCACTTGTAATCTGCGATAAAGGTCGAATAGATAAATAAACAGAACCCGAAAGAGGTCTGACTTTTTAAAAGGTTTTGGTTTTGAAATGAGTACAAATTTTTTGGGATATCGTGTACGTGAGCCATCGCCCCTCTGAAGATCTCGACAGTATAGATATATAGATATTATATTGTGATTGACTTGATATATATATCTATACATATGGCATATATATAGCCTTCTAAGTTAGGTTTACGTCCTCTGCAGATTGTTCAGACTAGAGCCTTACGTGCAGTTGGACGAGGTAGGATTTCCGCTGCTGATCCACGTGCAGCGGAGGAAATTCACGAGGACGTTGCTGAGAGTGTCATTCCTGAGACTGGGAATGGGGCAGCTGAGAGACAAGGATCACAAAGAGTCCAGTCAGATGAATCTAATCGTGTCGCCATGGAGGGATCAACGTTCCGCAAGTATATCAGGCGAGTAGAGGAGGCTGCCAGAGCAGGTAGACATGCCCCTGATCTGCGAGCACATGAGGGATCATCTGAGAGATCCCATGAAGTTACGCAGGTGCCAGCTGTACAGGCACATGCTGCTGAGACTGCTCGGGTTCAGGAGGAGTATAGAGGGCCTAGACCAGACACTTGGTTGAAGGCATTTCATCAGATGGGTGTACCCCCTTTCTCTGGGAAGGTGGGGTTAGAGGTGGAGTTATGGATTAGGCATGTAGACTCAACTCTGGAGTCTATTAGGTGTCCAGCAGACAGGCAGATAGAGTTGGTGTAGACTCTGTTCAGAGATTTGGCACAACACTGGTGGAGGTCTGTACGGGGTCAGGTCACCAGTTATGACCAGATGAGGACCATGATCAAAGAGCGTTTTTGCCCTGCCTCATTGGGAGGGAGAAACTGCGGGACTTTGTGGAGGCTGGGTTTGAGGATGTACCAGTCTCAGAGGCTATCAGGAGATTTTAGGAGGAGCTAGCTTTGCTGGGTCCAGCTGCACCTCCTGTAGATCAGCATGTATATCTTTTCTCCCGACGACTGAGGGATGCTACACGGATTTACATGGCGGGGTTTCACTGTGAGAACTTGATGGATTATCAGGACAGAGCTTCCGACTATGAGAGGGAGCGAGCTAGTCAGAGGAGAGCTTCTCAGACTGGAGGGTCTGAGAAGAGGCAGCGTACTGGACAGACCAGTGGTGCTGGTGGAGCTGCTGGTTCAGGGCGAGGCCAGAGTCGCCAAAGTCGTCCCTCATCTGCACCAGTTCCAGATAAGGTACGACAATGTTTCAACTGTGGTGGGTATGGACATATCCGACCAGAGTGTACGAGGCAGACAGTGACTTGTTATACTTGTGGTAGGCGAGATCACAAACATATTTTCTGTAGACAGGGTGGAGCTACATCTCAGCATGGTTCTTCTCCTGCTAGTGCAGCAGGAGGTGGGCAGAGGCCCCACAGCAGCGGACACAAGGACAACAGAGGGTCCCAGATTGTCCTACGACTCAGGGATCTGCTCCTGGGCCAAGTAGAGGCAGAGGGCGTGGTGGGAGTACCACGGACACCAGAGGACCACAGGGTCGAGTTTTTGAGCTGAGGAGTGCAGAGGAGCTAGCTGCACCGACTGCTACAGGTACCATTTCGATTCATGGTTTACCTATTAGAGCCTTATTTGATACTGGAGCTACGCATTCGTTTATTTCTGATGCATGTGTGGATCATCTGAGTCTAGATACGACTGAGGGGATACCCTTTAGTATAGTGTTACCCGATGGTAGTAGGGTCAGAGGTACCCGTGAGATTCGTGACTGTCCCGTTTCTGTAGGGACCCGTGTTTTACTTGTTGACTTCTTTGTCATGTCATTAGTGCATGAAGAAGTTATTTTAGGTATGGATTGGATGGATAGGCATCAGACAGTTTTAGATGTAGGTAGGAGGATTGTTATCCTCTCTACCGAGTTAGGACAGATAGAGGTTTTCCGAGGTTGGGACCTTGGAAAATCAGGTATGGTTATCAGTGCGATACGAGCAGCTAGACTGATTGCACAGGGTTGTGAGGCCTTCTGGTGTTATGCCATGAAGGAGGGGGAGAGTCCAGCATTAGAGGATATCCCAGTTGTTTGTGATTTTGCAGATGTATTTGATGAGCCGTCCAGTTTGCCGCCTCAGATGAGTGTGGATTTTGGCATTAATTTAGAGCCTGGTACGAGACCGATCTCGAAGGTCCAATACCGGATGGCGCCTGTCGAGATGCTGGAGCTGAAGAAGCAACTTGAGGAATTGGCTGAGAAGGGTTTTTATTCGCCCTAGCGTGTCCCCATGGGGAGCACATGTCCTCTTCGTACAGAATAAGGACAGATCGTTGAGACTGTGTATTGATTACAGAGAGCTGAACAAGGTGACCATCGAGAACAAGTATCCATTGCCTCGTACGGATGACTTGTTAGATTAGCTTCAGGGAGCGACTGTATTCTCCAGGATTGATCTGCGCTCAGGATATCACCAGTTGAGGGTGAGAGAGCAGGATGTGCATAGGATAGCTTTTCCGACCAGATATGGACACTACGAGTTTGTAGTAATGTCATTTGGGCTTACGAATGCCCAACAGTCTTTATGGAGTCGATGAACAACATCTTCATCGACTTCCTGGATCAGTTTGTGGTGGTATTCATAGACGAGATTTTGGTGTACTCTCGCAGCAGAGAGGAGCATGCAAGGCAGTTGAGGACTGTATTACAGGTTCTACGAGATAGAGAACTTTATGCTAAGTTTTCTAAGTGCGAGTTCTGGATGCCAAAGGTAGCATTCCTGGGTCATGTTGTTTCAGCTGAAGGGATCAAGGTGGATCCAACAACGATCAAGGCAGTAACAGCTTCGACGACACCGACGAACATCAAGGAAGTACGTAGCTTTCTTGGCCTAGCCGGTTATTACAGACGCTTTGTGGAGGGATTTTCTGTAATTGCCCGTCCACTGACGAGTCTGCTGAGGAAGACTACCAGATTTATATGACCTGAGCAAGAAGACGCCTCGAGAGCAGGCGATTGCGAGGCTGACAGTTCACTATCAGTTGCAGAGAGACCCGATCTGGTTAAAGTTGGACATCCAGTTTCCTGATGAGGATGCACAACTGAGTACTTTAGAGGTTCTTCCTGATCTGTTGGGTGAAATCCAACAGAAGCAGGAGACCTGCCCGACATTGATGAGGATCCGAGAGAGGATGTCTAGGGACGAGGCACCACAGTTCCTGCTAGGAGCAGATGGAGTGTTGAGACGCCGCGGTCGCGTCCGGGTGCCGCTGATACGGATTTGCGCCAGAGGATATTACAGGAGGCTCATTGTACGCCTTATTCAGTGCATCTTGGTACAATTAAGATGTACCAGGATTTGACACGTTCATACAGATAGGGAGGGCTGAAGCCCGATGTAGCCAGATTTGTGGCACAGTGTGCGACCTGTCAGCAGGTCAAGATAGAGCATTGCAGACCTGGAGGTGAACTCCATCCACTTCCTGTTCCACAAAGGAAGTGGGAGGATGTCACCATGGACTTTGTGACTGGGCTGAGACTGAGCAGGAGCTTTGATGCTATATGGGTTGTAATTGACAGACTGACAAAGACGGCACGTTTTATCCCTATTAGGGAAACGTGGCTGGTGAGAAGATTAGCTGAGGAGTACACTAGGCAGATAGTGAGACTCCATGGTGTACCGAGGACGATCGTCTCAGACAGAGATGGACGATTTATCTCAAGGTTCTAGCAGCAGATTCAGATTGCCCTTGGGACGAGTTTGCACTTCGCGACTGTGTTCCATCTTCAGACAGATGGTCAGTCAGAGAGGACCATTCAAACACTAGCGGATATGTTGCGAGCTTGCGTGTTGGATTGGGGACAAGTGTGGACGGATCATCTCCCACTAGTTGAGTTCTCATACAACAACATCTGCAGGCATCTATAGGGATGACCCATATGAGGCACTGTATGGGCAGAGATGTTGTACTCCGTTATATTGGGATGAGCAGAGCAGTGTTAGTGGTTTGACACCTGATCAGATTCAGGAGGATGTGGCTCGAGTAGCACTGATTAGAGAGCGGATGTTGACTGCATAGAGCCGTCAGAAGTGTTATGCAGATAGGATGCGTAGACCCTAGAGTCAGAGTAGGCGGCCATGTGTGGCTGAGAGTGTCTCCGACACGAGGTGTTAGACACATTAGCATTCAGAGGAAGTTGAGTTCCGATATGTCGGACCGTTCGAGATTCTGGATCGGATTGGAAGCGCATCATACAGGTTAGCTTTGTCTATGAGATTAGAGGGTGTTCACCCTGTGTTTCATGTGTCTCAGCTGAGGAGTATATACCAGATCCGAGACATATAGTGAGTTATGGTGATTTGGTGGTTGAGCCGGACCACACTTTTGTTGAGCATCCGATTGCAGTTCTAGAACGAGATATGAGACGCCTGCGTTCGAAGGACATTCCTATGCTAAGGATGCAGTGATCGAGACGAGGACTTGATGAGGCTACCTGGGAGACTGAGGATAGTATTCAGAGGAACTATCCAAAGTTTTACGCCGACATAGATGTACCAGTAGGATCGACGAGTAGATCTTAGTACTATCTTGGTGATGTTATGTTTATGTGCTTATGTGCTATGATGTGTTTATTTTCGTACTAGCTATGATGTGATATATGATCTTAGTAGATCTTGTTGTGCTAGTACGACTGATATTTATAGCTGGAGATGCCTCTTTCCTCCATGCTATTGTGATACGATTAGGATTTAGCTGGAGATGGTCATTCCTCCATGCTATTTTGATGGACATAGTATTGCTGGAGATGTTTTTCCTCCATGCCCTTCTGTTATGGTGATGATGATACGGCTAGAGATGTTTTTCCTCTATGCCCTTGTGATATGATTATAGTTTCGCTAGAGATGGTTTACCTCTATGCCTTGGATAGTATAGTGATCTTATGGCTGGAGATGATGAGTTCCTCCATGCTTGTGCTTGAGGTTATAGAGTGATATAGGTTGATACCATGTGTGTGGAGATGTGATACCTCCGATAGAGAGAGAGTTGTACCTCGGCTTGTGAGTCCGAGTGGTTTGAGGATTTTACAAGTTTCGGGACGAAACTTGTTTTTTGGGGGGTGAGGTGTAAGAGCCTTAGTTTTTTGAGCCATTTTGGCCTTAGCCGCCCCTACGGGTTAGTGGAGCCGCCCCTGCGGCTAGTGTAGTGATCCGCCCCTGCGGCTTAGGGAACCGCCCCTGCGGTTTCTTGCGGCTGCAGCCGGCTTTGTTGACCTTGACTTGTGCTTTACTCTTTACTTTCTTTCCTCTTAAGCCTCGTCCTTGGCTGGATCAAGGGTTCATCTTACCTTCATTTCCCAGCCTCCTCACGTCCTTCTTCTCTCTTCTTCTATCTCCTTGATCTTGAGTTGGTTTCTTCTTGGTTTGGAAGTGGTTTTGTGTGGCTTTGGTAGAGGTTGATGTTGTGCTTGGTTGTTGAGCTTGTGATGCCAGCTGAGAGTGTGTTCTGTTCTTCCCTTGGGTGATCACAGCAGTAGAGGTGAGCTCCTTGCTTCTCCTTCCTTTCTTTCTTTCTTGTTCTTCCTCCCTAGCTTAGGATTAGATGCATGTATAGGTGTATGTTGATGTTAGATTGTGTATGTATATGGTTGTATGTGGCTTTGGAATGGAGAAGATGTGGATTGATCACGTGAAGAGCCGAAGAGGAACCGCGGAATCACTCTCTGCATTGTCGCCGCCCCCGCGGTCTAGCGAAGCCGCCCTGCGGGAGCCTTGTTACCACACCCGCGTCCGGAAGCTGCCGCCCCCGCGGCCATGGTCCCAGCGCCTGCGCTTGCCTGCGGCCCCTGTCACCGCGCCTGCGGCCGAGCCTTGCCGCGCCCGCGGTTTGCCTTGTTCCGCCCCTGCGTCTTTCTGTTCCACATGTGCGTCTTGTACAGGATCTACCTAGAGTAGTATGATCCTTTCCTTTCCTAGTATGAGCGGGTTAGTATCATGTTAGGTATGTGTATGAGGATAGAGTGATGAGGATTGTGATACATTTGTATGCCGGTTATGGCTTTGAGGTTTATGAGTTAGGATATGATCCTTATGGATCCCTTGGGTCTAGATGTGACCCTTTGATGGATATGAGTTTGATATATTGTTATGCCTTATTACTAGGCAGTGTTGTTCTCCAGAGTTGGAGTTGATCGGGTTTGAGACTACTTCTGAGGTTGAGGTAAGTCCATAGGACTTACTTAGCTGTCATCCTTATATTGGAGGTGTGTATGAGTGGTATGTGATATATGCTTGATAGCATGCGTAGTGATGATTACCGACCTATGGTTTAGTGACTGCCCATTTTAGGGCGTGACAACCTTTCCTTTCATCCCTTTGAGGAGTCTAGGAGGTTCTCTGCGGACAGGCCAGACTTGGTTCAGTGGGACGTGCTTTCTCCACTCCCATAGGGTACACGGGGACGGTGACCGTATCCCCACTCCAGCTGGCAACATCCCCGAGAGGCGAGGGTTATATTCCTCGTTTCACATATATTCATATTCAGATATATATATATATATATATATATATATATATATATATATATATATATACACATACGATTGAGTGATTGGACTTTATAAAGATAATAAACCGGGTAAATATGTGAAAGCATGTTGATGTGTTATTATTCCTTGATGTGTGATTGTGCTTATGCTTATCATTTATATATATATGTGTATGGTTAGCTAACGGTTTTATACCGTGTTGTAGATCATTTGCAGGTTAGGAGAGCTGCAGAGTGATCCAGAGTGGGTGATCCGCTGAGGGCTCCGTACACTGGGTCGTTATCGGGTATATGGGATCTTTCATATGTACAATTTATGTTTACTTTTGTACTCAACGGTACTTCTGTATTACCTTTTGATCTATATGTATATCAGTTTTATGTTTTGGATTTAATCTATTTGTGCCTTGTTGGAAGATCTAGTGAACTTGTTGTCAGGCTAGGGTTAGGATCCATTGTGAAATCCTAGCCCAGTAGCACCTCGAGTCCTACGGATTTGGGGTGTTACAATATCACATGGACATGTATGCATGTTCACGTGTAAGAAGTGGAAGTCCGGGCATAAAATTAGTGGATGATTTTATCTAAGTTGGAAATAATTCACAATAATTATTATGGGTTTTATTTTATGTTTTGGACCTTTTTGTTATATTTTTTCCACATGAGTTATTTTATTATTATAAAAACTAAATAATCTAATAGAGAAGGCTTAAGATAGATTATCTAGATCTAGGGGTGTAAATGGGACGGAGATTCCCCGAAATTCATGGGTATTACCCGTCATGGGGACGGGGATGGGGATTTTAAATGGGGATGAGGATGGGGATGGGGAAACTTTTGATTACCCGCTTGAGGATGGGGACGGGGATGAAGATAGGGGTATTCGCCCCGCTTTCCGATCCGTACCCGAACCCGCCGGGGAACTCGATGGGGATCCCCATTGGGGAACCCGATGAGAATCCCCGTTGGGGAACCCGATGAGGATCATATTTGAGATACATAAATAAACAAATTGTATTTATATAGGCTTTCATTGTAGTTTCAAATTTAATTTAACAAATGCCGATTCTTACTAAAATTTAAATTATATACACTTTTGTACTTTAGTATCATACTCATTCCTATTTACACAAAATGTATTTTAAGTTTAATTATTTATTTGATAATTATATTGATTTGGTTTTCGATCATATGAGGATAACACCCTTGCGAAAATTTTAAATACGTACTAAATGTCAAATCACGATGATCAAATGCATGACATATTACATGTTGTGTTTTTTTATGTGTCTTACACTCTCAAATACGTGTTTTGATGTTGCAACTTAAATCTTAAACCGTGATATTAAAATGATAAATAATATAACATTTTATCTTGAGATCGTAATCTAAATGTTAGTAAAATATAATTAATTTTAGTTTGCACTAGTTTGTACTACGAGTCTCGGTCCACTTGAACGAACGAAACTTAATATAAACACAATATACCTATACTTTGACAAATTGGATAAGGTGATGCGTTAAACAACCAACTGAGTCACGTCAAAATTTTCAATTAAAAATGTATATTAATATAATATAAATTGACATTTTGTGATCATGAACTAAAGGTTAGTAAACTATATACACTTTTGTACTTTAAGAATTAAGAGTATCATACTCGTTCCTACTTACACAAAATATAATGTGAAACATATGAGGATAACATTTCAATTAAAAAGTATATTATATGCGTAAATTATGTACATGTTAATACTAACCTATATTAATTTGGTTTATGATCATATAAGGATAACACCCTCGTGAAGTTTCTGAATACGTCATATGTCAAATCACGATTTATGATGATCAAATGCATGACAAACTACATGTTGTATTTTTTTTACGTGTATTAGTCTCATATACATGTTTTGGTGGTGCACCCTAAGTCCTAAATCGTATTATTAAAATGATATAATAATATATTACTTTATCTTAGATCGTAATCTAAATGTTATCAAGATATAATTATTTTAGTTTACGCTAGTTTGTACTATGATCTTGATCATACTTTAACGAACGAATTCTAATATGTATTTACGGTATACCTTTACTTCGGCAAATTTGTATATTTTTTTATAAAAAAATGGAATTCTTTTCTTTTTTTCTTGTGTTTTTTTGTATTTATATAGTTAAACAAAGTAACAATTTTGTATTTTATGGCCTAATTTCACATTTATTATCCGAGTTAATGTTTTTATCAAACTCCTAAAAGTTAAACAGGATGGGGATGAAGACAAAGAGTTTTACGGTGAAAACCATCAAAATGTAAATGGGGAAAATTAAACAGGAACGGGGATTCCCCAATGGGGATGAGTATCCGACGGGGATGGGGATGGAGACAACTTTCAATACCTTAACGGGTATGGGGATGGGGGCATTATACTAAACGAGGATGGGGGTGAATAGGGTGCTCCTCGCCCCATATCCGACCCATTGACATCCCTAGACTAGATCTTATCTCACACAAGAGATAGATCTTATCTTAGTAGATATTATCATATCTTATCTAATCTAAGATAGATCTTATAGTTAGAGGATAAATTTTCTCTTACTTATATAAAAAGGGATATTGGGATCAATTTTCTTATCACCAATTTACATATACAATTTTCGAATACATCAAGTATTTACGATATGTACGTTTCTCGGTGTGTCTTCTCAGGGAAGAGAGTGTGGGTGGATTCTCGTTCGACATTATAGCTTGGTCTGTTTGTGTTGTGTCACATTGAATCACTGAGTTGGTGCTCTCAATCATTCACGAGTCTCCTTCTTGTGCTCTAGGGACAATCATTTTTCTATTTGTGTAAGATTGTAGCGAAGGGTTCTACAATCATTCTTGGTTGTGTGTTAGGGTCTTAGTTTTCCTAGTTGTTTCATAGGGTTCGACTTTTAATTCTCTTTCTAACTTTCGTTTCCTTTTTTTCAGTAATCTTTTTTTCTTGCAGCTTTTATATTTTCATGTTTCTTTCTCATCAAATGTTTGTCGGAAAAGATTTCGTTCCTTTCCTTTTTACTACAAAAATTAATTTTCAAAACAGTAGTTTTTTCCTTTTTGATTCTTTGTCTTCAAACCCTAATTTCTTTAGTTAAGTCTTATCTCTTTCCAAAATTATTTGAGGAAATTGGATGATAGGTACTTTTTAAAAATTGATTTGCTTAATTAGACTATAGTCTTCAAACCCTATGGACCTTTTTATAATATTTTTCCACCCAGGTTATTTTATTATTATGAAAACTAATAATCTAATATAGAATGCTTAAGATAGATTATTTAGATCTTATCTCGTACAAGAGATATATCATATCTTAGTAGATATTATCATATCTTATCTAATCTAAGATATATCTTATAGTTAGAGGATAATTTTTCTCTTTACTTATATTAAGGGATATTAGGATCAATTTTTTTTATAACTAATTTACGCATACAATTTTTGAATACATCAAGTATTTTCGATATGTACGATTTTTGGTGTGTCTTCATGGGAAAGAGAGAGCGGGTGGATTCTTGTACGACCTTATAGCTTGGACTGTTTTTTGTTTTGTCACCTTGAATCACCAAGTTGGTGCTCTCAATCATTCACGAGCCTCCTTCTTGTGCTCTAAGGCAATCGTTTTCCTATCCGTGTAAGATTGCAGCGGAAGGGTTCTACTTTTTTTCTTGGTTGTGTGTTAGGGTCTTAGTTTCCCTAGTTGTTTCATAGGGTTCGACTTTTAATTCTCTTTCTAACTTTCGTTTTCTTTTTTGTAGTAATCTTTTCTTCTTGCGGCTTTCATATTTTCATGTTTCTTTCTCATCAAATGTTTGTCAAAAGCAATTTCGGTCCTTTCCTTTTTACTACAAAAATTAATTTTCAAAAGTGTAGTTTTTCTTTTTTGCTTCTTTGTCTTCAAACCCTAATTTCTTTAGTTAAATCTTATCTCTTTCCAAAATTATTTGAGAAAACGGAAGAAAGATGCTTTTTTAAAGTTTGATTTGATTAATTAGACTATATTATTTTTCATCCTGCTCTATGAGTTAATACTTGAATATTCGTTCAAAATAACAGAAGAAGTAAAATCCCTAAATAACAATATATCTATAATTAGACTTATAACATAATTCTATTAATTGTCCTACACAAAAAATATCATTATGTAATCATAGAGTTTTGAACTTTGATTTATTGTCAAACACGAACCTCTCACCCACCCTTTTACCAAGTTGACAAGTTGTATTTTTTGAGTTTTTTTTATTTATTAGTATACAAGTTGTATTTTATGCATTTCTTTTCAAAAATGGGTGTTATATAATTGATCTTTTGTGTTCTCAAAGTTAAAATTATTTGTGCAATTGAATTCGTTTAAGTGAAATTATTCGAATAATGAAAAGTATTTGTGTATTTATGATTTATTTTTTCCTTTACATTTTATGTATGTGAGAACTTTTCGTTCCATGTAGTTATATGAAAATCGATAATTTATGTAATTTTTTTATAACATATATGGATTTAGTAGTTTTGATGTAAATTGTTTGTTTATTGTCATATGTTTTGTGTTGTTAAAGTTTTATTTCTTGAAAATACATGTACGAGTGTATTTGAGAATGTTTTGTTTAGTGGTGGTTTAGGGTTTGTAGCTTATGCAATTTAGTGTATTGAATTTGCGTAAATACTATAATATTTACACAGATTAAATACACTAAATTACATAAGTTACACAAGCTGAACTAAAACTTTACAAAACATTTCCAAAATACACACATGCAAATATTTGTACGAAATAAAACTATAACAACAAAAACGCATATAAAAATATTTTCACGAATTAAAACGTACACAAGCAAACACACCAAAACAATACCACAGAATATCATGTTACAATGAACGCTGAATAATTATTGGATTTATTTTTATTTGAAATTTAATTGAATTATAATTACTTAAACTAACACATAAAAAAATGACACAAATAACACAATACATTAATCTAGACAAAATATATTAAAATGGTTAGAGAAAATCTTTTACAATATATCTCTATACAATGGATTTGGACATAATCATTTATAACCTTTTGAGTAATTTACACAAAATCACCCTTCATTTTTTCACTTAACCACCTCATATTTTTTAATTTTTCATTTAACCACCGTTTTCCCCTACTTCTTATCAAATTACCACCGTTTCACATCTTCTGTTAATGTGCCGTTAAAAACTAGATCCAACACTAAAAAATATATATTAAAATATTTTTTCTTCCAAATTAACGAAATTACAGTACTAGGTGCAAGAATAGTTTTCACTTCTTCAACAACAAGCTAAATATAAGACTAGTTCACAAATACAACTTTTGAATACAAAATAACAATATTTTCACTTCTTTATGCAAGAACAGTTTTTTCTCAATGTTTTGCAAAATGAGTAGATTAAGAGATTGGTGTTCTTATACATGTAGAAGCCATCTTCGGTGCAACAACATACATTTTTCAAAATCAACTTTTGAATATAAATTCCAAGAACTGAAGGTTATATATCAGATATGTGAATTTGGGCAAAATTAGGTTAAGGTTTTGTGAAATTGAAATGGAGGGATTGGTTTATTCTTCCACTCCACAAATCCCCTCGAACTCTCCGTTCTCCTCTTCCAATCTGCCGCGCCTTCATCCTCTCACCCTTTCAATGACACCGCCACTGGCAAATTGACAATACAAAGATATGTAAAAGACTGAAGGTGATGAAGAAGAAAGAGCAAGAGAAGAGTGTCGGAAAGATTGTACAATATCGTTGGCCAAGTCACCGCCACATGAATTGTTGATGGGAGGACGAGGTCTAGGAGGGAGTTCAACAAGGAACTCATCAAGATGAAGGCGCGGTTATGCTCGATGAGGTTTTCAATTCGATGTGTTTGCATCATCTCAACTTAGCTTCTTCATCGATTACACTCTTGGTGTTGTTGGCCACTCATTCGCTGCTATTGCTCAAATTGGGGGAAGTGGTTTTGAAATCGGGGGAAAGTGGATTCTTCATATCATAAAATTGGAGAAGTTTCATAATTAACTTTAACTTATATTTGTGAATTATAATTCTTTTTATTATACATATTTTTGATGGGGGGTCAAAGTTTTTTAAACATTAACAGAAAAAGTTAAAAGGTGGTATTTTGAAAGTAAATATGAATAATAGGTGGTTAAATAAAAATTAAAAAGTAAGAGGCGGTTAAGTGAAAATTGAGACATATAAGAGGTGGTTATACGTATTTTACTCTAACTTTTTTTTTATGTAAAGTTTAGTAGAGATATATTAGGGGTATAATTGGGTTTATTTTAAATAAAAACACATTTTCTTCCACATATTTTTTAAACTTATTGAATACGTCATTAGTATAATCCGGCATACTTCACAAATTCACCAAAATTTACTTTATTATAAAATAACCTAGAAGATTTTATTGCTTTATCTTCTTTTACAAAATTCAGTTTGATAATCTTGTATTTGTGTAGATAAAATCATAATTAATTAGCTTATTATTTTCCTTTTTACCTTATTTTTTCATTAAATATAAAATTGTGTTTTAAAAAATAACTTGAAAATATTTTATTTTTAAAAACTAAGTGATTTCTAAAAAGAAACTTTTTCTCTTTTTCTTATTTACCTTTTCACGATTAGAAGTCTTTCCCCTCTCAATTCACTTTTTGTTGAAGGTGTCGATCTATAGCGTGGATTGATACTCTTGTCATGCTTTATTACTTTTTAATTTGAATCCCCTTCGGACTTGTCAAACCAAACTTTTAAAAACGGTAAACATTGTCTTAGTCTCCAAATTAAAGTGCTTCATTTCCTGGCATTCCCGATGTCCTGGTGATGATACTAGTTTGTTTTTTTGACACTTGTGTACTGTAATTGACAACACAACTGTTGATCATGCCAAAATTATAGAATTGAATGATTTTACGGGTTAAAGACCCTTGTTTAAAATCATTGTACACACAAAAATCAATATATTTTTTTTATTTAAAAATTGTTAAAGATCCCGCATATTAAAAAAAATAGTATGCTCTTGCTACACAAAAGTTCTTGAAATTTTCCGAAAATACTTCTTATCTTGAGTCGTGTCAAAGTTATGTTACTTGTGTGTGTTGCCTTGTTTTGTTTCTCCTCCCCGACTTCGCTTCAAGAAGGAGAGTCGTACCTTGTCTTTTCTATTGTTGTTTTAAGTAATTTTTAAGTTGATGCAAAAACGCTTTGGTCAAACTCCATATGAAGTTTACTTTACTAGTTAAACTCCTTTCCATGGTTCCCTTATTCGTCAGCTTTTTTAGCTCTCACTTGTGTGTGCTAGTTTGTGAAACAATTTGATTGTGTAACATGTATCCTTTTCACTTGTTCTAACTCTTCTTTTTGTGTTTATGTTCCCTCTAAGATCATGTCTAACCAAGGAAATCATTATCCTTTTGACAAATCTGTCTATTTTATAAGCACAAAGGACCCTTAACATTTACTTCCTATAGGAGTCCGATATGGACGTCATGCTACAGACCTGTCCATACATAGATGAGCAAAAGGTGGATGTTGTCTCTAGTACTTCACTAGGGATACATTGCAATGGTTCTAACATATTACCTCTTCTCAAATTAATGCTTATTTTTCATTTTTGTTTTTATGCTAATGAAGTCAAGTATGCACATCAAAAGATGAATGCACAAGAGAATGTAAATCATGCCAAAAAAGAGAATGGAGATTTTATATGTTATACCGAGTTGAAGAAGAAAAACATTATAAATGACCCGATCATGTTTGATTGCACTTAAGTATCTTGACTATATCTACTTTTTATTCATAAGGTTGAACAATACAAGTTATATGCAAGAATCATTAAAGACCTTTAAGTAGCAAGCATAAGTTTTCTTAATTTAGGATTCTTAACTATAAGTTTTATGACTGAGCATTTAGCATATATTCTTCCATGCTTATTTTCATACTCATTATTCTCAACTATGTCTTATGTCTTGTCATGACACTAATGTTTTAAAATTAATCAATCATTTGAATTATACTCCAAAAAGATTTTCTTTGTTTGTTTTTCTTTCTTTAGCCTTGATATTTGTTCTTACTTGGGGACACGTAAGAGCTAAGTATGATATATTTTGATAGTATGTTTTTATGTTATGTTCATAGATGTGTTTTTGGGTTATTTTTTTCTTGTTTTGCATGGTTTGAGCATTCATATATTAGCTAATGCTTTAAAAAATCAAAAAACTACCCTGTAACGACCCGGGTTTTTAGTAACCCAAGACGTCACTAGGCTAAGGACCACACAGTGGGTCCCATCAGTTAGCCTGACAACAACATCACAAATAAGACCTTGCAACAAGAAGCACGATAAATAAAAAAACATCCAATCTGTCATATAGAAAACATTTACATGAAACAATCATGCATGTAGTTAGTATTATCCCAAAATGACACTTCAAAACATGACAGCTGAACAACTGTCTTGAAACATCAGCCTGAAAACAACAAATTTACACAATTGCACACAAGCAACAAAAGACTCGCTTGCAAGCAATTAGTTTCTAAAGAAATTCAACCAACCCTTGGAATAACACTACCCCGGTTGTCCACTTCCTGTAGATGACGTCCTTGCAGCGTTCCTATGATCGGCATTACCTAAAAAGAATTGGCTTAAAACCGTTAGCCACCGATCATAATCTATCCACGAGAGTTCATATCAACACATCACAACACAACACATGTATTCAAATACCATATAACGTGCTCATCGGATGATATCATGCTTTTATGAATGATGCACGTGAATGCAGTATGAAATATATTTACGATTAACGACCCTAGACCAAATCCGGAATCATTTTTTATAAGGTTCTGGCTTTGGTGTGAGCATCACCATTGCACAGACTAGGTTGATTCAGACATTTTGCTCTTAAGTCGAAGCTAAATTGATCAAGGCTTGGGCCAGTATTACTCGTGGTGGGTTGTAATCTTAATCACTGACCACATGCAACATTTTCCCGTTCATGTTAATGCAAATATTTACCATTTTAATTACGTGTGCGACCCAAGCCTGGAAAACCATCAGACTTGGTGTCATTCTTATACAAGCGCAAGTGCTCCGGGCTTGGCCAAGCTCTAACATCACTGCAACTGCTAGCGACCTGGCTAATGGTTAAGCTCAGCGTCAATTACCCATTAAACATGCTCCTGACCTTCATAGGTCACCATCATATCACACGCTCATCAGGCTTATCATGTCATACCTTACCACACCTCAACATGCTAACATATATCCATTTAATCATTTCTCAACCATGAAATGATATAACACAATAACATTAGGCATGCTATACATGTCACAACATCATGATAATCGTTAAACACATCAAGCATGCTTTACACATAACACATCTCAATATATTGTCACCGTTCACAATTCAACACAACAAACATTTCAACACAAAAAGATATGAATCTCTCAGGAACAAGTTTCTACAGATCGAAGCTAAGTAAGTCCAAAGACTTAACCAGGATACACTCACAAGGCAAACTAGTATACAGTTAGATCAAAGTCTTCCACGACACCTCAGGAATATCATATTCTTCTTATTAAACTTCTCGCTTTAAACATCAATTAATTTCAATCATTTGAATTTGAATAGCTTTACAACATTTCCCGAATCTTAATTTAATTAATTAATCCTTTAATTAATTAAATTTCGGTAGTATAACATTTTGCCCGAAGGCCATTTCGAAATCACCTGTTATCAGATCTTGTCATTCAAACAACCTAAAATCATCAGAATAAATAAACGAGCATGATGGAACTTCCATTTATCCATTTTGACAAGCCTAAGGTCAATTTAGACCAAATCGCAATACGAAAAACGAATAAATTCACAACTTATTCGTTACTGACCCGATTGACAAATCGAAAGAAGATTAGGAATCACAACGACAAAGGCTACGCTCGGACACCACCAAATTCACCGAAAACTAAGAGACGGACCCGGCCAGGTAAGGGATATACACGACCTGGCCTTAACTTTGACGAAACCGCGAAACGTTGGTACCGAAATGAAGAGAACGAAGAGATGAATCCGAAACCTCAAACGGAATTGAAATCGGATTACAAACGAAGAGTAGATATAAATTTGAAGGTTGAGAGAAATCATAGCTTTTTACGAAGAAATGTGAAATGAAATGAATTAATAAATGAATTTTCGTTATTTATAGCAAAGACGATAATTATCCTTTAGCGAAGTTGATAATGATCCTTTTACCGATCCGAAGACGGGTTGAGTCCCTTCTCCAAACTTCTCGAAATTGGAGTAGTAAATCCGAAATACTATGTGGATAATTATTCCACAACTTCTTCGGAAAACTTGTATTCCTAAGCCACATTTCTTAGCCGTTAAGAAACAAAATAGCGACTCTTTTGGCCGTTTGGCTTTTTATGTTATTTCACATCTTGAACATATCCGATGTCCTCATTTCTCTCAACTGCAATTTTATTAATTGGAGCTCCAAAATGCTCCAAATAACACCGGAGGGTAAAAATTATTCCCCGGATGAAAAAGTGAAAATTTTTCACAAGTCTAAAATTACGCCACAAACATAACGGTGAAATTCATACTCGTCATTTACACATTATTCGCGAGTTATGAGTCAATTACTATCGATTATTAAGTTAATCATCAATTAATTAGGATTAAGAAATCCTAACGTTTACATACCCCTTGTCTTGTATCTTTATAGGTGTTTTGACCTCAAGTGGAGCTCAAATGACGACATTCGATCCCCAACCATCCAAAGGAGTAAATCATCATCTCGCCATCAACTCTCATGGAGTAAAAGAACAAAGGAAAGAAAACTTGTTTATTTACATGAAGCCAAGGAACCAAGGAAACCCCAAAACTGGAGCCTCGAGTGAAGCCTCACTCGAGCAAATCAAAAGTCTTTCACTCAAGCAAAGGAAAAGTTTTGAGTGAAGTGTTAATGTTGCTTGAGTTTACCTCATCACTCGAGCAAAGAAGACACTCCACTCGAGCAAAGAAGACCTAGTTGCAAGAAAGTTCAACGTTGCATTTGTGCACCCTCGACTGGCCATTCACTCGATGAAGGAGTACATGTTCATTCGGTCAAAGAAGACATTAATCCAAAAGTTCAATGTCTCTCGAGTTTTCTCAAAACTCAAGCAAGAAAGACACAAAAACTCGAGAGAAGGAGACATGGCACTCGAGCAAGGAAGACGAAGTTAAGTCGGTGGAACCACTCGATTTGAGCAAATGATACAAACATTGTGTTTTATTGGTTCAAACATGTACAGCTCACAAATTACATAAAACATAATACTAAATTAACAAAATAATATGTGAACTAACTATAGAAAATATCACAACTGATAAAACATAATTTGAACAACAAAAGGAGCCTTCATCCCAGGACGATCAATCATGTACAACACCCTTCTTAGCCACGAACTTCTCAGCCAATACTCCCGCTCCAACGTCTCTCCTAGATGCACTATGAAAGTCGACATTAGCAAGGCATTTGACAATGTCGACCACTCTTTTCTCCTCAACCTCCTACTCAATCTCGCCTTCCCTCCCACCTTCATCTCCTGGGTCAAAACTTGTATATCCGCAATTTAATATTCTATAAACATCAACGGGTACTATGAGGGATTTTTCAAGGGTAAAAAAGGCATCCGTCAAGGTTGCCCACTCTCACCTTACCTGATGCGAACGGGGGCGATCTAGATCGAGGAGAACCTTCAACTACTCCTTCTTGGTCGTTCGAGGCGGATTAAACAATAGAACTTGGTTGATGGGGCTTTAGAAATGGATGCGGAAGAGTACGGTCGATCCGATCAAGATAGATCGGATCATCCACGATGTGGAGCGGGATAGTTGATCCTTCAAAATGATCCTCGAGTATGAGTTCTTGGATCAAAGACTAGATCCAAGATAGATATTTGAGAAGGTGGAAGAAGAGTGATGCCTAAACCAAGAGGAGGATTTCCCTTCATTATTCTTGGATTCAAATTAGACATGCTTTACAATGAAGGTCAACACATCCTTATATAGAGGGTGTTGCCTACTTATGGGCCAACGGGCCAAAACAAGTTCATAACGAAAAGCCCAAAAAGGGAAAACCTAAAAGATAAGATCAAGAGAGAATATTCCACAAAAATATTCCTTCTTTTATTACATAATTAATAAAGGGAAATAACTAAGAAAAATACTCAAAATGGCAAGCTTTATGCCATGGCTAGACATGCCGCTTGCGGGGTCCTCTTATCCGGATAGACGGATGGCCTCGCCATCCGAGGACATATCATTACCTCTTCACCATTGTCATGGACTACCTCACACGAATCATCAAAGACAAAACTCTCAATCCGGACTTCAACCATCACCCCAAGTGTACAAAATATCTCATCACACACCTCATCTTCGCGGATGATCTCCTTCTCTCTGCCGTGGTGATCATGATTTTGTCATGATTCTCAAGTCTTCTATAGACATCTTCGGTCTTATCTCTAGTCTCCGTTCTAACTAGGATAAATCATCCATCTACTTTGCCGGAATCAATGAAACTGACCAACACCAGACCGCCTCCTCTGTTAGCTTCAACCTCGGTGCACTTCCCATGACTTATATTGGTCACCCTTTTGGCTCTAGTAGACTGAAACTTGCTGACAGGCTTCAACTCACTAAATATATACTCTATGGCATTCATATCTATTGGAAGAATGTATTCTTCTTCCCAATGTCGGTGACCTCCAAGATTCGATCTCTCCTCCGATCTTTTCTCTTGTCCGACAACTCTTCCTCTGATCGTTTCCTGGTTACGTTGGACAACCTGTGCTCACCTCTCACCGGTGGTGGATTGGTGCTAAAAGAGATCCTCTCTTGGAACAAAACATGTCTTGCCAAGCTTGTTTTCGAACTCAACAACAACATCAACGCTAGCCTTTGGACCCAATGGGTTAAAACCAATCACCTCCGTCGTTACTCTATCTTGATTGTCCCACTCTCCCCCTCCCGCTCTTGGACTTGGCGTTCCATCCTTAAGGTTAGAGGCTCCCTTATCGCTATCCTTCTTCAAAACACCCTGAGCCAACTCATGAAAGGTCCAAACAACACTTTCCACGCCAACACTATCTATACTACCTTGCATCCTTCTGGACCCACTGTTTCTTGGAACACCATGATTGGAGTAACTTCAACTCCCCCAGATGCAGCTTTATTACTTGGCTCACTAGCTGCCCATGGAAAAATCCCAACTAAAACTAAGCTCTAGATATGAAGCATCACCAACAATAACCAATGCCCACTTTGCAATAACTTTGAGAAAACCGAAGATCACATATTCTTTCAATGATCATCCACAAAGACCGCTCTTGACAACATACTCTCCTGGCTCCTCGTCTCCCAAAGGCTGACCACTATTCATGGTTGGCTCGACTGGCTCACAACCCACACCAGGAAGCATACCTTCAGATCACAAATTATTATTGTCTCATTCACAAGATACATCTACGTCTAGAAGCCCAAAAACGATCTCGTCTTCGACAATTCCATTTTTCTCCTCATCTGTTGTTTTAATAAAAACTATCTCCCACGTCAAACTCTCAACCATTGCTAAGTACAAAAATAAGGATGTCACCAGCAACCTTTGGATGAATCACCTCGACATACCCCCTTCAAATAATCTCTTACCTCTTTCAATTGCTTGTATTCCTCTTATTCTTCTTATTGACACATAACATTTTGGTTCAAAAAATGAATATGTAGAACCAAAGTAGAAAAAGTAAAATCTAATCCGGATCAAGTTATCGAGTCATTTGAGGTTACTATGAATTATCAGGTCATTTCGGGTAGTGTAATTTGGATTATCGGGTCATTTTGGATCGGGCCGTTATTAAACTATTCTATTTGGATTTAATCGGAACATAGTCATTTTCGAGTTCGAATTATATATTATTTAGGATTAAATTTATTTTAAACTGATCAATTCCAGTATTTTCTTTTTAAATTTTGGGTGTAAGTCATCTAATCGGTTTCACGGATCAGTCGAAACAGTTTTGACAGCTCTTCTCATATATCAATATATGCAAGCGGCGGAGCCGGAGAGCCATACGTAGCCATTAACATAATCTTATATATATTATAGGAGTAGCACTCCTTGCCACGTGTCACGCAGAAAAATACTAACTGCCACGTATAATTTTAGCATTTAACCACAACCCACCAAAATATTAATTAAGTTTATTCATTAAAAAATTATTTAACAAAATATTAAAATCAAATCTTAATTAAATCCATCTCAATAAAATCTTAATTAAATCCACTTTTAACAACTAAATTTTACGACTTCCATCCCTTCCAATCACCTTTTTTGTTACCTGAGATATGTATAATAAATTAGAATCACATCCATAACAGATTTTAACAGGAAAAAAAAAAAGAAAGAAATCTACTAAGATATTCAACATACGTATTAGTATTAATTAGTTTTGATTATAGATAGTGTTATTTCTTAAATTAATTTATATATAACAATTATTTTAACACCATATGCTATCAATGTACTATTTCTATTAAATATGAATCAGTATAATAAGAGGGAGAAAAATTAAAATATAAATTATTATACAGTTAGATATTTTATTAATGTATTATAGGTAAAGTGTATAAATATTTATTGCTTATAATCAACTCTTTTTAATAACAAAAAAATAGTTTATATATAATACTTTAAATAAATATAATAACAAATAACATTTCCGTGGCACACTAGTTTATAATTGAACTAGATAAATATGGCTGTAGAGCAGGAGGAGATAACCCACATATGGTCGTTACTCGTTAGTAACCCTTCAACCACCGAGTAGAGTGAAATTAATGGAGCCCGAATATGGCGCTTTCATGGAGAAATTCGTAATACAGCCTTCTCCTCAGCGCCTTTCTTTGCAGGGTCTCACCTTCGCCGTCAAAGACATGTACGATTTCCTTGCTATCATTCCAATGGCGAAAGAAAATCCCTCTTCTTCTCTGATATGCTTTCATCTTATTTTGAAATCAGATTTGATGTAGAAGGGTATGTCACCGGATTCGGAAACTCCGATTGGGCAAAGACCCACCCGCCGGCTAATTCCACGGCTTCGGCAGTTCAATGTCTCTTGAAAGCAGGCGCTACTTGTATCGGCAAAACCATTATGGATGAAATGGCTTACAGGTCCCCTCTCAATTTTAGGGCATTCAATTTTGCTTACGGATGATAGCAAAAGCTCTGAAATAACAATTTCTGGTTAGTTTATTTTGAATAAAGAACATTTGATTTGAATGTGATTTTTGAATAGTATAAACGGAGAAAATGTGCATTACGGGACACCCAGAAACCCAGTAGCTTGTGAACATATTCCTGGAGGATCTTCTAGTGGATCTGCTGTAGCAGTTGCAGCTAAACTTGTGGATTTCTCTCTGGGTATAATACTATCTATTTCCTGTAAACATCTTTTAATCCCAACATAGATGCTGATGGTTCTTCTCCTGTTGTATGGTAGGTACTGACACTGGAGGAAGTGTAAGAGTTCCAGCCTCATTCTGTGGAATTCTTGGCTTTCGCCCTTCACATGGCCTCATTTCTGTTGATGGACTTGTTCCTATGGCACAGAGTTTTGATACTGTTGGTAAGGATGCAACTAGATGATGAATTTACAAAATCTGTCACCACTAAGGCCATGTTTTGTATCCATATCTAGATATCTATATCAAGATATTGATATCTATATCAAGATATTGTTATCAAATTGATATCCACTAGAGAAAGGATAGAAGAAGGATGAAAACATGTCTTTCTTCATTTTATCATGATATCAGTATCAAAATATCAATATATCAAATTGATATCCGTATCAAGATATTAGTATATCAGATATCAATATCAAGATTGATATCCATATCTAGATATCAATGGTATCAAGATTGATATCCATATCTAGATATTAGTACATCAGATATTGAATTGATATTCATATCTTGATATCAGATATCGGTATCAAGATATCAGTATATCGAATTGATATCCGTATAATTATATACCAAACACTAGGTATGAGTTTTTTTATATCGATATCATATTTGATATCTAGATTTGGATACCAAATGAGGCCTAAATGAACACCTCCTTTCTTCATTTTTTTGATGGCTTCATTATATGTCCTTCAGGTTGGTTTTGTAGGGATCCAGTGATCTTGAATCGAGTGGGACGCGTTCTACTCCCATTACCCGATATACCCTCCAAAACTCCAAGTCATATACTTATCCCAGATGATTGCTTCCAGCTTCTAAGCATTCCTGTTGAGAGAGTAAAACAAGTTTTCATCACTGCAGTAGAGAAACTCTTTGGAGGTAAATGCTTAGTTTTTTCGGCATCAAAGTTCCTCACATGTTGAATCCGTTTCCTCTATTAACCGTTAGATGTCATAGCAGGCGATATCATCAAGCATTTGTCACTTGGAGACTACATGAAAGATAATGTACCAAGTCTAATGCATTTCATGAATGAGGTAGCTGAAAGCAGCAAGGATTACAACATACCATCTTTAGCAGCCCTTTCTAGTGCTATGAGGTTACTGCAAAGGTACAGATAACAAATATGTTTTATCCATTTTTTTAAAAGAAAATTCATAATACTTGTAACAATACGAAGCACAGATACGAATTCAAGAAGAACCATGGTGAATGGGTAACTACTGTGAAACCACAATTAGGGCCAGGAATAAATGAAAGAGTGTGGGATGCAGTTAGGACAACAGATGAAAGCATAGACATTTGTAAATCTGTGAGGATTGAGCTGCGTGCTGCACTGACTTCGCTTCTTGGGGTAAGTTTTCGAAAATCCTTTGGATATTTGTACGAGGCTCGTCCAACAAGGGGTGTCATTTAGGACCGGTTTGGTATCCATATCTAGATATTAAGATATGAGTATCAGGTATCAAGGTATGTGTATGAGATTGATATCTGATACCTTTTGTTTAGAGAGGAAAAATAGAAGAGGGATGAGCAATATTAGACATGTGATATCTTCAGCTTTTGGAGTACATAAAAATGGGAGAAAATGTGTATTAAGATATCAATTTGATATCCATATACTTGTATACCAAACATAGGTATGTTTTTTTTTTTATGTCGATACCCATATACAATATCTAGATATGGATACCAAACAGGCCCTTAGATTTTTAAAGAACAAAAGAGTGCTTGTCATAAGTTTAAATCCCTTTCTACTGTGTTCAAATATTTAAATTTAAGAACGGTCTTGTTTTGTTTTTTATTGTTATTTTTTCCATACGTGTTTTATACTATTTTTGTCCTTCCTTTGTTTAATTTTTTCTCCTAAAACATATTTAAAGTTAAGAACGGTCTTGTTTTGCTTTTTTATTTATTTATTATTTCATGTACATTTTTATTAAAAAAAGTATTTTTAGTTTTTCTTTTCTTTTTATAATAAAACATAATTTTTAAAATTGATAATAAAAAAAAATTTTACGTTGACACAGAGCCTCCGAAATTTATTAGACGGTCCTCATTTGTACTATTCAGATCGGACCAAACTGTATTTAGCCTTAAAAAGTGATCTGAAACCATGTAGGAATGTGATGTGTTAGCGATCCCAACAGTTCCCGGTCCACCACCAAAGCTGAAAACAGATCCTACTCGTTTAGAAGGCTTTCGGAACAGAGCTTTTGGCTTACTGTCCATAGCCGGAGTATCTGGACTTTGTCAGGTAAGCATACCCCTCGGGTTGTACGAAAACCTTCCAGTTTCGATATCTTTGGTGGCTAGACATGGCTCTGATAAGTTTCTGCTCAATCTTGTGGAGACTGTCCATGGAGCTCTCCAGGAACACAGTAGACTATAGTTCAGCTCCTCACTTCTCATGCATATTGTATATACTATGGAAATACTTTGCTATTGTGTAGTCAACATTGGCATGAATATTGTACCGGTGACTAACGTGTAGTTTGCCTCAACTTCTTAAGCAACTTACCTAGCTTTCTAGTATATATTTTGATTTTGTATGATATATATATATATAAAAGTTGCGCTATTTTTATTTTTAGTTCGAATATTTGTTAAGCTATTTTGTATGATATATAAGTTGCGCTATTTTACGGGTTCGGGTGAGAACGTATTTATGTGTAGGGACTATAAATATCTAAGAGACAACGTTTCATTGGCACATTGTAAGGTTTTATCGGCGTGAAACACCGGATACAAAGATCAAAAAAATTCTCTATCATTATATAGACATTTAATTATGGAAAGAGAATAATACTATGTTAATGCACTTTTGGATATTGATATGTAATCTTTTCGGCCATATTGTGCAGAAGAAACTTATTTTGGGCAAAATTAATCCATTTCTATCGGTATATACATATTACTGTTATTGTATAATGTTATAAGTGAATTCGATCGAAATGAGTCCATTTAGACCTTGAGGCGGATCTCTTTGTTGTGGCTGTGCTATGGGATTTTGGAAGGCCCCGGGGGTTGACGGCTTTAATCCCGGGTTTTCCAAAAATCTTGGGATGTGGTTGGACCATCGGTGGTGGAATTGGCGAGGCGTTTCTATGTGGAGGGGGTCTTGTTGGAGTCGGCGGATGCCACCTTGTTGGTGCTGATCGGTAAGGTTAATAACCCTGAACTTATCTCTCAATTTTGGGGCATAAGTCCTTGTAATGTTTTTTATAAGATCATTTCTAAGGTTTTTGTGAATCGCCTCAAGCCACTTATGTTTGATTTGGTTAGCCTAATGCAAAGTAGTTTCATACCTGGACGGATGATTTCTGATAATGTTATTTTGCTACAAGAGACGGTTCATTCGATGGAAAAGAAGAAGGGTTGGAAAGGGTAGATGATCCTAAAGTTGGATTTGGAGAAAACTTACGACATGTTATGTCGGGAGTTTATTGAGGAGACAGTACATGTTGTAGGGTTTGATCACATTTGGATTGATAGAGTTATGTTACGTGTCTCTTCAATGACTATGAGTGTCATGTGGAATGGGGGGTGACTGCTTCCTTTCCGATGATGCGAGATAGGCGGAGAGATCATATATCGCCTTATTTATTTGTGCTTTTCATGAAAAGATTAGGCCATCTTATTAGAGTTGCGTTTGGAATGGTGCGTGGAAACAAATTCAATTATCTAGGGGTGGTCCGTACATGCCTCATTTATTCTTTGTCGATGATATATTGTTGTTTGCGGAGTCTTCGATCTCTCACCTTCAGGTTGTGAAGGACATCTTGGAGATATTTTGTAACGCCTCAGGTCAACGAGTGAGTATTGCGAAGTCAAAATTATTTGTATGTAACGTCCGGAATTTTATTAATTTTATTCCGGACTTAGAGCACCTTTTAGTTATCCCGTAATCCCGAGATGTCGAGGGCCGGGATTTATTCCTAAGAAAATCCCGAGCTGACTCATCGCTTTTCCTCTTTTTCCGCGTTCTGACCCTTCGTTCCGGGTTAAAAATGACAAGGGGTCATTTCCGACCCCTCGGTCCAGGTGAGGGACAAGAGGTCAGCTGACCCCTTGATCCCCACACCCACTTTTCAGACTTTTGTCTTCTCTCTCTCCTCCTTGCCTCCTATCCCACGTTAGTTTCTCTTTCACTCTCCCACACTCATCTCCTCTTCCTCTCTTTGCTCTCTTCTCTTCTCCCTTGGTGCTGAAGATTTGTTGTGGACTGCAGATGGTGATCTCAACTGTTGGTAAGCTCTCCCTCTTCCTTCCCTCTCTTCCTTGCTGCTCTTTCCCTTCTTCTTCCTTCATCCTTCATCCATGGCCATGGATGAAGCTTGGAGAGGTTTTCACTCAATTCTTTGCATGTCTAGGTTCTTAGCTCGTTTAGGTCAAAAGGAGGTGCCTAAGACCCGTGGTGAGTGTTTGGAGAAGATCCAGCAAGAGGAGAAGGACTTTGGAGCCAAGGATCCAAAGTCGAAGACGACGTTCTGCGCAGAATCCGCGGGGCGGATCAGCACAGCCGCGGGAGCGGACGGGCGCGGGAGCGGCAGCGGACGGCCGCGGGTGCGGCGTGACAAGGCCGCGGGTGCGGCGTGACAAGACCGCGGGTGCGGCGTGACAAGGGCACGGGCGCGGCTCGGCACTTCCGCGGGTGCGGCGTGGCTCGGCACCGGCGCGGGCGCGGCTCGGCAAGACCGCGGGGGCGGCTCCTGGCAGGCGACGCAGTCCTCCGCGGGTGTGGCTCCTAGTTCCACGGGGGCGGCTCCTGTGTCCGCAGGGGGCGCCAGCTTGACTCCGCGGTTGCGGTTTCGGCAACAGTAGGTCCCTCCTCTCCTTCACTCTTCGTTCCTTCCTTAGATGTGTTGAATCATGTTAGTAGCATGCTTAGGATGGCCTAGAGTAGCTTGAGAATGTCACTTAGTGGTTGTGAACCTAGGAGCCCTTAAGGCTCGATGGAATTGTTGGATATGGGCATGTGAGCATGATGGATCTTCTAGGCTAGCCTGTGCCTCTTTGGTTGAGGAGTAATATCTTGTGATGATATAAACTGTTGTGGGTTGTTGCATGTGTTGAGGTGTGATGAGTACTTGGGATCTAGGATGCATTCCTAGTTTGAGGGTTAGGTGATCTTGCATAGATCACTAAGAGTGAAGTCTAAGACTTCTTGAGAGTGAGTATGTATTGATATGCATATCTCTTGTGAGCAGGTTGTGGGCTTCCTCCTTAAGGGAAGCAAGAGTGTGGTGACTTGGGTTTGGTGACGAGGTAAGTCTCCGGACTTGCTTAGCTCGTATTTTATGTATTAGCATTGATGTGTGTTTGGTGGTGTGTGTTTATGTTCTTGTATAACATTAAAACCGGTAATTAGGACCACCGACCTTATATATATGTTTTGGCCCAAGTGTATGATAACGGGCGGTGACCTCTTGCCTAGGCTCTGCGTGAAGTCTAGGGGGATCTCGTCGACTAGCCCGGCGGGTGATATGGTCGGGTGCATCCGTACCATTCTTGGCGGTAAGTGGGGACCGGGGCGAGACCACGGTGGTTCTCGTGTCACAATAGAAGTTGAATTAGAACGGGATACGACTTAATAATAAAAAGATAATAAACCGGACTTGTGTGATTTATGTTTTGTGTTATGTATGTGTTGTGCCTTCACCGCTTTTCTAATGCTTAGAATATGAGCTAACGGTTTTAAACCGTTTGTGTAGATGACTTGTAGGTTAGGGATGCCGCCGAGTGAGGTGGAGGAGTGGACAGCCGGGGTCTCCGTACATTATAGGACGGGGACGTTTTTGGGGTTATGTTTTATATCGTTTGTTTGGGGATGTTGTTATACGTTTTAGACTTTCGGATCGGGGTTGTGTTGTTTTGAGGACTCGGCTGAATTTCCACTTTGTATTTGTTACATTTCGTGTCTCGCATACATTATAAACGTTTTCGAGTTTTGCCTTTATTTGTGCCTTGTTGGAAGGTCTAGTGAAATTGTTCTCAGGCTAAGGGTCGGGACCCATTGTGAGGTCTCGCCCGTAGCATCCCGAGTCCCGCGGATTTGGGGTGTTACATTGTATATAAGAGTGTGAGAGAGAAACTCGAAGAATCATTGAGTGTTTTGAGTGGCATCCCGGCCACTAGACATTTGGGTAAATACCTGGGTATTCCGATCCTCCATTCGGGTGTGTCAAGTAGCATTTTTAACCCTATAACTAAAAAAGTAATGTCCATATTATCGGGAAGGAAGAGGTATACGTTGAGTATCACTGGTAGAACTACTCTTGCTAGGATTGTTCTTGTTACAATCCTTCTCTATCACATGCAGATGTTGATACTTCCCTCTTCTGTGTGCGAGAAACTCGACCGGATCTGCCGGGATTTTATTTGGGGTATCTCTCTTGGAGCTCGACGTTTATACCTGGTCAAATGGGACGACATTTTCCGGCCTTGATGTGACGACGGGCTTGGCCTCCAGAAGGTTGTAGTTGTTAACAATGTTATGATCAGTAAGGTGATCTTGTGGCTTTTTCACTGTCGCGAGCTCCTACGGACTAAAATGATACTTCACAAGTACAAGGCCCATCAGACTACGTGACTCATCTGCCTTCGTATTAATTATGGAGCGTCTAGGGTTTGGAGGGGGTTGGTTACTTCGTATAACTCAGCTGTTGCACCGAATAGGATTGGGAAGGTCAATAATGGACAAACGGAAAAATTCTAGTCCGATCCATTGTTGTTTGATATTGTCTTGAGGTTCCATTGTCATGCTTCATTATCGGATGTGGAGCTTCATCTCGGAGTTTGTGACCTTTGGATCCCCGGGGCGGGATGAGACTAGAACGCATCGTGTAGCAAGGTCTCAATTTCTGCTTCCTTCGATTAGTTGTGAAGATCATTGTTGAAGATGTTGATCAACCCGACTGTATGAGATGGGGTTTGACGCAATCGGGGATGTTTTTAACGAGTCAACCTTTGATTTTATTGCATCATCACAAGCGCCTAATCATGGAGTTCAACATGGGTTGTTCGATAAAGTGTGAAAGTTGGGTACTTTAGAACGAGTTCGGTTCTTTGCTTGGCAACTGAGTTGGGTAGAGTGCTCACCAATGTTGAAAGAGTTCGTAGGCACCTCTCTGACTCGGTGAGTTGCGTCTCTTGCCCAAATTCCGACGATTCGCTTATCCATCTATTTAGGGATTGTACGCATGTGCAGCGCCTTTGGCATGGTTTGGTCCCTACCTTGTTCACCTTTACCTTCTTTGAGTTATGTTGGGAGGAGTGGTTGTTTTTTAATGTGGTTACTGAGAGGGTGGAGGGAGTAGAGGTTGTATGGAGCTCTCTCTTTGCTATATCGGTTTGGTGCTTATGGCGGTGGCGGAACGAGAGAGTTTTCCGGATGAGAACATCTGCAGTATTAAGGTGGACTTTATATGGGAACGTTATAGGAAAATGAGGAAAGTTGTCGGGGTCTGCGCTGGTCTGCAGGATCTTCCTCCCAAAAGCCAACGACTTATCTCTTGGTCTAGATCGAATCTGGGATGGATTAAGCTCAATTCATATGGTGTTCTGCGAGGGCCGGAGGGGGTTGCTACTACTGGGGGAGTCCTTCGGGACGATAGAGGTGAGTGGATCGTGGGTTACTCCACTAACTTGGGTTGTGCTTCTGCCCCTAAGGCAGAACTCTAGGGCGTTATTCATGGGCTCGGTTTGACTTGGACTCGAGGCTACAAGAAAGTAATGGTTGAAATGGACTCGAAACTTGCTCTTGAGTTGATTTTGAGGGTGTTGACTCGGTTCACCCCCTCTTTAGCTTGGTATCTAGTTGCCAAGAATACCTTGTTAAAGACTGGGAAGTTTGTCTCGGTCACATTTTTCGGAAAGAAAATAGAGCCGCCGATGCGATTGCTTCTATTGCCTTCTCCTTTAACTTTGGTTTACACGTTTTTAATACCCCGTTTTGTATTTGAGGTATTCTTGTAGACGATTTACGGGAATTAATCTTCCCCGTATAACACATTTGTAATTTCCTTTGAATAAATAGGGCCTCGTCCTCTTCCTTACCAAAAAAAAACTACATTTTTAGGTTTTTTTAGTTATTCATGAATAGTTCCGGATAAAAATCCAAGGTTAGCAATAAAAAAATTTTTAAAAAAAAAGAAAGAAAGAAAAGGAAAACGATTTGGAAGACGAAGCACCCAACTTTGACTCAGGGAGTGAGACTGAGAAAGGTAGATATGGGATCAGATTTTCCAGTTTCGACTGCCGGCGGCGGAACAAGTCGCGCTCCAGCGCGTGCTTCCTACTCATCAAAGAGTAAACGCTCGCAATCAGGATCGATTTAAACGTTGTTTCAGATATCGCCTTCGAAGAATCAAATTTCTCAGGGTTAGAAGGAGAAGGACAGGAGCTACTCGTTCGACGTTTCTAGATAGAGATGGCAATGGAGGTAACAGCGAGAGCTCCCGGCAAAATCATACTTTCCGGCGAACACGCCGTGGTCCACGGATCAACTGCTGTCGCTTCTTCTATCAACCTCTACACTTACGTCACTTTCCGACTTCCCCCTTCTTCTGGTACCGTCATTCTCTCCCTCGTCCAATCTCATCTGTCTTGGAATTTCTTCCAATTAAGTGGTGTTTATCTACTTTGAACACGGAATTGATTTGCTTTATGCTCAGATTCCTTTTTATGGATTACTAGATTGTGGACTCGTCATGATTGCTTTAGTTGCTGCTTTTGCCCCAATTTTGGTGGCATTTATTTGATCTTTTACATATTCTACTCGGTTTAGCAAGGTTGTGTTTTTGCTTAGTTGAATCTTAACGCTCCTTCGTATTGAGTTCATCCTATTGGTTTAGCTCTCTACTTATCACTGTAAAAGAGAATTCAAATGCTTAGTTTTGTTTGTGTTTGTGGTAGAGTGTGATGGCTTGCTTAAACTCCAACTGAAGGACACGGCTTTGCAGTTCTCATGGCCAATAGACAGAATTAAAGAAGCAGTAGCAGATTTTGGCACTCAGACTCCTTTAAAACCGAAATCATGTCCAGTGGAGTGCCTAAATAGCCTAGCTTCTTTACTAGAAGAGCAGAATCTTCCAGAGGCATATATTGCACTTGCATCCGGGGTCACTGCCTTTCTCTGGCTATTCACCTCCATTCATGGGTACGCCTCACCATCTGCTTCATTTTTAATCATTTGCTTACAGTAGGTTGCAGACTTGCAGTTTCACTAATTTTGATGGTTTCATCGATTATATGTTTGTTCCTTTCCTTTGCTATGCACACAATAGGTTGGATGGTCTCAATGTCTCATAGGATCATTCAGTTAAAACATTTTTTTCCCTCAAAAGAAAATCCTACCTAGATTTTATATTTCTGTTTGATTGAACTATTTCTCTTAATCAGCTGTAGATCTGCTTCAGTGACAGTGTCATCTGAGCTTCCACTTGGTTCAGGACTTGGTTCATCTGCTGCATACTGTGTCTCACTCTCAGGAGCCCTGCTTGCTTTATCAAGTAGTGTTCATCTTGACATCAGCAGAAATGATTGGTTGTCATTTAATGAAAGTGAGCTGAATTTGGTCAATAAGTGGGCTTTTGAAGGTGAAAAGATAATCCATGGAAAGCCATCTGGCATAGACAATACAGTGAGCACATATGGTATGTCAGCTATTACTCCAGCATAATAGTTTCGTTGAATTAAGAGAGTGAACAACAGCTATGGTACTGTATATCATGTTTGGAATAATCTTGATACTGCTAGAGTATGGTAAATAAATAAATAAAAATAGGTTAATATATTACAGTAGGACACAATCCAGGATCATCAGATGGAATGAGACTAACCTTTTCTTTCTAGATCTGAACTTGATCATGTTGCTGGTAAAAATGATTTTGAAAACTGAGAGGAAGAAGTTTTAAAACTGATGCTCCTTTTGACATAACATGCTAACACAAAGCAAGATTTAGTTTGTTTTGATTGGTACCTCTAGTGCTTAACTGATAGTAGTGTTGATGGTTTTCTTCTCTAAACTTGGTGGTTCTTGTAAGTTCAAGGGTCTTATTGATAAGTTGGAAACTAAAATTAATTTGTTGTGTTACAGGCAATATGATCAAGTTCAGATCTGGTGAACTGACGCGCCTGAAGTCAAGCATGCCTCTGAAAATGATGATAACCAATACTAAAGTTGGAAGGAACACTAAAGCATTAGTTGCAGGGGTCTCGGAGAGGACAGTGAGGCACCCAGATGCAATGGCTTCGGTTTTCAGTGCTGTTGACTCCATTAGCAAAGAAGTGGCTATGCTTATCCAGTCAACAGTCAGTGATGAAATTACTTTGACTAAGAAGGAAGAGAAGCTTGAAGAATTGATGGAAATGAACCAAGGGTTGCTCCAATGCATGGGTGTGAGCCATGCTTCAATAGAAACTGTTCTTCAAACCACATTGAAGTATAAGTTAACTTCCAAGCTGACAGGAGCCGGTGGCGGAGGCTGTGTTTTGACCCTGTTGCCAACTCGTATCCTAACTACTTTATATATATTTTTTCACTTTTTCCTTTCTGGTCTTCATTAACATGGTCACTGCATTTTTACATTGTTCATCTGTTAATAATTGATACACGTCCAAGGAGAAAACAACGTCAAACTGAGCACAATGCAGGTTAACGGGAAATAAAAATTTCTGTAGAGGTAGATTTATATGTTTTTTTTTTTTTACACAAAACGTTAGTCCTTAACCATTCGACAACAGTTCTGTCTAGCACAGTGGTTGACAAGGTGATGGCAGAGCTCGAAGGCTGGGGATTCGAGTGTTTCACGGCTGGAATTGGTGGGAATGGCGTCGACATCTCCTTTGCAAGTGAAAGCTCCTGATACAAACAAAAGCTCCTCTGTTTATGTATGTTTAATTTCTTTGTATCATCCTCATAATGTTGCAGTTTCATTGTGCATTGTTAACATTGTTTCTTTCCATTTTTGTTTGTGTAATGTTAGTGGCGAAGCCCTATTATTGAATTTTGCTGGTTAAGTGTCTAGAAACATGAAGATGTTGCTGTCAGCTGGGCTCTCCCTTTAGTTTCTGTGTTCCATAACATAGCTTGTACACAAGTTGTGATGAACATGAAATGTTCAGTACTGTCATTCATTCATAGCTTCCTGCTTACCCAATTTCTCAAATGGTGTTAAATATAGGCGTTTAAATGGTGTACAGGCTACGGGCTCGTTTGGTATCGCTATGAATCATTCTCGGTAATGGAATGATTCCGAATCAATATCGCTATGAATCATTCTCGGTAATGGAATGATTCCGAATCAATCAAAAACTATGTTTGTTTAGAGGTGTTTTTACACATGAAACTAACCTAATTATTTCCATTTTTATTCCTTCCCTTTAACCGATTCCACTTCGTTTTCATTCCATCGCTCCAACCAAACGCACACGTAGTTTTTAAAATGATACATTTTGGCTTCTTGTTTATGCTAATGAAAAAGGATAAGAGAAGACTGCCCATTTTCATTTGACTTCAATTTTCAGCCGTCTGTTAACTATAACGTGTTTTCACATACCTTTAGTATATCCTTTTTTGGGGCTCAACTTCTGTACTAATTATACTTGTGATTATAACTGGAAATTCAGACCATTTTTGTCTTGGTCCGGCCGGTAATAATACTCCATCAAAAATGGTTATATATATCACTCTAAACCTATTAAAAAAAGATATTCGATAAAATCAATTCTATATATAGTATTTGTGCCAAATCGCCATTAGTCTTTTTGTAATATTCAAGCAAAGATGTAAATAAGCAAAGTTGTGAGATATTATTATTAATAATTTTAAAAATTTGTGCAAATTTTGTTTTGTGAAATTGAAGCAAAGGTGTGGTGCCAAAATAAAGTAGGTTAGAGTTGTAAATGAATATCTTCTTGATTGATTAGCAGGATGATTAGGATTAAGTCAAGATTATTAAATAAATATAACAATTTAAGCCAGCGCAAGCATGAAGCATGGTATATTTGTGGTATGAGATCAGGGCGCCACTTTCTCCCCTTGTCACATTATTGAAATTATTATACAAAGCCAATTTGAATGAATTATCATATTACTATGATTGAATTATAGAATCATTTTATTAAGGACTTTATTAATCAGTCAAATTTTGACTAATTAATATAAATGATTCAAAGATTAAAAAAAAAATCTCTTTCAGTTACAAAAAGGAAAATAAACATCACTTTTATTTCAATTTTGTTTTACCAATTATATAAAATTAAAAGATTTTAAAAAAACCCCTCTTTAATAAGATATCTTACGGTTTTTTGTGTCAGAGCCAAGCAATTAAAACAGAAGGGACATTAATGTAGAGCACAAAAATAATAATTAAGACAATTAATTGTACATGATGAAATAAATGATATTTGTTTGGTAGAGAACATGTCCAAGTAATAATAAGTATTAATATTTGTGTTGATAAATATAATAACCGGGCGGTTGATTAATGATTATATATGTTAATACGACCCCTAATGATCGAGGTTGATTATTTGCAACAAACACAAACAAACACTAGTCGTGATATGAGCACACACGTTTTCACCAAAAAAAATAATTCATTTAATTTGGTTATCATATCATTTTCATTTAATCAAGCTTTTTCTCCACCTAACTTACATCATAAAATAAATATATAATACCATATAAATTCAAAAAAAATAAGATGAAAAATCCTTTTTCATCATCTCTCCCACATCCATACAAGTATACAACCCCAAGTCACTAAAATAGAAGATCATTTGGATTGAAGACACAACGTGCATCCATGCAATTGAGCTCTCTCTATAATCTCATTGTATTATAAGTTGTGTTCAAGAATGAATTGGTTTCATCGACGTGGAAGGATGACTATGAATATGAAGGTGAAACAACAACATTCGACGCCATTAATGATGTCTATATCCAAGAAAAGAGTTGTGATATTCGGGCTTCTTTTTGTAACCAGTGCGCTCCTCCTCGTCTCCACCAACCTCCAGCAAGGGCCGCTGCCACCGCTCATCCATCCCCACCACCTACTCTCCGAGCGATTAGCGGCCACCTTGTCAACGGAGAAAAACCCAGAATGGTACGACGCCATTTTGAGGCAAACGGGTCGAAAGAAGCTGAAAGTAGGACTTGTCAACACGGAGCTACAAGGTCAAAACCAACTCCCTCACCACCTTGCTGACTTGGTAAGAGTTGAATTTGATCGGGTTCCGATCGGGCTTCAATGGACCCACATTTTTCCCGAGTGGATAAACGAGAAGAAACCCAAATGCCCGGAGATCCCCATGCCGGATTTCGGGAGGTATCGCGGACTTGACGTCGTCGTCGCCACGGTTCCTTGCGGAAACGTAAACCGTACGGTATCAAGTAAAGAAGGAATAAGAGATGTATTTATGGTTCAAGTAAGCCTCCTGGTGGCGAACTTGGTGGTGGAGAGCCGTGGCGATGGCGCCATCGGCGCCGACACAAACCTACCGGTTTATGTTGTATTTTTAAATGGGTGTGAGCCGATGTGGGAGATATTTAGATGCGATGACTTGATATGGAAGAAAGGTGAGTCGATGGTGTATAGGCCCAATGTTACGAAATTAAGGCATAAGACTTTGATGCCTGTAGGAACTTGTGATCTTGCTCGTCCTTGGAACATTATGGATCAATCTTCTGGTTAGTATATTTCATTATTTACCGATTATAAATTGATTTTTAGATATGATGGTGTCATAAATTTAAATTATTGGGTTGCTTATAATGTTAGGTTTCTATTTGTCAAAGAATAGTTGTAGTCAGTTGAAAAAATGTTAATCATGGAAGGTCTGGCGCAGGTAGCAGGTTGGAGAGGCGTACAAAAACCATGCACTTAAATTATTTAGTATATTATGTATTATAATAACGTGAACCTATATAACTATAAGTTTAAGGATTGACGGATTGAGATTAAAATGAAATTTCGAGATTTTTGCGTACGTAGGTTCACTTTAAGAGTATTTTTCTCACATATATATCTTATCCGATATATATAGAGGTGGTATGTCTATGCTACGTCCCGTATTAATATATTTATTTTTACCTTATTAATATATTTTTACGTGGTACACTTATTTATAATTTTAAGGTTATTATATGTTGAATTTTGAACATTTTTATATTGAAAGTGTTTTCAAGTTTGTGTAAAACTAGAATGTATAATTATTTTATTTATCGTTTACTCCCAAATTATTTGATCTATCGAGCAAAAATCTTACGCTATATGTTTTATAAATATAAAAAATGTGTTTATGGTTACTATATTTATTATAATAATACGGAGTACCTTTTTATTTCAATAATTATGCTATTAATCCCAAGTAGTTTGTATTTAAGAAGATATTTTACTCAATAAATGGCATTAATAGACAAAAAAGCTTACCATTTATTTTATGATTCATTGACCATTATAAAAGTTACCATTTATTAGGAATATCTAATATATATATATAATTTTAATGAATAATTTTATATTTATCATATAAGTTTAATTGTGACCGTAATCAGTCATTTTAGATGTGATTAATGAATATCGTTTGTTAGACGAAAATTCTGTGATATATATATATATATATATATATATATATATATATATATATATATATATATATATTTATAAAATTATTTGATTTTTCTAAAATATAGGTATTTTTATATAAAGGTATTTTATTCTAATTATTAATAAATATTTATTATTAAATATATGCAAATGGAAATTTGCAATGCAGGAGAAGCATCAGCCTACCCAAGCCGAAAGGAAGCCTATGTAACAATGCTCCACTCGTCGGAGCACTACGTATGCGGAGCCATCGCCTTGGCACAAAGCATTCTCCGCACCAACACCACCAAAGACCTCGTCCTCCTAGCCGACACCACAATCTCCCCGAGATCCATCCGCGGACTCCGAGAAGCCGGATGGAAGATCAAAACCATCGAACGAATCAAAAGCCCCCACGCAAAACGCAACGCATACAACGAATGGAACTACAGCAAACTTCGAGTATGGCAACTAACAGAATACGACAAAGTCATGTTCATCGACGCCGACTTCATACTCCTCAAAAACCTCGACCATTTCTTCTCATATCCTCAACTCTCCGCTGCCGCCAACAACAACTGGATCTTCAACTCTGGAATCATGATCATCGAGCCATCCCAATGCTTGTTCGAGAAAATGATGGAGAAACGACACGAACTCAACTCGTATAACGGCGGTGATCAAGGATTTCTCAACGAGGTTTTCACTTGGTGGCATAGGTTAACTATAAAGCTTAATTATCTCAAGATTTATCTTAACCCGAAAGACTCGAGAACCGTCCCGGATGATCGGCTTACCATTCATTTTCTTGGAATGAAGCCGTGGGTTTGTTATAAGGATTATGATTGTAATTGGGATACGAAAGTTCGGCGTATTTTTGCGAGTGACGCTGCTCATAGACAGTGGTGGAAGGTTTACGAGGAGATGCCGGAAAGCTTGCAGGAGTTGTGTGCGATGACGGAGAAGATGGATAAAACGCTGAAAATATGGAGAGGGAGGGCGAGGAAGGACAAGTATCCTGATGGACATTGGAGGATTGTTGTAAAGGATCCTAGACAACATCAATTGACTCGTCGTCTATGAGACCGGTCTGAACCGGGTTTAGATTATACTTGACAAATGAACAAAGAGGAATAACACAGCATGTACATCAAAGAAACTCTGACTTGGGCTTGGGCTTTTCTTTACCATGTCATGTAATGTTGGTATTTCTTTAACTGACTTTTGAAATACTTGTTTAACTCATACTGTGTTATGAATACCTCTTCCAATTTTAATAGACATTTACCTTTCAGGCATATTCTCAATCCTTGGATAAGTTTGATCTGATAAACTAAATCCAAAGGTTCTCAGATATACTTTAACAAATCTAGAGTGATCTTCCTCAAACATCGATTTTAAAGCCAAAATACAACGGATTTGGTGACTAAGTTTGGGAGAATCCTACTCTACAGAATTTTAGGAGAAAAAATCGGCTCAATTCACTGGGTAGATAGATTGTAGTTGTGCACGTTATACAAAACTCGTAAAAACAAGATCAAAACCTCAAGAACATAGAAACAAATAGAAAAACTACAAAGTATTAGTAAAGAGACACAAAGTAGATAATGCAAAACAATTAGAACAAAGCTCCTAGTGAGGCGTATGTTCTTAATCTCATATTCCTCTCTTTTCTTCATCTCTCTGAAGAGGGTTTTGTGAGAGCCGTTGGTTGGACTCTAGAGCTCCTTCGAAGCTTTGAGGAGCTTATATCCCTAGGGTTAAGTGGAGCTGGCTTCAACACACGTGATCAATACGTGCCTTCATTAAACCAGCCGACGTTCATCGGTAAGGCCCAATCAAGGCCCAAGGTGGAAGAACACAATCAAGTTACATTACATGCATTAACCCATAGGTTTTAGGATGTTTCCGTGATAACACAATACAATAATCACCACACATGTTAGAGTATCTTAGGATATGTTGGAATCACAGTAGAATTTCACTTAAAACTGTAAGTGTCCTTATGTATTATCCAACAAGTCGTAAGTCGCCTACCAACAAGTGAGCATTCATAGTTATTTGTATGTATGGGTTTTACTCAATCTTTGTTTAACAAGTCATTGCATTAGCCATATACATTGTCCTCACACAACAGAATTTGTGTAATATACCAAAAGAGACTTAACAACAACAAGATTAGATGGATAAATGACCATACATACACCAATTGGAGTTGCCAATATGTTTTTGTATTACAATAAATAAAATCAATAAATATACCACTGCTCCAACAAGAAAATTGGAATCAACGTGAGATTTTGGGCACAGAGAATCTCATCGGCGCCGCATTTGACCGCTGTTTCAATCCACTCACACCGCCGCCGCCTCCTCTACAATCACCATTGCCCTGGATAACACTATTACCTCTGCTTTTCAACGGCGACATTAACCTGTTAACCAACCTCGCCGGAGAAAGCGACCTCCTTAGCTTCGCCGCCGTCATCCTTAACGGTGAAGCCGCTCTTCTTGGGGGCGATATCTTTGGCACAGCCACCGGACTTCTGATCTTCACCTGAAATTTCGATTTACCCGATGTGGGAGACTTCACTAAGAACTTATGGGGAGTCGTAGTTTTCGTAGGAGTTGTTGTAGCTCCGATGGGAACATTTCCCCCTTTCTTCTTCGCGATGACTGGCGATTTCGTCTTGCTAAACCTCTGCCGTTGCGAATTTGGTGATGAATTGAAGAGCGGGTTGGGAAACAGCACCGCCTTCTTCGCCCACGGACGATGCCTTGGTGAAACTCTATTTGCTGAGTGCCTAATTATTTCGGAATCGAAATTGTCTGAAAACCGATTCTCCCTCTTCGGCGACGGAACCTTGAAATTGATCCTCGATCGAGCACGATGAAGAATTGGAGAATTCGATTCCAATCGGATTACTCGCAGCTTGTTCTGTTTCTCTCTCTTCCTCCGGGACTCAATTCCGAGGGTGTTCGTGTCAGGATCGGAAGGGCAGGTATGTGGCCGACGCACTGGAGTTTTGGGATCGTCGATGGAGGAGGAATGTTGGGAGATGGTTTGAGCTATGTCTTTTGTGAACTTGCTGGCTTGGAGGATTTCTTTTAGGGTTTCTCCGAGAAGCATCGCTGGTAGAGACATCCTCTGCCATTCCTCTGTGTTTGAAGATGGAAGTTTTCCAGTTGGAGATCTTTTGGTACCTTTGATTCTATGGAGATAATGAAGTTAGCATTTGAAATTCAGAAATTAGCCCTAGGAGATGAAAGAAGAGTACCTGAGAGTTTCCTGTTTACACCTAAGACTGGTCTTCAAGTAACCTCTGGTACTCCGAGGGCTGAGATTGATTCCGGCGACCACCTTGTTGCCGCCGGCAACTGTGTATTGCAGCTCTTGCAGACGAGCCATACACTTATCCACCTACAATTCAAAGCAGACTCATCAAATTTATAGAAAATGAAAACAGAAAAAGAAGGATCCATCTATAATCATTGTTAGAGACGCTCCCAGAATTCTCAAATTGGATAATCCATCCACTAATACAAATTAACCTTTAATTTGAGCGAGTATAAATACCTTGTTTATGGTATCTTTGATGAGGATGGGATTGAGGGGAGCCACCATGAGCTTCCTCTGGTGCTTGGGTGGGGTTCTGGCCACCATTGTTTTTCCTTTTGTTAATTCAGAAAGAGGGATCTGAGAAGAAGACTCTCTCAAACTACAACATGAGAATGAGTCAAAGAGATGAGCTTTAGCAAGGGAAAGGTAACGGATACCTTGTCCCCAACGGTCGAAATTCTCTCACCTGGAAAATTAAAAACATAATATTTCTAAAGTCTAAACGGCTATTTTGAATTTTCGTCATTACTTTATAGTTTATACCCAAAAAGTCTCCTTATGTTTTCCACCTAAAATAAAGTATTTGTTTTTCGAAAAATTAAAGGAAAACGCACCGAGCCACGTAGGTATGCTGAACCCTAGAGGGGTCAGCTCGGGCGAGTTCGGATCGAACCAATTTTGTATCCGGTTACTTTGAGGCAAATTTGTGTACTGATGTCATGTCAGATTTACTCAGGTAGGTATGAGTTGGGAAGGACACACTTGCAAAACTAAAATCGAAATTCCATGTTGTTGTCGGATTTACTCAGGCAGGTATGAGTTGGGACGGGCACACTTGCAAAACTAAAATCGGAATTCCATGTTGTTTTGGGTTGTTTTACTTCAGTTATCGGATTGATTTCACTCTGCTTCGTGTTTCAGGTAGGATGGCGCTAAATTCGCGTCAGTTTCGAGCTATATCATTCGAGTATCATTGAATTTTGGGTTATTTCTTCACAAGCTAACTCATATTACGAAGGTTTCGAGCTATATCATTCGAGCATCTACGCATCGAAGTCGTTGACCAACCGTTTGTGTTTGAAGGTGGAGCTTTACTCGCTCAAGATGGAGGAAGGAGGTAATCTTCATGACCACATTAACTCGTTTAATCAACTAGTATGCCAGTTGTTGAATGTAGATGACAAAATCGGAGAAGAGGAGCAGGCGCTGTTGTTGCTAGCATCATTGCCAAAGTCCTACAAGTCCTTGGTGCAGACGTTACTTGTAGGAAGGAAGTCTCTCACGCTGGATGAGGTGACCGCTGCTTTACGGGAAAGTGAGCGAATGATGAAGAATGGTGCTACCGACAAAGGTGAAGATCGCGTACTAGTTGTAGGGGAGCGAGAACGAGGAAGGAGTCAATGGAGGAGGCATGATGACCCGAGACAAAGGGGCTCGCGACGAGATTTGAGTGAGGTCGAATGCTTCTACTGTGGGGAGAAGACCTGCAAGCCCGGTGTCCTCAGATGAGGGAGGACCTGAGGAAGTTGAGAGAGATGTCACTGGGAAAGAAGAGAGGGGACTCCCACACCAATGTGGTTAGTGAAGTTGGTGAAGTTGATTATGGTGATATTTACTTGGCGACGGGTGGGGAGACCGCCAAGTTAGAGTGGGTGATGGATAGTGCCGCCTCGATGCATGTGTGTCGGGACCAAGGAATGTTTGACACCTTGAAAGTTGGTGGAGAGTTTGGTCACTTCAACTCAGTGAGTGGTGGTAAGTTGAAGGTAGAAGGTACCGGAAGCGTGACGATGAGGCTTCACAATGGTACAAGCCATACTCTACACAATGTGAGGTACGTTCCACCGGCGAACGTTAATGTCATATCGTTGGGTGCGATGACGATGGAGGGGTACAAGTTCGTCGGCACGAGGAGATGGTGCAAGGTGTTCAAGGGGAGACGCTTGGTGATGCGAGGCCGCAAGGATGAGAAGAATATATGCTTCTTAGATGGAAGGGCGGTGCAAAAGGGATGCAGTGACACCAGAGCTAAGAATCAAATGAAGGTGAGATTTTCAAATGATGTGGAGATATTTGAAAATATGAATTAAGGGAGGAATTGTTAGACTAATTCATATTTTCAAATATAAATATTATGATAATGGGTCACTCTAGAAGGTAGAAGAAGATTCTAGAAGAAGAGAGAAGATTTTGGAAGAAGGCGGAAGATTCCGGAAAGTAGTAGAACCTTCTAGAAGGATGCGGAATATTCCGGAAGGTGACGGAACCTTCCTTCCGGAACGATGCGGATCTACCCGGAAGATGACGGAGACATCTAGAACTCGACGGAACTTTGTAGACTTGACTAGAAATCTAGGGAGAGTTCTAGACTTGTATAGGATTGAGTGAGAAGGCTCCGGAATGATCTAGGAGAATCGAGTTCCGGAACCTTCCCGTAGAGGAGGTGGAGATGACTATAAATAGGGGTGACCACCCCTCATTTGTGTAACTTCATCAAAGAAGAGAGTAATAAGGCTTCTAAGAGAGCTTGTAAGTGAGGTTGTATTTGAGTGTGTGAGTGTGCAATAAATTACCCATTTATAAATACTCGGTGTGACTCGAGAATCGCGGATTTTCCCCAACAAATTAACAGAATTTATCTTTAAAGTATTCTACAATTAATTGTAAAATACATGATAGTGTAGTCGTATATATATACTTAGCGGAAATATTGGAATAATGAGTGATACGGAACTAAAGTGGAATGGCCGGAAAAAGTTCCCGGAAAAAGTTAAAACTGTAACAAGTTTGGAAAATGCTACGTTAGTGAATCCGGATCGAGAATTATAAGTAGTAAAGATGTTGAATAAAGACGGATATGTATAGAAATAGGAACCGAAATCTAAGTCGGCGGATTCGTGCAAGTGTAATCCATAGACCGGAATAAGAATAGAGAATAAACGGGTTATTAATCATATTAGAATAATAATGCTTTCTAGGTAGATAGTTTAATGGAATGAGTATGCTATGACTAAGAGAACGCGAATAGACGTGTGGGTCCCCGAACCGAAATGTTAAAGAAGATAAGGGTATTGAGTTTAGACGTCATACCCTGATTGTGACGATGATAAGTGAATGAAATTTAAGATTGGAACGGTTCTAAGAATGGATAAATTATGGAACAGGATAATCGGATCTTTAGCTGACAAGATCGTGAGACTTTGAGACCAATACCGATAAAATGAGTTCGTAGGACTCACTTAGTTACCGTTTAATATTGAGTGTGCATTAGGGTAGTGTGTTTTATTCATGTGAAATAAAATGAACGGATTAGACCATTGTACTTTAATTTTTAAGAGAGGCACAGGTGTATGATAACGTGTCATAACCGTTGGTCCGGGCCGATGGTGTTGGAGGATTGCCCCGCGACCAGTCCAGTAGTTTATACGGGAAGAGGTACATTCATCAGTCCTACTGGTTAACGGAGATGGAGACAAGAGTTGGGAGACTCTTGTGTTACAAGAAAAAGATGGAAAATAGAATGGTTAAATCCACGTAATGAAAGATAATAAACCGGGACCTTGAGTGTGCATGCTGATTGATTTACCATACATTTCCATAAATGTGATTGTGCTCTAGTGATATTGAGTATTAGAATTGTAGCTAACGGTTTTTACCGTGTTGATTAGACATTGCTGGTTAGATCTCTACTGAGAGATCGAGAGTGAAGTGGCCAGCCAGGTTTCCATACTAGTATCGGGTTCTCTGCTTATTTATTTAGCTATTTATTTCTGCAGTTTGAGTATTATTGTTAGACTTACCTAGGGATGTCAATGAATTAGGTTTGGGTCGGGAAGTACCCTATTCATCCCCATCCCCGTTTAGCATAACGCCCCCCATCCCATCTCCATACCCGTTCGGATATTAAAAATTGTCCCCGTCCCCGTCCCCGTCGGGTATTCGTCCCCATCGGGGAATACCCGTTCCCGTTTAATTTTCCCATTTAAAAACTTGTTGGGTTTCCCCGTTTAATTTCCCCATTTAAAAACTTGTTGGGTTTTCCCCGTATAATTACTCGTACTCATCCCCGTTTAACTAATATTTAGATGACGATCTCAAGATAAAGTGTTATATTATTTTATCATTTTAATTTTATGGTTTAGGATTTAGGTTCTAGTGTTGCACCACCAAAACATGTATATGAAAAACTAATACACATTAAAAAAAACACATGTAATTTATCATCCATTTGATCATCTTGTTTTGACGTTTATGATATATTTAGAAAATTTCACGAGGGTGTTATTCTCATATGATCGAAAACTAAATTAATATAAGTTAGCATTAATATACACATAATTTATGTATATAATATAAATTTTAATTGAAATGCTATCTTCATATATATATCTTGTGTAAGTAGGAACGAGTATGATATTCTTAAGTCTTAACGTACAAAAGTGTATATAGTATACAAACATTTAGTTCATGGTTACAAGATGAATTTCAAGTCGTATAATATTATTATAACTTTTAATTTGAAATGTTGATGTGATTTAGTTGGTTGTTCAACACATCACCTTATTCAATATGCCAAAGTATAGGTTCATATATTGTGTGTATATATTAGGTTTTGTTCGTTCAAGTAGGAATTAATGTAGGATCGAGATTCGAAATACAAACTAGTATAAACTAAAATAATTATATCTTAATAACATTTGATTACGGTCTCAAGATAAAGTGTTATATTGTTCTAATATTTTAATTTTAGGATTTAGGTTGCACCGTCAAAATATGTATTTGACAAACTATGACACATAAGATAAAAACACAACATGTAGTGTGCGATGCATTTGATCATCACGATTTGACGTTTACGAATTACGACGTATACAAAATTTTCGCGAATGTGTTGTTATCCTCGTATGATCGAAAACCAAATTAATATAGGTTAGCATTAACATGATTTACAATTTTACACACATACAATTATCAATTTTTTTTTTTAAAACTTATATCACATTTTAAAAAATACATTGTGTGTAAGTAGGAATTAGTATGATAGTAAACATAGTATGATACTCTTAATCCTTAAAATTCAAAAGTGTATATAGTTTGAAATTTTAGTAATCATCGGTAATTTTTGAATTTAAACACAATTTCTGAAATAAATTTCGATTAAACTTAAAACTACAATGAAAGTATAATATAAACACATTTTTTTGAATTTTAAAAAATACATCGGTAATTTTTGAATTTAAACACAATTCTCCGTCGGGGTTCCCTCTCGTTTCCCCGTCGGATTCGGATTCGGATCGGGGAGTGGGGTGAATACCCCTATCTTCGTCCCCCGTCTCCATATCTAAGCGGGGAATCAATTTTTACCCCGTCCCCGTCCCCATCCCCATTTAAAGTCCCCATCCCCATCCCCGTCATACCCAAATTTCGGGGAATCTCTAACTCATTGACATCCCTAGACTTACCCCGTCCTAGAGATGGGTTGTTACCATGTGTAGTCGTGTCTTTATTACTCTTAGTACTTTTATTAAGGATTTAACGTTTTAATATTTGTGCCTTGTTGTCAAACTAAGGTTGGGACCAACTGTGAAGTCCTAGCGAGTGACGCTCCGGATTCTCAGAATTCGGGGTGTTACATTTTGTTTGGCTTAGTTTTATGTTTGGCTTTTGAGTATAAAGTTGTCAAGTATAAAGTTGTCCAAATATAAACTTAGGGCTGTTCCTATATATATTGTACGGTTCCTTTAGTCTCATATCAACTGATCATCTTTCAATCTGATCATCTTTTAACCTGATCACCTGAAGTCCAGGATAACCTAGTTATCATCTATAATCTAACCTAGTTATCATTTGTTTATCCTCTCATATGTATTCTGAAACTCCTCAATAAAATCAAAGTGGAGGTAGCCTTTATCGGGTGAACCATTATAAACATGTGTGTGTTGTCTTTCTCGTTTGTTGAATTTTGTTCTTTCTCAGTGATTTCGCACAACAAACTAGTAGCAGAGCTTTGATTTCTTTTTTTTCTTCTTCTATTATCTAGGAGAAGATGTCTTCTTTCAACATGAAGATCAACAAGTTCACAGGGTGGAACAATTTAGTTTGTGGCAGCTCAAGATGCGAGCGTAACTGAAACAACGGGTCTTATGGGGTCACTGTCAAGGAAGGAATCCAATAAGAAAAAGACCAATGCTACCGAGATGGCTACTCAAAAGAATAAAGCGCATTTGATCATCATGTTGTGTCTCGCAAATGATATCTTATGTGAGATTTTAGATCAGATACGCATCCAAACTATGGTTGAAGCTAGAGAGTCTTTACACGACGAAGTCTCTCGTCAATAAGTTAAATGCCGTATAAACTTTCTTTTCATAGACATGTACTTATTATTAATTAATTAATTTGATGAACACCAACCCCTCGAGATAATCTAGAAATCAAAATGTGTTGGGTAAAGTCAATACCTAGTCTTGTGAAAAATACTCAAGAGGTTAGAATTCTAAAGTTAGTAAAAAAAAAATGACAAATATTGAGTCCATTACGTGTAATCCTTTACTTTGATGGATGTTAAATCATGAACATGTTATACATAAGTGTAAATAGAATCAATAAATATCCATGTCTAAATTCTAATGTAGAAAATACTTATCTTAATAAATTGGTAAGAGGATCGAAACATTGATGAAATGATAGACCGACATTCCACATTAATGGGCAAATGATGATTGGTTGTCTTGAATGGAGACTCATAGCCTCCGTTGTAGTGTGGGTTTCATATTATTGGTTGTGAAAAGATGATTTATGTTAATTTGGTAAAAGAATCAAAATGACACGAGTGCTCTACATGGCCCATCTCTAATAAATTGACTCACTTTTGTAACATTGAAGTGAGTACAAGTTGGGTAGAAACCTAAGTCCAATATTATTTGTCTTGGTTAGGTAGGTTGAATTTTTCTTATGGGGTAAAATGGTAAATTAACCTTTTAGGTTGAAATGTTTTTAAGTGTTTGTCATCTTTTCATAATTTTACGATAAAATATTCCCTTTCTACAATTTTTGGTATAACAAATTAATTTATAAAGTTACGAGATTTAAATAATCTATAAAATATATTTTAGAAATACGTAAACTTCTTTTATAAGAATTTACAATCAAATATATATACAAAATGTAAAAGTAAAGAAGACAATTAGTTAAATAAAAATTAAAAAGGGACGAACATTAAAACGGATGATAGCACCTTAATTTTTCTCATATTAATTTAGGTACGCATATGAATATTTATTTGTAGTGAGCTACAATCCACAACGGATATTTGAATCCCGAAAAAAAAAGAAAAAGATAAAGAGCATTAATTGGTCTTTCCCTCTTTACAAAAGTTTTCGGTTACTAATTCATTGTGATTAGAGGGGGTACTTTTGGATCGGCTTTTGAAAATATTTTGTTCCTTTCTTTGTATTGAACTTGGATTATGATTCTTACATTGATAATATTGGGATAATATATAAGATTGGTGGGGTGCTCCTCCTATAATCGATTGATTTTAGGATGGAACCCAAGAGAATTATGGTTTCTACATCGATAATATTGGGATAACAAGTCTAGTATATGAGGTTGGTGAACTACTCCTCCTATAGTCAATTGGTTTTAGGATGTAACTTTACTAAACTTGGGCCCAACGTGCATATGCGCTTGGATATGCGATGGCCCCACGTCAATTTTGACCCAATGGAATATCATGGTATCAGAGCAGGTTTTGCCATTTTGTCAAGTGTCAACCGAACCAGACGGTTGCACTTGAGGGGGTGTGTGGAGGATTATGGTTCCCACATTGATAATATTGGGATAACAAGTCTAATATATAAGGTTGATAGACTACTCCTCCTATAACCAATTGGTTTTAGAATGGAAACCTGTCAAACTTCTCCTGTTAAAATTCTAATTGAACCAAATATTTTTAACAGGTCACAATATACAAATTTTTACGATTTATAAACTTCTCCCGTACGCTAAAATTTTCACATTATTTCCACTATATATACTGATCATGTTTCATCGTCTTCCATCAGTTCTAACTCTTACATAGATCTTCAAAACATCTCTACCTTTTCCATCCAGTTCCAATTTTCATATATTAATCATGTTTTCGTCATCTTTTCCAGGTTCCGACGCTTTGAAAGTATTTTTCAAGTTACAATTACGTTCTCCATCATATCTTTTTCAAGTAAATTTCTTTATCCAAATCCATTTTTACGTTTTTCATCAATTATTATCTTTTGTAGGTTTGTCAGAGGAAACTCTACCGAGAAATGGGTCTAATAAGTGGTCTATTTTATTAATAAATCCGCACAAAGTACGAGTTATTATGCACTCGTTGATTATAATTTAGTAACACAATTTTTTTTGACGTGAAAAGTTGAGAGTTGTACTAGGAATTTTTTTTTGGATGATGTATTTTTGTAAAATTTTAAGTTTTTAACTTAGATTATTATTTGATTTTAAGTAAGTAATTCATTACTTTAAATTTATTGATCGAGTTCGATCCTCTTACACATTCTTTATCTCATTTTCAACTAAAATTTATTTTTTTCCATGATGCTTATTGATCATCCTTACGGATAATCGATCTCCTCAATCACACATTCATATAGCTTGTAATTTGTTATTAAATCAAAATAAATTATTTGTTTCTTCTAGCTAATTTTACACAATTATTTTTTTTCTACATGATATTAAAATATCTTCTTTTTTTTATTTATGTTTTTAAATATTAAATTTCTTATGTTTTTAGTCAACTTAGTTTATTTTTTTTTTATATTATTATTATAGATTATTAATCAAAACATAAAAAATAATAATATAATTTTTTTGAAACATAATTCACACAGGGGAGGACAATAAACCAATTTTTTTAAAAATTAACGCATATTTCCAATTTTGCATAATTATGTTGATGAATTTTACGAACCGACTTGCAAAACCCTACTGTAATTAATAATTCTAAAGTCATGATTTAATTTTTTAATTCCGCCGAATATGCATTCAATTTTGAAGTAAGACTCCGTAAAAACATCATTTTCATGGTGTGGGAAATTTGGTTCATCATTAATTAATTTGATGAATACCAACTCCTCAAGATAGGTAGAAACATTCAAAAAAAAAAAAAAAAAAAAACTAGAAATGAAATTAAGTTAGGTAAATTCAATACATATGGTAGTGGAAAATACTCTCAGAGGTTGGAAATGACGAAAATTGAGTCCATTACGTGTAACCGTTTACTTTGATGTATGTTAAATTATGTACATGTTATACATAAATGTAAACAGGGCTACGGTGTTTTTAATTTATATTAAATATATAAATACTTATATTATGTTAAGTAACTTTGGTAGGGTTTGGGGGGTAAAAAACAATTGCTCTGAAATTCTGAATAGCCCATGCCCCATCTGTATTATTTGAATGCAATAGTGAGTACATTAATGTCACTAAAAAAATTCTAGATTTGTCATTTTTTTGAAATTGATAATGTTTAACTTAAATTACATATTATTTTAACATTAACTAACTCGATTTCGATTGTTAAAAACTCTCTAACTTAATTATTGTTAGCCAAATTTCTTTTAAAATTGCTCAAATTAATGTTATGTACAATATTAAAAATATATTTATTTTTATAATTATCCATGGCTTATCATAACCGATGGATTACAATTATTTAATTCGGGTTAATCATCACTAACAACATTATATAGTTACCTATTTTGTTGAAAACGTGAGTTATTTTTAAAATTTTATTATAATATTATATCTCAAATACGTGTTAATTATTTCTTAAATGTATGATTATTCATGTTACTATTTATTTATAGTTAGAAGAAAACTTAACGAATAATCAGCCTACTTAAAATTAGCTTATTCATATTACAATTTTAAAAATTTTATGTAATATTGTTTTTATAATGGTAAAATTTTTAAATATAACCTCACGTTGTGCGGGTACTAAACTAGTTTATATAAATACATAAATTGATATACTATGTTAATATATTTGATAGGGTTTGAGGAGTGCTCTTAATGGCCCATATGTAATTAACTGAATGCATTAGTTGGTGAGTACAATTAAGCACTTAAAATTCGGAAATGATAAATAATTGTTCCATATACATTTTCCTAAGTCGAATATTTTCATATTTACTTTATTATATAAGTCGAATATTAAATTGGTACGTGTGCGAATATTAATTTGTAGTGAGCTACAACCGACAATGAATGTTCGCGCGTGGAGATGGTGTAGTTGTATATAAGTAAGCAATTGGAAGTCAAGTCTCCTTCTCTTCACATCTCATCCCCTTCCTCCTTTTCTCCGATTCCAAACACATGAACTCGTCGGAGATGAGTTGCTGCTCGAAGAAGTCGACCCGGATCACCGGAACCGTCGTTTTGATGAAGAAGAACGTGTTGGACCTTAATGACTTCGTCGCAGGGATACACGACCGCCTCCATGAGCTGCTCGGACACAAGGTCTCCCTTCAACTCCTTTATGCTCATCCTGGTAGGTCTTAATTACTTTCTTCTTGCTGCACATATATATATATATATATTTCCAAGGGGAGAATTTTTTTTATTTTTATAGTATGTGTTATTTTTTTTTACTTTAATTGTTCATTAATTTTGATATTACTCATTTTTTTTAGATTACGAATAAAATTATATGTTTATTTTTAAGATAAAATTTAATTTTTTAAAATTAAGAAAAATAACAATTAGTAATTAAAAACTAAACTTAATAATTAAAAAACAAACAAAATTTGTTTACCGCATATCATGTGTATATATATATATATATATAAATTTAGTTATAATAAATTAAAATTAATTTTGTATATAAAAATATAACACTAAAAAGAACAATTAATTAAAAAAAATATTAGAGGGACAGATACTACACAAGATTAAGAATGTCACATCCAATTTTCTCATTATATATATATTATTCAGATCTCATCAGCAAGTGTAAATTGCATAAGGATGAGTGAGTGACTAAGATGAAATAGGATACGGTTCAATCATTATGTATCAAAATTATTTATTTCTTTTAGCTGTATGGTTCATGGTGGGAGGCAGCAGCAGCCTTAGTGGGTCCAAGAGGACCATCTCTTTTTTTAATTATGACTCTTTTCTTTTTTTCTTTTTATATAATATTATAATATAATATATTCAAGGAAATGCAATGTTTTTAGGAAATGATGTGAAGGGTAAAATCGGAAATCCTGCATACTTGGAAGATTGGCTCACTAAACTCACTGGACTAAGAGCAGGAGAATCCGCCTTCCATGTTTCATTCGAATGGGACGATCACCTTGGAGTCCCCGACGCATTCATAATACGCAATGATCATCACAGTGAGTTTTACCTCAAGAGTCTCACACTTGAAGATGTTCCATCCCATGGTAGAGTTTATTTCTTGTGTAACTCTTGGGTTTACCCTGCACATAGATACAAAACAAGTCGGGTTTTCTTTAGTAACAAGGTATTTGTTATACACTTACACAGGGTTATCTTCAATTCTCTATATACTTGGTTTTACGAGATTTTTTGTAATAGACATACTTACCTCAACAAACACCGGAGCTACTACGAGGATTCCGAGAGGAAGAGCTGTTGATTTTAAGAGGAAATGGACAAGGAAAACTCGAAGAGTGGGATCGTGTTTATGACTATGCTTGCTATAATGACTATGGAGAGCCGGAAAAAGGGCCGAAATACGCCCGACCCATATTAGGAGGGTCTACCGAGTTTCCGTATCCTCGTAGGGGAAGAACAGGCCGAAAACCAACCAACAAAGGTTTGGATTTACGACCCGTTTGGTTTTTACTCCGGAAACAGATACCCTGTTTATGAAATTTTGTTGGAATCATTAATGGGGGAAATCAAATACATTTTTCTTGAAACCATACAGAATGATTCCAAAAAACTTAACGAACAATGGTTATATATATGGACTAAATTCATTTTCATTCTGTTTATGTTTCCGGAGTTACAAACCAAAAGAGGGCTTAGACAGTTAGTTTGTGACCACTCAAGGCTAAAGTTGATTGCTTCTCATGTTTGCAGATCCTAATTGTGAAAGTAGGCTTCCACTTGTGATGAGCTTAGACATTTATGTTCCAAGGGATGAAAGATTTGGTCACATCAAATTGGCTGATTTTGTGGCTTACTCACTCAAAGCGGTTACCCAAGCCCTCCTCCCTGAGCTGGAGGCTATTTCTCATATTCACCCAAAGGATTTTGAGAGCTTTGAGGAAGTGATGAAGTTGTATCAAGGAGGAATTCATCTACCAAATCCTACCTTCCTTGAAAAGTTAAAAGACGCAATTCCATTTGAGTTGCTCAGAACACTTGTTCATACTGATGGAAAACCTCTCCTCAAATACCCTATGCCTGCAATAATCAAAGGTATTAGTACTATGATCTATTTAAGATGAGATTATGCAGTTTGTGTAATCTGTGTGATGAAACAGAGAATAAGGATGGTTGGCGAACTGATGAAGAGTTTGCTAGGGAGATGCTAGCAGGGATTAATCCACTTGTTATTCGACGTCTTCAGGTAATCCAATCTAAATTAATATTATATTTCCATTCATCAACTGATAAGTTCCTATTAAAATGCAGGAGTTTCCTCCGGTAAGCTATCTAGACACTAATGTTTACGGAAATCAGAACAGCACAATGACGAAAGAAGACATAGAGGGGAGCTTAGATGGGTTAACAGTAAAAGAGGTGATGCATAAGCTTCATATAATTAAGATAATAGTTAAACAACACAAGCAATACACTTACTTGGTTCAGTTGATTTGTATAAACAAACCTGCAGGCACTTGTGAAGAACAGGTTATTCATACTAGATTATCATGATACAATGATGCCATACCTGAGGCGTATCAACACAACATCCACCAAAACCTATGCAACGAGAACACTCCTCTTCTTAAAAGACGATGGGACACTCAAGCCTGTTGCCATAGAATTAAGCTTGCCGCACCAAGAAGGTGACAATCGTGGATCTGTCAGCAAAGTGATCAAACCAGCACAAGATGGAATCAATGGCGCAATTTGGCAGCTGGCTAAAGCTTATGTAGGAGTAAATGACAGCGGGTACCATCAGCTCATAAGTCACTGGTAAAAAATCCTGTCAAATAACTAGATTATTTCACTTCAGGGTAAATATATGATGTACATTGGTACTGGTCACAGGTTGAACACACACGCATCAATGGAGCCGTTTGTGATAGCAACCAACAGACAGCTAAGTGTGCTCCATCCCATTCACAAGCTTCTCCATCCTCACTTTCGTGACACTATGAACATTAACGCGTTAGGAAGGCAGACTCTCATAAATGCTGAAGGGATTTTTGAACTTACAGTGTTCCCAGGGAAGTATGCTCTGGAAATGTCTTCTACACTGTATAAGAATTGGGTTTTTACTGATCAAGCCCTCCCAAGAGATCTCATCAAGAGGTAAAATATCATGTTCAAAACTACATATACAACATAAAACTTGGAAATGTGTATCATGATGATCAAATAAACCAATCCAACTACAAATTTGCAATATCAACTTATGAAGAACTAAACTATGCTTTTAGAATCAGTCAAATTTTTTAGATTAGTGAAGATCAGGTACCTCAAAATTAAACTACACAATATTAATAGTACATGTATTAGGTTGTCAATACTACTAGATATAATGCAAGGATTCAAAACAATAGAAATGTATTATGAATTTTAAACCAACCCTAATTGTTTTCTGCTGCTTCATCAGGGGAATGGCTGTTGAAGACTCAAGAAGCCCCCATGGCTATAGACTTATAATGGAGGATTATCCATATGCAGTGGATGGACTCGAGATTTGGTTTGCAATCAAATCATGGGTGAGAAACTATTGTTGCTTATACTACAAATCCAATGACATGATCACCAAAGACACTGAGCTACAACTATGGTGGAAAGAAGTTCGAGAAAAGGGACATGGAGACAAGAAGGACGAAACATGGTGGCCAAATATGAACACCATAGATGAGCTGATAGAATCTTGCACAACAATCATCTGGGTGGCTTCTGCTCTTCATGCATCAGTTAATTTCGGGCAATACCCATATGCAGGATTTCTTCCGAATCGCCCAACTATAAGCAGACGGTTTATTCCCGAGCCAGGCACTACAGAGTACACAGAAATGGAAGCAGACCCAGATAAAGCGTTCTTAAAGACAGTCACTAGCCAGTTTCAGACCTTACTGGGGATTTCATCTATAGAGATTCTATCGAACCATTCGAGTGATGAGGTGTATCTGGGTGAAAGAGATAGTCCTGAATGGACATCAGATGATGCAGCTTTGAAGGCTTTCATGGAGTTTGGTCAGGATTTGAAGAAGATTGAACATAACATCACAGAGAGGAATGGCAATGGAAGATGGAGGAATCGCGTCGGGCCAGTTAGCTTTCCTTACACGTTGCTTTATCCTTCTAGTGAGAGTGGACTTACCGGCAAGGGAATTCCCAACAGTGTTTCAATATGATCAACTGGACAAGTCAATAAGTTATTTCCTAGGTTGCTCTCAGTGTGCTTTCTGATTTCAATGAGGACAAAATATTTCATGGTAAACATGTGTATTTAGTTAGTTAACCAGGTAGCATAACTGTTGTAGGAAACTAGTAATATATGATAAGAAGAAAAAAAAAAGTCCAAAATAAATGCTCCCGGCATTTGTTTCATGGTTATAAAATTATCAGCATCTAATTTAGTTGGCTTTCGAAGGAAATTATTGATAATGTACATAAATCGTAATGGTAAAAGCTGAGAGAAATAGAGGACAAAAACAAGTCCATTAGGTACAAAAGAAGATAACAGTAAAGCTGTGTTGAATGAAGAGAATGTTTAGCTGATTATTCACAATTGGTCACCTCAAACGTAGAAAAGAACACATATGGAACCCAATAACAAGTCATTAACAAACATCACCCCGAGTACATATCCAAAATACCCTATTTATCAAACATTATTACTTCAAAGTTCCAACCAAACCACATCCCACACCTTCTCTTATTAGCTGTTGTGATCCCAATTTTTTCTGTGTAATGAAACAACATCATAATCATTTAATTAAGATGGAATGACGATGAAAAGTAGAGTTTATCTTTGAGGGGGATCCACAGTTCGGACATTCGCACTTCCAATTCCGTCAATCCTATCTTTCGTGATCTCCACAAAATGACCCACCATTTCATGAAACTGCCTCAGTCCCGACAATGGTAGGATGATGGATGAGCGATCTGAACCTGCTACCTGCATTTTTTTTCAATACCCATATCAATCATATGTAGATTTTCAGAGCATTGACACCATACGATTCAACAACAGCAGCTGAACACAAACATACCTCGGATATTTTTAAGAAATGCCCTCTATTGTTGTTTCCGAGATCACAGAAGAATCTCTTTTGATCAGCTCTAATAACTTTGGACAACCCATGATTATTGCCAACACCATCAGGCAGTGATAGTTCAGCTGCCTTGCCCACATTCACTTCACTTGCTGGGACAGTGTTGTGACCAGATATGAAGCCAGCGCCTACATCATCCGAGAGCCCAACTATATGTTTTGTAGATTCAGAAGTCTGCTATAACAAAAAGTTTATAAAAAAAAAACAATAACAAAGATTAGTGAAGAAAATTGAGATTCCTGACAAAATCGAGCTTTCCAATTATCCCTTAATAGAACAAAGGAATATTAACCTGATTAGGGGTGATTAAAAGGCCTGCTGCTTCATTGATCTCAGCTAAGATGTTACGAAATGCTGCCCATCCTTCATCTTCTGTGCTTCCTGCAGGAACAATGATGGTACTTCGATTTCTGCTCATTGATGCTTCAGATACCTACGTGGAAAACACTTCATATCATTTCTAAGACCACCTAAATCTTCACTGTTTCCCATCTTAATTCTTAGAGCCCAACATGCTCATAATTGAATACATAAATTTTGAAAAGAAAACTGAGGTAGAAACGGTCAAAACATTCTACAAAAAAGTTCTAAACTATTAACAAGATATGTTCACCTGAATACTTTTTCTCTAGAGTCTACACTCAACACTCAACACCAAGCCTTTCAAGTTCTATATTTAAAACATGAGATGCCTCAAGGATGGCCTTAGAACTTGACTCATCTCATAAAACTCTAGAATGTAGAGAAAGACAGAGTAATACTACACTAAGGCACTTGAGGATAGTCTTTTACTGGGGACTTGAAGCAATTTTGTCACTAGAAAGGGTATTTATGTAACTCCTTCAGTACTCTGAAGAAACTTGTAATTCTTGTGATGAAGAGTTGCTACATGGTGGGATGGAAGCAAGAAAGACTCTCAGTACATGGAGTAAATAAGAAATCCATCGCAAGAAATTGGAAAATTAAGAGCTAATATCTTAGTATTCTTATATCATAAGAGGATAGAGTGATTAAAGTGATAATATAGACATTCTAGCTGAGGATATTGAGAAATAGCATGGACATTCCCGTGAAAAGAACAAATGATCTGTACAGAAAGCCAATGATTAAGTAGTTGTGAACATCTTGAAAAAGAAAAAAGTTGGTGCGAAGTTGGAAATGGGATGATGCTAACGGCCAAACAAAAAGATATATTGGCGAATTCAATCTAGTTGACTTTGGATCCTACAATAGCATTGAATAGCAAAGTCAGAAGTATTGAATATCCCGAGGTAAATTTTTATCCTCGATTTTGTTACTTCCATCTCAAAGATGTAAATCAATTATCAGAAGAAGAAAAAAAATAATGATATTTCAATTCAACTGCAGGAAGCCATGACTGTGTGATTTATAAGGATTCAAACACAAATATGTATATTACTCAACTGAGACAGTTTTTTTGCTGTCAAACTTCCATAAACACGGAAAGTTATGCTCATGACAGTTACAGGTGATGAATTTGAAACAGAAGGAAAGGATACCTTGAGAAATCGGCCTCTTCTATTCTCGCCGACATCAAAGTAGAACACCTACAAAAAACATCAACTTAAAAATCCAAGCAAGTGAGAACGAAAAGAGAGAGACTAAACAATAACAAAAAGTCTAAGCACCTTGGATTGGAGCTGCAATTCTTTGCTGAAGATTTCGTGATCGTCGGAGTTGACGTAATAGTTAAAGAGATCCAAAAACCAGTTGATGCCATCGGAAGGGACGATTATGGTGGATCGAGTAGAAGAGGTTTTCTCGGAAATCTTGAGATAGCGACCTCTCGGATTCTCCTTGAGATCGAAGTAAAAGAGCTTGTGCTCAACCTGTAGCGTCTTGCACAACAACTCAACGTCGTTACCTCCTCCCGGATTACCTTCCATCGCCGGGAAACAAAGGAATTGTAAAATCTACACAAAAATCGATGGAGAATCGATCCTAATCATTTGGAGTTACGAATTCACCTGCGGATTGGGAGGCTGATCGGATCCGCAGTGGAGGTACAACAGCTGATATGGATAATCGAAAATGTAATACTACAACATGGAAGTAAGAGAGGAGAGAGGAGGAGAAGATTAGGGTTTAAAAATAGAAATAGAGGATGTGTCACCTGAGTGTGATCCTTATCTTTCATTTTCATAATTTTGACAACCCCACATGTCAACCAAATTGTCCGTTTTTTCAGTTCATTACAATGTTTCCGCAAAATCTTCCCTATCCAATTAACATAATTCCGGCGCCTTTTGAAGGCGAAATATTCAGGAATGGTAGACTATCGTTTATCGTTGTAGTCTGCTATGAACAATCTGATCACTCGATGTAACAACAGGTATGAAGATCATCAGTAAAAGTTATGCAATCAAGAACTTGCATAAGAATTGATGTGAAATACAAGGGTTGTCCCGAACTTTCGTCACGTTCAACTTCTTTGATTGGTAAAAGAAGATATTTATAAATTGGTTCGACTAGGAACTGGATTAACAAGGTGGCGGACGAGTTAAGGAGATGGACGGTCAAATGGAGAACCTCGATCTATAAGCCTCATAATAGCAAATCACGGGTCAAGGTGGAAGAGGGGCCGGATAATTAATCTCGCTCTATGGGTAAACTCGTATAATTTTTTAACTAGCAACTTGTTGGACATTTTCGGGCGTGTATTTAGACTTTCATGCAAACTACAAAGTTGTAGCTCTTCGAAAGAGATTCAAAATAGTATTTGGGTGTTTTCCAAATTCAACCACAATAGGAGGGATATCAGTTTTACTGAGATGTTGCAAATCTATCATGGAAGACTCGATGGCCATATATCTCAGATCAACATGAGTCATGAAAAAGGATGAAAATCTACTATATTTGTTGCCCCGACAATATCGTATCATTTGGTTTAATTGTAAATTTCTCGAAGCATATAAATAACAAGATCACAATTAATTTCACCTTGTAAGCAATATTGTCCAACTTGAAACATTTCTTCCGCTTCTTTAATGATATCTCTCGTAGCTTTATTCATGTCTTTCCAAAGTAGATCTTCATTTATATCACATGTGTTGATAACCCATTTAATATATTCATCTGATAATAGTTCCTCGTCATAACCGTAAAAAAACACGAGAGAACATTTGTGCATGACAAATTATAAACTTCAAAAAGTTGGGTTGTTTTCCGAACTCGAACATTATTGATTTCCAACCCTAAACAAACCACTAATAAAAACAAGATTATGTTTGAACCGACCCGTTCCAACCCGACGAACCCGACCCCTAGACACCGTTTGACACCTCTAGTTGAACCAAATATTAAAAAATAGCCGTTATTAAGATGATGTTCAAGTAGTGGAACAGAATGGAATTTGTTGTCCTTGATTTGCGATCACCTTAATCCACCAACTCTAATTATTTTTAGCTCTTAATCACGCATATCTTAAATTAGAAATCTCCTGTTTACTTGCCTATCCTTGGGGAAACCTCTTCTGGTTATTCTGTTTTGCTTTCTTTACGGATGATAAATATATTTTGAATCTCCAGAGATCCATAGTTTCCCCCTCCCCCTCTTCCATGGAGGGAGCAACCTATTGGTGCCATGTATGCTCACAGAGGGTGGACCCCATCATGGAATCCAACCTCAAGTGTCCCCTCTGCCGAGCTGGATTTATCGAAGAAATGGACTCATCGGAACAGGCTTTGTCCCTCTGGGCTCCTCTGCTGCTTGGCATGATGGGTAATCCGCATAGCAGAAGAAGATTCACACCGCATTTGAATTTGCTCCAACAAGATAACAACACATCAGATGATAGGGAGCTTGAATCTGTCATCAGGAGGAGAACAAGTACTGCCGCGCTTCTCCAACTGCTCCAAGCCGGAAATGACATGGGAAGGGATCATCGACTCTTCATCAACCCTTTCGGCTCACTTGGGGATTACTTCATCGGTCCCGGACTGGACTTGTTGCTACAACATTTGGCGGAAAATGATCCTAATAGACATGGAACAATGCCTGCTCAAAAGGAGGTGGTTGATGCCTTACCTACTGTTAAAGTTGAACATACTATGCAATGTTGTGTATGTCTCGACGATTTTCAAGTTGCTGATCAAGCAAAAGAAATGCCTTGTAAACATAAGTTTCATACTAGTTGTATAGTCACGTGGCTCGATCTCCATAGCTCTTGTCCTGTTTGTCGCTTTCAGTTGCCTGCTGATGAGTCCAAGCGCAATACAGACTTGTCTAGGACCATAACTTCGCCTTCAACGCCGTCCCCTGCTTCTGATCCCGGAGCTACTTCTTGATTAGATTATTAATTGATTGCCTTGTGTATGCTTCCATAATGTACATATATAGCTAGTGTATCGTATTATGAAACTATTACTCCACTGTTCAGTTTGAGATATAGCTTTTGCAGTTTTTAAGGGCTTGTTTGGTATCCATATTTAGATATATGGGTATCAAACTATAACATAAAAAAAAAAAACCTTATATGTGTTTGGTGTACAAGTATATGGATATCAAATTGATATCTTGATATACTTGGTATCAGGTATCAGGTATCTTATATTTTTCCTCCTTTGTGCCATTCTTTCTATCCAGAACCTTCTCTAGAGAAAAATCTCGGATATCAATCTCACACCCATATATTGATACCGATGTCTGATATACTAATATACAGATATGAATACCAAAGCCTCCTTAAAATTCATAGAATATAAGCTAAAATCTATGAAAATGTACGGGTTCTAGTTTTAGCATGGCAGCAACGAGAAGACCCAAATTTCGACAGATCCTAAACCTCCTGTAAAATTGCATTTCATGAATTCTAACATATACATGTATGGCTGTAAACTCAAGTTTATACTCATATCAAGTTCAAGTCAAATTTACATTCAGCAAAAACTATACAGCAAGCAAAGCAATTCAAGAAGAGTTCATGATTACCCACTCCACCAAAGTTGACACACCGAACCCTGTTGTTGCTGTGTAATCTTTCTCATTCCAAACAGCACCTGCCAACTCTATGTGCGCCCACTCAACATTCTCATCCACAAACTGCAAAAACAATCACCAATTAGCTATGAATTGTTAATAAGATTCATCGTGACTATGTAAACTTATCTTATACTCTATATGCTTATGGAAATTTTGTACAATAGTTTACCTGTTGCAAAAAGAGAGCTGCAGTGATTGCCCCACCGTTATCACCACCTGAATTAGCCATGTCAGCAATTCCTGATTTCATAACCCTCCAATAGCTTTATCCATGGGCATCCTCCACAGGAACTTTGTACATCGTGCAAAAACGTTATTGGGTGTTTCTAAGAATCACCCAATAACGTGAAAAACGTTAAAGGAGATAGACAACTGATTTTATTGGGTGTTTCTAAGAATCAACCATAAAACACGGGAACTTTGTACATCGTGCATAAGGATTTCAAGTTTTATACATGTATGCACAAGAACTCTACCTGAACCATCACATTTTAATTTAATAGTGGCATTGGATCTGTCTTCCTACATAAATATAGACTTGTTCTTTATAAAGGTTATACAGAAGCAAACAAGATAAGCTATACCTGCAATAGAAGGTCCCAAAGCAATTATACAACCTTCAGTTAATGTTGCCAAGTCAATAACCTGCAAAATAGTCAAGTCCGAAGAATAAATTAAAGCTACAGCTATTTGCCAATGAAGGAAGTAACGGTAGGTGTAAGCATAAACCTGCAAAATGGTCCCAAAGTAATGAAATATAAATTTTCACCAAATAAGAGAAATATGTTTTGGTACAAAATTTTTATAGAGAGTCAGTCACCTTTTCTACACCTTGGTTGCAAGCATAAACCAACGCATCTGCTAGTGTAAGTCTCCCCTTTGCATTAAATTGTTCACCTGGAAAATTTTAAAGAGAAGTGCTTAATACCACACAGACTGATGTACTATAAAAATCAGCAAGTATGTTGTTTCATGTTACAATAACATAGCGGTATTGTGAGTGTGTTATTCCATGTTGCTATATAATTGGTTTTATTGCAGTGTACGTGCCCCATCACATAGTGAAAGGGACATCCATGGAGTGCACAGAAACATTTCTGCATTTTATTAGCAAGAGAAAACCCATCACTGAAACTTCATATGCACCTCAATTGTCTTCCCATTTGAAGCAATAACAACATCTTCAGGCCTCATACCAGTTCCACTGATCATATTCTCACAAGCAGCAATAATGAAGTGAACCTGCACAGATATACCTTTTTGTTATATGCCTAGCATATGTTGGATGATGTGAAAAATAACAAATAAAAGGCTAGTCCTTATCCTAGTACACACTAAAAACATTCTTTTTTACATGTTTCGGACCCAAAAGCAAGACAAGTGAAAGTTGACCTCCGCTCCAAGAGTTTTGATCTGACCAATAGTTTTTGCTGCTGCAGAACCCCCCATATCAATCTTCATAAGCTCAATCAAACAGCCTAGTCCAGTTTTAATGTTGTAGCCACCACTACAAACAAAAATGAGAATTAGTCAAGAAGATAACGAGAAATAGACCTTTATACACTATTGAGAGGTTGGCTGGGAAGAAAAGGGTTTTCACTTCCATAATTACATGCAAATTTGTTTTGATAAAAGTATAAGTGCACCTGTCAAATGTGAGTCCTTTTCCAACAAGGGCTAATTTGGCTTTTACCGGTCCTGTTGGTGGTCTGTAGTGCATATGGATAAAATGAGGCCGGTTGGAGGAGGCTGCAGCAACTGCAAGGTAGGACCCCATTTTCAAATCCCAACATTCCTCCTCATTCAAAACTTTAGCAGAAAGGACATCGTTGTACATGGAAGCAAGCTTTGTAGCCTCTTCAGCAAGCACTCCTGAATTGTAAAAATAAAAGACTAATAGGACACAGCAGACTATAGTCTTTGTTCAAAAGAGATCATCAAAGATACTGCATTAAGACGAAGCTGACACTAATGCTATTTGGAGTTTTTGCCAATCTTAACTGATTAAACGAAAATATTATTGTTTCTGTATTTCAATACGAAGGTGTTCGTTCTTGCGTATAATTCAGTCATTTTGATCTTATCTAACGTACAGCCTTTAGTTAGGTTCATACATACCTAGATAGGCACTAAAATCATACAATAATAATTAAGAGAAAGAAGATAAGGCAATAAGTAAGAAAGAAACCTGGAGTGAGTACATTTGGAGGAGCATTCACGAGTTCTTTGCCATATATGACCCCTTAGCAAACATCTTCTACCAACTGAAGTTTCTTATCCAAATGAGGTCCAGTTCCAAAACCAAGAATGTCAAGTGATTTGAGCACTGGACTCTTTGATTCCGATTTAAACCTATTATCTTCATATGTCCCGAGAATGGTACCTAAAACAAGCACAAAAGTAGAGTAGTCATATAACTAGATGAAATGTATAACAGCAAAAGCAGTCTGCCCAGTTTAATGAAAGTAAGTACCAAAAAACAATAGCAGAGACAATGTTAAGGATGGATTCAGCAGGTGTTAGGGTGTCGGGTGAAGCAAGAGCAACACCTTGTTTGATGCTTCGCCAAGTCCAACGAGACTGATCCTATTCGAACCTAAGCCAAAAAGCCTTAGACATGTAGCATATTGTCCATCTTGCCCAGTAAAACCCTCCTCAAAAGACTCTTCGGACAACAAACCTCCTAGCTCTTAATCCAATTTTTTGAGGATTGAGTTCTGAAATTCCATGTTGCTATCCATTTCCATGTCTTTCTCCGTAACACCAACAACTAGCAAATCCCCCTCCCATTCCTCTAGGTAGACGAGTTTCGCAGAAAGTGATATCTAGTTATCTACGGCAATTGCAGTCCCCGAAGTTCACAATTCCATAAAGAAAACAAGAAAATCGCAAGCAAGCAAAGTGAGAGGGAGAGGAGGAAATAAAATCGCGAAGTTGCGCAGCCATGGCGATTGTCTTGATCTTGGCAAGGAGAAAAACGGTTGCAACTTGTGATTTATGGCAACTTGATATAGCATTTCCATTATATAACAAGTTAAATTTTTAATGTTGTCTTACAAGATCATAATCCTAGTTGCATTGTCAATGTTAATCACGGGGAAAATGTTGAATTCAATTGAATCTGACGAGGGATCATCTGCTTCACTATTTAATATTTTACTTAATCACTTTCAGATATGAGTCCCTCAAAAAAATTTGAAGACAAAAACATAAGTTGCGGAATTTGATTAAAAGTCTACTTGATATAATTAGCCTCCTCTATACTCGTTTAAGTAAAGGTTCTGTGGTCGATAATCCTGACTAAATTAAATCCCGTTACGTAACTACTTTTAAGTGTTTCACCCATCTTCTTCTGACATTGAACCCTACAATCACTTGCTGATACATAAAAGTCCCAAAATGTCTATTCTATGCTCAAACAAGAACAAATGCTACTCCCAAACATGGTAAAAATCAAATCCTATCGATCAATCCCTCCGTTTCTGCAAACAAGTTAAAGCTCGTCGTGGCTCTGTGGTTCTTGGTTCTTCAGCTTCTCTAACTTGACTTGTAGTTCCTGATATATAAAAAAAATAAACATGAATAATAAGATCCATGAGACGTCAATCTGAGTTTGGGAGTAAGAAAAAATCCAATACCTTGAGCTTCTCTTCATGGCAAACGTTTGGTGTTGAAAATACCGCAACGTACCTGACACGAGGAAATTTACAATGAGATTTATTGCCTTTATTTCCCTTTAAACCCTCAAAGCATGGAAAAAAAGGAAGAGAGGATATACTCGCAACGGCTTGGCTCATCTACATCTGTGATCTCATTTTCCAAACCGCATCTTAACCTAACCTGTGAATACCAAATGGTTTTACTGGCCAAGATAGAATAACTAGTACACAGAGGTATGCAACTTTTTGGAGATAATTTCACAGAAAATAAATGAGAAGAAAGCATACTTTTAAACTCCTGTCTGGTCCATTCCAACATTTATCACCATTTGAAAATAGCATCACCTTGTAAGATTCCTCGAATTTTTCCCATTCCCTGTTTTACACTAAACTGAATAAGCAAGTAGCCAGGAGGCCCATAACAAAGGCCAGGATAAAACCACATAACAGAATTATTACAACAAACTGCTATATATTTTGTCATCTTTAGTCTTATTGACTCTAGCAGCTTCTTTTCACAAATTTTCAAGGTTTCCAAATATGCTTCTGATTTTGAAGACTGGATGATGGAATCGAGTAAATCATAAGTGAGATTTATAAGGAGCTTTTTTTTTTTTATAGAAGCCTACCCCAATCGAGTATTACTGTGACCCTCATTCTGTGTAGCTTGCTTATATGGGCAGATCTTGTATACGTACCTGATAATAAAATATAAAACATTTGTGTTTTACAAATGAAAATAGCATTTCCAAGGGTATGCACAAATGCAACAAATCCAAAAGAAGCTATATAAAGGTGTTGGCACATACTTGTTTTCCTTGCTTTCGAAACAACGATCATAAAACGAATAGAACTCTTTTTCAGGACCTGCAAAACACCATCTTTTTCACTTACAAACACGAGCTAGTTATCATATAAATGACCCCCTTGAGCCAGACTATAATAAATAATCATCTAGATAACTGCCCCAAGGCATACTCAGTTGCTCACCAAAGTCCTGCTTTAATTTTTTAGATAAGCTTGAAATTTTTGACTGCATTTTGGACAACTTGGTACTATATTCATCAAACTCCTTCCGCACACGAGAAGCATCTACAATGGAAAACAAACAATGTGTCCATATCAGACATAAAGAATCCTATCTTAATGTCAAATAGAACCCTCATGTTATTAACCAATAATAGTAGCAGAGAAGAATAAACTATTGCCAAACACAGACAGAAAAATGACCGCTATAGATTTGTCAAGCATACCTGATATGTTCACAGGTGTCTGAAACAGATTAACAGCTTCTAGAATGTTTCCCACAGTGCTCTTAATTTTCTTGATCCAAGATGTGCTACCTAGATATATTATTGGATTATTTTCCCAGATGCACAACATAAGCAAATCCTTATAAAGTATATCAGTAAAAACAGACATATGACAAGCAAACATTGCAGACCTGAGCGTGTTTCATCATCAGAATCTGATCCATATGAAGAGCTGGAATCACCATGGTCCTCAGTGAAATCATCATTTGTATGGTCTTCAGAGTCATGGTCATCATATTTATCATGGTCATCATATTTATCATCATCATCATACATGTCTGAAGAATACCCATCATATTCCTCATCGTGAACATCTTTAGGAATCTCTCCTGGGCTATCGTTATCCTTCAAAGCATCAGGATCCTCAGTTTTCTGCTCACTATTTTCTCCAGTCCAACGAGATGCAACACGACGTCCAATCTCTTCTTTTGACAAAACCTCCTCTTTTCCTGAATCTTCTCCCTCCTATTGAAACATCCAGGAAAGAGATCTATCACTAAGGTGATACAACTTTCATTTTTCTGAAGAAAAATTAAGGAACCCTGAATTGAATCAGCATCTTTTCTCCTATGATAAATGAAAAAATAAAGAAGGGGGACTAGGCCAACTACCCTAGTCTGAAAGCCAGAATATCTAATGCATTTCCACTGATTTGTTTACTAAGAACAATAGGAGGCACACAGAATCTACAGGGTTCATTGAGAGGAAAGTCGCACAAATAATTTATTTAAAAAAATGAGAAGAAGCACCTCATTGTGGTGGGGTTGAGTACCAGATTCCGATGTAGCAGCAGGTTCTTCATCCTCTTTCTCTGCATGCTTCAGAAATATAAAGGAAACATACTCAAGAACATGTAAGATTTCATACCGCAGATGTAACAAATTTATTTTTCCATTGACACAGAAACCTAAAAAGTTTTCATGGTACAAAATTGTATATTACCGGGTCAATTGCATCAATATAAGATTCTTTAATTTTCAAAGTATCTTCCACTTCTGAGTTCGCATAGCCCTCCTCAACATCCTGTTTCATGAATGAGGATCTCAAAGCTAGCAACATTTGAGCACCAAAAAGTGAAGGACAAAAGTACTCCATAACATTTCAACGCTATAAAAACATCCCAAACTAGCATATTCACAATAAAATTATAGATTTGAAAGAGCAATGTGCCAGAGGAAGGGTAAAGAACGACACGGAAATTATTTGATCCACTTACAAATAATCAGATCATTACATCAGCAAGCAAATAGTATAAATCGATGTTCACCCAGTCAAAAGATGAATACAATTGTCAAGAACATTATAAAGAGATTTAAAACACATTCAGACAGTTGGTAGAGAGAATCCTAACCTGATGAATGTTTCCAATATCATCATGTGAATCTTGATTATGTGTTTCCTTCCCATTCTCAATTTTTTCACCATCTACTGCTTCACCTTTAGCCTCTTTTTCGGCTTCCTTGTTTGTTGCTTCTTTTTCTTTCTCCAAACGTTCTTTCTCCAACCGTTCTTTCTCCTCTGCTTTCTCGATCTGGGCTTTGCGCTCTACAAACAAGATGATGCAGAAGAGATTTAAGGTGTTCATGGGTAAGGTTTGAGAAGAAAACAAATCAGTGAGCACAACATAAAAGAATAAAGGTCACTTTATTGTTAAAACCACAACTCAGAGATATGTGAAAATTTAGAAACTGGCTAAATTCCATATTTTGGCCAACTATAATGCAATTTATTGCACACAGGACTGTTAAGCCAGTGTCTCAACATAACAAACTCAAACATCACTACCGTTCCCCTTATACTATTTTGTGTAACATTATAGGGAGTGGTACTAAAAACTTTCAGGGCCACACTTTTTGTAAAGCAAAACAACAATTGAATCTATGACTTGACAATTTACAGGAAATTATACAGCAGAAACAAAGAATGTATCACACACACCCTGAAGCACTAATTGTCTTGTCTAGCCATCTGAAGAATCATACTATCCAGAAGAACAGTAAGCAGATTGTGGAAATTCATTAGCAACAGTAAGTACAAAAATGATAGTATCATAAGCATACCTTTAAGATCATCAACGAGGCCTTTGAGTCCTTTTTCATCATTCTTAAGTTTTGCCAATTCAGCTTGATCATTCGCAAATGCTGATTTGGCCTGTTCAATTTCCTTCTTCCGAATTGTAACTCCCTGCTGATATGTTATTATCTTCTTCTGCAACTTATCTCTGGCCACTTTTCCAGCCTCCCAACATGTATTTGGGCACTTAACCTTGCCATCATACTCATCACTCCCATCACAGCAATCTACATAAGGCGGGGACAACAATACCTAGTTACTAGAAACGCAAAACATATGCAAGTGCAATATTTCAAAGAGGAGGTTCAAGCAATATTCTCACCGCATATACCATCATTCACCCTTGAAGAAAACAGTACAAGGGGATTGTGACCAGCATTTGAACAATAGAATTTTCCATTAGGGCAAGCTGACGTTCCTGTCATTTATAAGTAATAACATTCAGATCAACAAAGTAATACCCTAATCCCACATTACAAATAAAAGTAGCTCATTTAATCAACAGAGTAATCGAAGATACAAGCAAGAGAAGTACCGGGTTCATCGGAACCATCTGGACAGTCGCAAAATTCGTCATTGAGCTGATCTACACGGATTGTTTTGGATCCATCCTTGCAGCTCAAATTTTCCGACGCCGTCTTGTAATATTTTACATCTAATTTGTCGGCCAAAAACGTCGATTTCAGAAAAAAGTACGAATCACCCAAAAAGCACTGAAATATCTACTGAAAATTAAAGAAAGAGAGGGCCTAAAGAGATGCGTATAGCAAGCGAATACCTTGAGGAGAGACACCACGCAATAAATCAGAAGCAAGAGCGGCTGATTGAGAGACAATTGCGATCAAACTCAACAACAACGATGCGAACAATAAGATTTTCATCTTGAATGACTGCTTGAGTAATGAAAATCGGTAGTAGAGATAGTTAGAGATTGGTGTGGATCCGATTAGTGTCAGATGTTGAGATTGAAGCCCATGAACCCACAGGCCACTGCGAATTCCTTTCGGCTAAAGGTTTAAGTTCAGATTTCAGGCTTAGGAGCGATTGATACAAAGACTCGTTTCACTAAAATTGACTTACCGCTCTAATGCCATGCGAAGGCGGACGTTTCGAGTAGCCACACAGGGCAAGGTTTTGTACATTCTCAGTGTTTAGACCTCACTTAGCGGTGGCTTTTAACCCGATTCGTTCATTTACTTTTTTTTGTCTTTTATAGGTAAAATTAGATACATCCAAATATATTTATTTAAAAAAAATATCATTAGCCATACACACGTAAAATTATTTTTCACGGCGAACTTGGAGCACACAAAAAAGTATAAACGAAATCAGACTTCTTTACGGTTCATAACACGCGCAAAACTTTTACAAAAATAATGCATTTGCTTTGTCTTCCTCTTGAACATGGTCATCCTTCTTGTTGTTCGTTCAGTCGCAACAAACAGTAGCGGCTCCTCTTGAATGACGGCGAAACCGGCGACGATGATTCCACAAAAGACGGAGCAAGTTTGTTTTAGTTGTAGTTCAATTTTTTGTTTCTCCTGTCACAAATTTGTGTGATAATTTTGTCTTGTTTTAAATATGTAAAAATATTTTTGGGACAATTTTTGGATATCTTTCGTTCATGTGTTACGAAGTGTTGTGAAGTGCTTTGATGTACCAACAAAGATTAGTTGTTCTAGTTGAACTGGTTTTTTTAAATTATTCTTCAAAACTGACTTCATAATTTGGTAAAGTGGTGATTATTCATTTTGATTAGTACAAATTCGGTTCCCAACAATGGATCCATCAAGACCGTATTCCATGTTGGCATTGAGAGACTTTGTTATCCCCACTAAGATAAAAGAAAAAACCTATCAAGATTGTCAGTCAATACATTAGTTGTCCTTCCCATAAAAAAAATCTTGTAGTTGTTCCTTGTAACATAGTTTTTTGAAGACTATATTACACTACAAGTGAGCTAGATGGTTGTTGGTGAGTTAACATATAAGAATTACGAAAGGATTTTGTTTTATGACTGTCAAAAAAGTTTGTTGACAGTCCATAAGTTGTTAAAAAGCCTTGTTGATAGTCCATAAGCTGTTAAAAAATCTTGTTGACAGTCTAGAAGATGTTAAAAAGCCTTGTTGACATTCTAGAAGATGTCAAAAAGTCATGTTAATGGTTCAAAAGTTGTCAAAAAATAGTATTGGATATATATGGACCATATGGTTTTGTTCATACTTTTATTTTATTGTTCGCTTCTTTTTCCTTTGTTAGTTCAATATAGGGGTGATCATAGGTCCGAAACCGAACTGCAATAAACCTAACCGAACCTAAAACCGATTTCCCTGAAACCTTGGACCGAAAACCGAACCTAAAAAATTAGGTTCTGTTTCGGTTTGGACCTAAAACCTAAATTCTGAAATATTAGAACCTAAAACCGAACCATTAGGTCGGTTTCGGTTCTGTTTAGGTTTTGGACCTAAACGTACCTAAAAAATGTAAACACTGCAAGTATCGATAGATAAATATAAGAAATATGAATTATCCAAATCCAAAAAAATGATAAACTTTAAATTGCTAACAATTTTAAAGCCTAGAAAAATAGCAATCCCATAGAAGCATCAAGTAGACGAATCCACCAATCTACCGCTTTATTCAATGTCGACGCTTCACATCTACTAATCTACATGATAAGAAAATTATAGAAACACATTAGATAATGTAAACTCATTTACTTATTCATAATACTTATCACCCATCCAGCATACACATAAAGTTTATGACTAAACTCATTCATATTCTCGTACTTTCTATAAAAAAAAAAGGTTTTCGGTTTTAATGTTGGTTTTCCGGTTTTTAACCGAACCGAAACCGAAACCGAAACCGATTTCTTAAAAAAACACGGACCGAAGACCGAACCTAAATTGTCGGTTTCAGGTTCGGTCTGGGCCAATATTGTCGGGTTTCGGTTCGGTAAACCGAACCGAACTTGCTCACCCCTAGTTCAATATATGACAACTTGTAGACCGTCAACAAGCATTTTTAAGTGTTTGGTGACTATATAAAATAAAAGCTACATTCTCCCATTGCTCTCACGCTACTTTATTGTCAATATATAATTTAGGCATCAAAACACACACTAATAATGGTCTTTTTCTATTGTCAACAAACCGCTCTTTATTGTCAACAAATTGCTCAGTTCAGTTAATTATATTATATGTAATAGATAATTATCACCATTAGTGAAATGAATCTAAGGGAAGCTGTTTTTGTTTTATATGCTACTCTAACTTATACAAGTTGCTTCATAATTTCAATCATGATATGGAGTATGCCTATACAAGTGGTCAAGGTAAAACAAGTTGCATTCGGAGTTAATATGACAATTTAGTTTGTATGTCTTGTTGACATCATTTGGACCGTCAAAAACCTTGTTGACAATCCAAAATTTTGGAAGGAAAAAATGCCTTTTTGACAGTTCATAAGCTGTCAAAAAGCTTTGTTGATAGTAAAAAAAAAATGTCAAAAAGCCTTGTTGACAACATCTAGATTATCAACAAGTGTTGACAAATAAAATAAATAAATTAGATGAGGTATTCACCTTTCATAATTAAATATAGTTGTTGTCCACGAGTGTTGATAACTTGTTGACAGTCCAAATAAATTGAATGAAGAATCCACCTTCAATATCAACTAGTTATAGCAAACAAAGACAAGCGGATAATCATTAATCAAAATAACAATCAAATGGAATTTAGTACACTTTCACTACACGGTCTACTTAAAACAAGCATTCATGTGAAACAACCAAATTCATACATTTCTTCATGTTTTTCTCTGATTCTTCACTCCAAAACCAAACATGAAGAAAACATGAGACGAAAAAAAAAACATTGCAATAAAAACATTAATTTAAGGCATTATTCTAGTAGTCAAGAGTGACTAAAACTGCCATATTTCCAATTACATGTTGAAGGCTATCAACATTCTCCAAGTTCTCTCATGTTACTTTCAATTGTTGAGTGGCTAACCTAATCTTTAATTCGTTTTCTTGAAACTGTGCATGACATGCCTCAAAGAGAATCTCGTCGATTTCTTGAAACATATTCCTGGCATTCATAGTTAAGTTAAGTCAAGTTAAGCATTGTATGGCCACAATGTCCTTTAACATTCATTTTCAGAGTTAAGTAGATCATTGCTCCATATGAATAGTGTCCTTTCATCAACCTGAAAAGAAATTCATGTATATATTTGTTATATTTTATATACATAGTGCCATAGGGTGCTTGTTGCAAATCCAAAAATAAAATTAAAAAATGGTTTAATAGTGTTGAATTCTTTCAACATGTGACATTACATCTTAAAATAAGAGAGAAGAATGGTTTGAATGTGTTAAATTCAGATGTCGTATGTATGATGACCAAAACCCCATCTTCATTTGAACAAAAAGTATGATATTTAATTGTTGATAGCTTGTTTAACTTTAAATATGATATGGAGTATGCATATACAAGTGGTCAAGGCAAAAGAAGCTACATTCGGAGTTTAAAAAGGTGGTCCTTGCTGATTTACACAAGATTTTATCTGTCACATGCTTCTCGGGTCATAGCGTAAACTAGTGATGGTTTCGTCTATTAGACTCTCACCATCTAGGGTGAAATATGACGTTTTAGTTTGTATGCCTTATTGACAATATTTGGACTGACAAAAGCTTTGTTGATAATCCAGAAGCTGTGAAAAAACCTTGTTAACAATCCAGAAGTTGTGAAAAAGCCTTGTTAATAGTCCGTAAACCGTCAAAAGTCTTGTTGATAGTCAATAAGTTGTCAAAAAAACCTTTGTTGATAGTCATGAAGATGTGAAAAAGCCTTGTTAATAGGTCAGAAACTGTCAAAAAGACAAAAACCTTGTTGATAGTCCATAAGCCGTCAAAAAACTTTGTTGAAAAGCCTGTTGACAAGACTTTTTCACAATATTTTTTCACAATATTTTTGTACAATAACCAAATATAAAATTAAATGTAAACAAGTGTAAAAATGATTAAACAAGTGAAAATGGATTGTCAACAACTAATTAGAGTTTGTCATCATAATTATATTTTTCATTGAATCATTTTATAAAACATCTTGTGCGCATTACAAATCAAAACTCTTTGCACCTATTGTACAACATTTTTCACCGACTATTACTCTTACATTATCTCTTAATCACTACTCTCAAGTCCTAATTAATTCCAAAACATGACTAAAAAACACAAAGTCGATTGAAACAACATAAAATGGAACAACATTACAAAATCTAATAAGAAAAAATCATTAACGAACCAAAATTAGAGGGAAAAAAAATTCAAAAGATGAATGAGTTCGAAGAGAATTGAGGAGAGGATATTAAAAGAAGATAAAATTTCAAAAGCGAAGGACATAATTTGTCGGTGAAGATTAAAGATTGAGTTGTGTTCCTACGATTTGGATTTGAGGGAAGGAGTAGAGGGAGAAGTTCCCCCACCCACGAGAATGAGAAAGAACGAACTGGAGGAAATGAAAAAAATATAAATATAAATATAAAGGCTTATGTAATGGTTATTTTTCAAAACTCTAAAAGTAAAAGGATTTAGTTTTCCAATTAGCATAATTATATCAATTATTCTATCAAAAATTTTCATCTCATAATGGTGTATCATATAGGTCAAAAAAAAATTAGTGTGTAAGAAAGTGTGTCTTTCTCAATTTATGTAAGTCCAATAACACCCTCAATAATTCTCTAACCATCTTTTCATAATGAAACACAATGATTTGTCCATATTCATTGGTTGTGTTTTTTTTTTTTGGTAAAAGGTAAATTCATTAAGTAAGGAAAAAAATAGGACTTAAAACTCGGACCATAATAGTCCTAGCTAAGCCTGTGTAACACAAGAGTACATTAGTAAAAAAAACATAAGGGTTAGGGCACCCAAGTACTCCAGATAGGCATGCAAACCTCCTGAACATACCATCTACGTCAGACTGAATAATAATAGTAACCTCATGGCACTTTTCATAAGGCCCTTCCACCTTCGGCATAGCCATCAACAGAAAAGGACACTCATAAACCAAATGTGTGCCTATCCATCGGATCAAGATATCATCCACCTTCGACAAAGCCATCAGCAAATGAGTCTCTAGTCCGGTACAATGTATCCATAAAAAGTAAAACAAACCAAGAGCATAATACAACTCTAGTATAAAGACAAAGGAAAACTATACCTCAAATCTTTCCCCAATCCTGAAAGGAAAAACCTCATATAGCAATGTGTAGGTGTGACCTCTAATCGTCCGGACCAGGACATCAATGGGGATCCTGTTCCGGTCAAACATCAGAGCATTCCTAAAATGCCATATGTAGTACACCGTCGTAGAGAAGGCATATATGTGAGCTCTGCTCGTCCAACTCCTCCCTGATGTAGTACCGAGAAGGTAGGTCAGGACGTCAGCTCTCGTATACATGTCTCCCGACATCCGGAATCCATAACAAATCTGTCTCCAAACCTCCCTCGTATACGTACAGCCAAAGAACAAGTGGTCATGTGACTCGCTCTCTAGGCCACATAAATGGCAGGTGGGGTCAATCTCTAAGAAATGCAGTCTATCTCCAGTAGAAAGGCGACCAAGAATCGCCATCCAAAGTATAAAGCAGTGTTTTGGTGTATTGCTTGCATCCCAGACTATCATGTGCCAGTCAACCGTCTCTCCATGCTCCATGATCATGTCATAGGCCTCAGCAACTCTGAACTTGCCTCCCTGGCAACAACTCTCAAGCACCTCATCAAGTGTCGTATCCTCATCCATGAAAGTTGCTGCCTCGTCTCTGGCTCCGATAATGGCCTTCACTAGAGGCGAGTCTCATCGGTGGGCTATCCATTGCTCTGGCTCGACCACCTGCAGATATCTGTGATGGATCCACCTTACCCAGAGGTTGTCTATCTTAGCATGAATGTGCCAATAGTACTTGCACATAAATGCCGAGTTCCAACATCTAAGGTTAAGGAGACCCAAACCACCCTCTTTCCGGGGCAAGCACACCTGCGTCCATGCAACTCTGGGGTAACTCCATAAGAATTGTCTGCATAATCCTATCAGCCTGTCCATCACCAAAGAGGGGACCGACAACAAAGATAGCCAGAAGCTCTCCGTACCCTGTAGGACCGTCCTGATCAGCTCAAGTCTACCTGCAAAAGAGAGATGCCTCTTGTTCCACGCACATATGTACTTCCCAATCTTATCAATAAGAGGGGAATAATCAGCTGCACGGAGGATATGAGGTGCAATCGGAATTCCCAAGTATCGGAATGGAAAAGTTCCCGTAGAGAACCCCGATAGGGAGGTTAGATCGTTTGCCTCTGTCTCAGAGACGGAAGCAAGGAAGATAGAAGATTTAGGGAGACTAATAGCCAAGCCCGGAATCTTCTCAAATCTGCGTAAGCAGTCCATAAGGGATGCTTATAGATTTAATATCTCCTCTGCAAAAGAGGACGACATCATCTGCATACATCAGATGAGAGATTCTGAGATCCTCACAGTGCTGATGAAACCGGAAGTCAAGTTTGGCTGTCTCAGCGCGTATCATCCTAGAAAGGAATTCCATGCAGATGACAAACAACAAAGGAGACATAGGGCAACCCTGTCTTAACCCCCGTTTACCGTTAAAGAAGCAATGCATAGTTTTGTTTACCCGGATGGAGTAGGAAGTCGTAGTAACGCACTCCATCACCCAGTCAATGAACCTGGTCGGGAAACTCAACTCCGTCATGGCATAGCGGAGGAACTGCTAGGAGATCGTATCATAGGCTTTAGCTAAGTCTATCTTCATGAAACATCGCTTAGTGTCTCTCCTAACATTATATCTCCGTAAAAGCTCCTGGACAAAGAAAATATTGTCCGACATCAACCTCCCTGGAATGAAAGCAGATTGTGTTGGGTCAATAAGATACCCAAGACACGGACCCAATCTGTTTGCTATCAGTTTGGTGATGATTTTATAAACTACATTGCAACAAGAGATAGGCATAAACTGATCCACACGAGTAGGGGAGTCTACTTTAGCAATTAGAGATACCGAAGTATGATTTATTTGCCGAAGTAATTTCCCACTAGTAAAAAACTCACGGACAGCAGCACACACCTCACTACCAGTATTCTCCCAAGTTTGTTTAAAGAACTTGGAAGAAAACCCATCGGGACCAGGTGCCCTAAGGTCTCCAATTGACCAAAGAGCTTGTTTAATCTCAGCATTGGAAACTAGTCCAATTAGTTTCCTCTGATCCTCATCCGCAACCCGCAATCCCACTGCAAACCACTCCTTAGGGGCCTCCTCCACCTGTCTCTCCACACCCAACAACCCTTTGAAATAGGTCACAAACTCATCAGCCACTCCATCTAAAGAAGTGATGGTAGATCCATCCGCCAAATGAAGCGCAAGGATAAAGTTCCTTTTTCCATTAGACTTCATAAGACCATGAAAGTAAGAGGTAGTTCTATCACTGTTAAGAACATGCCTCGACTTAGCCTGTTGCTCAAAAAAACTTCTTTCAGCAAAAGAAATCCTTTTAGCTTTAGTTCTGCAACCATCAAGTCTAACCCTAAGGGCATCGGAAGTCGGGTCCAGCCTTAAACTTTCAAGGCAAGTCGCGTACTCCTCATTAGCCATTTTGGCCTTCTCAGATATGTGCCCAAAATGTCTCTTATTAAGCCCACGAAGTGGACCTTTCATACCTCGGAGAAGGTTGCAGAGACGAAATTGATAGGTTCCCCGGAGGTGACAACTCCAGTTCTCCTTCACAATATCTTGGAATTGGTCATGGGAAGTCCACATATTGAAAAATTTAAAATTAGGCTTCCCAGCCAGCGGACAGCAAATGAGGTGAGCAATAGCTGGCTTGTGGTCCGACAAATTCCATCTGTTTGGAAAACTAGCACGACATTACATATCCTGGTCAAGCCAATCAAAGTTGACAAAAACTCTGTTAATCGTACTCCAGATAGTACCATTTGTCCAAGTGAATTTATTATAACTTGTAAATGGTACATCAGTGAGTCCCAGCTCATGACAAGCATCCAACATACCCCTACACTCATACATACTGACACGCTCCCCATTAATCCTCTCATCAGGATACATGACATTATTAAAATCTCCTAAGACAAGCCAAGGTAGGGGGGTAGTCCCTTATCCACCGTCTAATGGGGTCCCACACTTGCCTACGATAGGCAATGCTACCTTTCCCATAAATAAAACAGACCCCATACTTAATCCTAGTAATTCTGTAGGTAACTAAGACCGTAATGAACTGTTCACCTATCTCTCCAACAGTGAGGTAAAGGCGTGTGTCATCCCAAATGACCAACATGCCACACCTATCATCCACCTCAAAGTTAGTTATGTACTTCCAGTTAGGAAAACGGGAAGCCATCACATGATGGATATCCAAAGGCCTATACATATACTTTGTTTCAAGCACTCCACACAAACAACCATCGAACTCTCTCAACAACTCAGTCAACCCTTTTTGTTTCCGGGGTTGGGTGAACCCCTGAACATTCCAAGAGATGACACTCATCGGGAAACCATTTTTCTAGTGGTCCTCCCCTGAGCCCTAAACTCCCCCCTCATATGGGAACTAGAAGCAATTCTTGTAGACCTACGCTCTGGAATAACAGCTACTTCCCTCCTCTGTTGCTTACGAACCCTAGGAGCTTTTATGTTATCTTGGGTTTTCACTTTTCCATTACTATCTCTGTTCATCTGGGTGCGGTGTACACGTCTGTCAGATCGAGAGAACACTTTCTGAAACCCCTCATCCCTATCGGTAGCATGTTCCTTATCCATCTCAATTTCCAAAGCCTTGTAGGCATTGGAAGTTTTGATATTAGGGGTGGTAAAGGATTTCCTCCTATTTTCCACACTCACTTGTTCCACCTCCCTTTCCTCGTCAGAATCCCCCATACTCTCATCCGAATCATCCTCAACCCCCGTAGTCTCCTCATCTCTATGACTTTTAGTACCGACCTCAGTCTCACTCCCCTCAGTGTAAGTATAGTCCGTACTTTGCTCATCAGAACCCATCTCAGTACTATATATCTCATCCTCAGAACTAGTCGTATCGTCTTTTTCTACTATAACAATCTTCCTACCAAAGGAAGATTTGGTTTTTGGTTTTGGGGAGGGAACACTAGTAGTAGCAATAGGGTTAACTTTGTGAGTGTATCCCTTTTTTTTCTTTCCACCCTTAGAATTCCGATCCTTTTTGTGGTTGTTTTGGTCACCCTCTACCAAAGTGGCCTTTATAGCAGCCACTCGGCCGACCTCTACTCTCACAGTCTCATCATTAGCCGTCATCTTCGCCTCCCGGCGTCGACGACGTCTAATAGCAGACTTACTCATGGGCCTCTCGACGTCTGTTGTAGGCCTATTAACACTTTTAGCCCTATCAACTTCAATCTCACCCTTTTTCTCAAGGATTCTAGGTTCCTCCCCAACCTTGGTTTTACCCTTTTCAGCAACTGTATAACGTCTAGTACCCCCATTAGCCACTATTTCATTAACATGAGTTTTAGGGACTCCATTTTCCTTCCCAATCTCTTTCCTAATGCCATTATTTTTATCACCCTCATTCATAGTGTTACCTTCTCCAGATTTTGACTTATTCCTTAACCCCGGGATTCCTCTTTTCTCCTTAAAAGAGCATTCCTCTTCATTGTGGTCGAAAGTAAAACAACTCTTGCAATACTTTGGCTCATTTTCTATAAGCACCGTGCACACCACCTTGACTCCGTCATCAAACTCAAGGGTAACTTCTTTTTTGATTTCCTTAGCAAAGTTTATTTCAATAAGAACTCTAGCATAAGAACCCCTTTTCCTTTCTCCTGTAACCGGGTCCATGTGTAGGGGTTTGCCTACCATGTAGGCCACCCAACCTAGAATATCCGGTGACCAGAAGTCATTCGGGATGCCATACAACCTGACCCAGAGGGGGATGGTTGCGACACCCCTTTTATTAAAAGCGAATTTATCGGGGACATGCTTTAGAATCAAAGGTCTCCCATGTATTTGGTAGGGTCCTCCCCGGAGCACCTTATCCCTATCCCCATCATTATCAAACATAAAAATCATCCATTCAGCTTCCATCTTAAGTTTAGATTGAACCCCCCAAGTTTGTTGAAGGTCTCTTATAGCAAAGTAGTCCGGATAGTATCCCACATATTGGCCTAAAAGACAACTACCCCAGACATGTTCCCTAGGGAGGGCTTCAATACATTTAATCTTAACTGTATCACCTGTAGGGGGTGTATACGAGAGATTACCCCCTGATGCAGGAGCATCTCAAGACCTAGCCCGAATGGAGATCATGAGCATGGAAGCTAGGAAGCACGGAGTGTTGATTACTCTAAGGAGAAGGAGAGGAAGAATTAAGGGCATTCCTCAACATGTGAAGGAGATTATTCATGAAAGAGATGAGAATACCATTTCCGGAAATACATTGAAGACCTTTGATTGGAGATGGGAGATAACATGCATGATCACGTATGCATGGGCAAGGAAGAGAGTTCGAGAAGCTTGCAAATGCTACGTGGAAAAGAGGAGATCATTTGGATGTTTTATATGTCTAATTGGGCTTATTTTATATGTTAAATAAGGCCTTAATTAGATATATTAATCCAGCCCATTGCTTCTTATTTTAAAGCCCATTCTTCGACATCTTTTAAATAAAAGATGGGCTTGCTTTTTAATTAGTTTATTTTATTTTAATTCCTTTTAGTTTGATCTTATCTCTTAGAGATTTGATCTTATCTCTTTAGCTAGATTGGGCTCGATCTTGGATCAAGCTCATAGCCCGTAGGATACCCTAGAGGACGTCCAACATGCCTATATAAGGCCTTCTAGGACGTCATTCTCTCTAAGCTTTGAATGAATTAAACACAAGTACTTTCGAGTATTGTTTCTCTTCTATCCCATATTCTTCTCGTGGAATCGAGACACCTTACTGTGTGAGCGGAATCCGTTTGCCCAGCAACTTTGGCGATGTTTTGAGTTGTGTCACTTGGATTGGCAAGTTGGTGCTCTCAATCATCTCCGGGTGACTTCTCGTGCTTTGGGGACAATCGTTTTCCCCTCTGTGTGAGATTATAGCGGAAAGGGCTTCTTCAAGTCATTCCAAGTTGTGTGTTAGGGCCTTTGTTTCCCTATCCTGCTCTTGGTTGCCTTAAGGGTTCGACTAAATCTATCCTTCTACCGATCCTTCACAATCATTGGATCATTCCTCCATCTTTTTATTTTCAAGTTTCCACCTTTTATCCATTTTCTTCATTGCGAGTTTTGGTGTTGAAAGATCAGGCCAACTGACGGCTAACCCCGTATCAAATTGGTACCAGAGCTTCAGGTTCATCAACACCATATTCACGTCCCATTTTTTTTTAAAAATCGAGCTTTCAAGATCCGTCAAGGAAGTTCTACACAAAAAGAGTCACCGGAGCAGGATCCGTAACGGTTAGTTTCTACTATTCTCGTTATTTTCTGCGATTTTCAATTCCGCATTCAATTTCTTGAAAAGAAGGTTTTTTGTGGCCTATTATTGATTTTAATACATATTTTTGCCTAAGATTCGATCTTTTCTCGTTTTGATCGGAATCTCAACCGTTACCACCACAAAAACGCCCCCACCGCCCTTCCCGCCGTCTTTTCGGCCACCTACCCCAGCCGCCGTCTTTTCTCGTTTTGATCGGGATCTCGGCCGCCCCAGCCTCGGTTTCGGCCGAAACCGCACCTCCATCCCGGTCGAGCTTAACTCGCTGCGCCACAACCGTCGCCCCCTCGAAACCCTACCCGCAACCCTAGCTGTTGCCTCCGGCGTCGCTAAACCCTAACCCTAGCCGTCGCCTCCGGCGTCGCTAAACCCTAACCCTAGCCGTCGCCTCCGGCATCGCTAAATCCTAACCTCGGCCCAACCCGACCTATATCGGCCCATCAACCGAGATCCACAAAAAAAAGTTTCGGAACCGAACCAAAGAGCCCGCCGCTCAGCCGCCGCCGCCCTTGGTTAGTCTCGCAAGTCTGTAGTTTAAAAAAAAAAAAAAGAGGAAGAAGAAGAAGGCCAAAGGCCGTACAAAAAAAAGGACGTTACTTGCGAGCTAAGTTATTCAATTTCCGCGGTTGTGCATCTTGTGCAAGTTTTGTTTTGGCAGGCGCCCCTTTGAGCTTAATTGATATCTACTTGTTTCCGTGGGAGCTCCCTACATCGCTGGAAGGCAACCTTAAATTACACTCCTTCCTTTTTTTCCTTTTTTCCTTTTTCCCTTTTAGCTTTTCCCTTGTTTCCTTTTGCCTACCCTTTTTCTTTTTGCTTGTTTCATTTTTCCCTTATTGTCTTTTCTCTTTTATTTCCTTTTTTCCTTTTGTATTTAATTTCCAAAAGGCCGCAAATTATTTTTTTTAATTAAGATTATTGATTTGTTGGTTGAGAAAATTTGCAGGCGCGATTAGTTTTGCTTTTCTAGCTGGCACCACATAAAAGGCCTTTTCCCTTTGAGATCTGGTTCGTTCTCCTTGTTATCTGCCTGAACGCATTAAACTGTTGATTGCTTGAGACATTTTTCTTGTAGATTCACAGTGATCTTCACAAACCGGCTAAGAGGAAGTTGTGAAGCTTACGAGATAGGTTACTGAGCGAAACACTTGAAGAGGGTAGCATAAGAGTTTCTCTTTAACTAACATTAACGAGTTTAAATGTTTTAAACTATGTCAACCTCAGGAAAGGAGAACATGACACAACCCCAACCATCGGATGGCGAATCAATTAAAGGGAGTATCTCAAAACCCCATAATGCTTTGGAGAACATGAGAACTCTAAACTTGGAGCAAAGAGAAAATATTTTCCGTAGTAGATGTTCTGTTAAGGGTAGAATATGTGACTTAATCATAGATGGGGGTAGTTGTTGTAACATTGCTAGTCTAGAAATGGTTACCAAACTACAACTAGACGTGCTAGATCACCCATCTCCCTATAAAATATCCTGGATAAATGAACAAGGAGAGCTAGCTATTAATAAACAGGTATACGTCAGTTTTCGTCTAGGAAGGTATGAGGATACCATCTTATGTGACGTTGTCCCTATGACTACTTGTCATATTTTGCTAGGTCGACCATGGGAATATGATCGAGATGTCAGCCATAAGGGACGAACTAACAGATATACTTTTGAGTTTCAGGGCACTACTATCACCCTTAAACCCATGAGCCCTGAAGAGATAGCTACTTTGATCCAAAAATGGCCCCAGACATCAGACAGAGAAGTGGAACGTGCAACGTCTAGCGCCAGAGATGTGATCCAAGAAGTTCCAACAACACCTACGGAAATTCCATCTTCACCGGGCGAAGAGGAGAGACAATTCAGAGCCGTGGAAGAAGAGGCACGGAATAAAGAAAGGGAGCGAGCAAGTCAAGCACTCCAGCCCTCTACTTCACCTCTTACAACGCCTCCTTGTAGTCCATCCTCAGTGAAAAGGGTAATTGGGGTTATCGCAGCCCCAACAGGGAGTGATTCTAAACCTTCTTTCTCTAGATTAGATGAGCATGATCATAATGATAAGGAGTTAGTCGGTGATGAACCACATGATTTAAAGGCTATAGTTAATGGAAAGCATATGATACATGATGATTTAATGGCTGAAAAGTTTATTAGACCCTCTTGTTATCATATTATGCATTTTGTTGACTTTAGGGAACCTTTTAGGGAGCATGTTGATCTTATTGTCTATCATGCAAGGAATGCCCCTATTGGTGAGAGTATAAATGGTGTTAAACTTCTTGTTGTATATATTAACTTTCAAAGGTTTAATATTGTGAATGCTTCTCTTCTTAAGCATACCAATTCTATTGCACATAATAATGAGTATATTGATTTTGTTGGATCTTTTGCTATGAATGTTGAACCCATTGAGCCTATTGATAACACTTATGAATTTTTGGGACATTTTAGCAAGAATCTTTGTCATAAGGATCCTATTGATGATGTTACACCTTTTGTTTCACATATTGATTTTATTCAAGGTGTTGCTGAATTTTTAGATCCCTATGTTGTGGATATCAATTCCACAATGTCCATTGTTGAGAATGTTGATTTTCTCGAGCCTATTAATATGCATGTTCATATGGATGAGTTTGTTGATTATTTATCTAGAAGAAGAGCCTTAGATATTCCTCCTGATTGCATTATTAATAGACTTATGTATGGAGATGAGCATATACTAGATGATGATCTTGATCCTACTTGTGATGATGAGCTTGAGTTATGTTATCCTAAGCATCACATGTCTATGCAACCCTTTTTCCAGTCGATTGCATCTAGGAAGAAACATCCGCGTGTGTTTCAAGTTGATGAAAGTCCTCATGTGTTGAAGTTAGTTGGCTATGCTGATTTTTGGTCTCATGATTTCTTCTCTACTTTAAGTTTGCATTTTTTAGAAGATTTGTATGTTGAAAGACCACTTGTAGGAAGAAGTGACTTCAGGGATGATTATGATTCACATATTGAAGACCCTAAGTTGAAACTTCATAAGTTAGAGAGGAGCTTTGGGGAACAGAGAAAAACAACCCCTATGATCTACAAAGCACCTATATCCTTTGTACTTGTTGTGCTTGATCGTTTTATGTATGCATGTGTTGTTGAATTTATTGATAATATGCTTTTGAACAACATAATTTTCAGCACAAGTGCTAAACTCGTCAAGGAAGTTTTCTCACCCTCTTATTATGAGAACTTGAGTACATCTTGTGATAATTCGGAATACAATTGTAATGTTGCTCTCGTTGCGATATTTGTAGGACTTTGGGGACGAGTAGGAGCACGGCTTGGAACAGGAGCAAACGGATCTCACATTTGGATGCCACCATGGATCATTACTTGAAAGGACGTCAAGGATTCGTGGACGAATACTTTTCAAGAAAGGGAGGATGATGCAGGAGCATCTCAGGACCTAGCCCGAATGGAGATCATGAGCATGGAAGCTAGGAAGCACGGAGTGTTGATTACTCTAAGGAGAAGGAGAGGAAGAATTAAGGGCATTCCTCAACATGTGAAGGAGATTATTCATGAAAGAGATGAGAAGACCATTTCCGGAAATACATTGAAGACCTTTGATTGGAGATGGGAGATAACATGCATGATCACGTATGCATGGGCAAGGAGGAGAGTTCGAGAAGCTTGCAAATGCTACGTGGAAAAGAGGAGATCATTTGGACGTTTTATATGTCTAATTGGGCTTATTTTAAATGTTAAATAAGGCCTTAATTAGATATATTAATCCAGCCCATTGCTTCTTATTTTAAAGCCCATTCTTGGACATCTTTTAAATAAAAGATGAGCTTGCTTTTTAATTAGTTTATTTTATTTTAATTCCTTTTGGTTTGATCTTATCTCTTTAGCTAGATTGGGCTCGATCTTGGATCAAGCTCATAGCCCGTAGGATACCCTAGAGGACGTCCAACATGCCTATATAAGGACTTCTAGGACGTCATTCTCTCTAAGCTTTGAATGAATTAAACACAAGTACTTTCGAGTATTGTTTCTCTTCTATCCCATATTCTTCTCGTGGAATCGAGACACCTTACTGTGTGAGCGGAATCCGTTTGCCCATCAACTTTGGCGTTGTTTTGAGTTGTGTCACTTGGATTGGCAAGTTGGTGCTCTCAATCATCTCCGGGTGACTTCTCGTGCTTTGGGGACAATCGCTTTCCCCTCTATGTGAGATTATAGCGGAAAGGGCTTCTTCAAGTCATTCCAAGTTGTGTGTTAGGGCCTTTGTTTCCCTATCGTGCTCTTGGTTGCCTTAAGGGTTCGACCAGATCTATCCTTCTACCGATCCTTCACAATCATTGGATCATTCCTCCATCTTTTTATTTCAAGTTTCCACCTTTTATCCATTTTCTTCATTGCGAGTTTTGGTGTTGAAAGATCGGGCCAACTGACGGCTAACCCCGTATCACCCCCTATGCCCCTATTCATGAAAACTTTGGGCCAGGGCCTAGTCCAGGCGTTTTGCCTTGGAGGGACCCCACCAGCAGAATCATTAGTACCCTTGCGGGGCAATTTAGGAAAATCTTTATCAACGGGACTTATCTTTTTTCCTACCCCCACATTACTAGTTTCCGGTCTAGAAACTACCCTAGAAGACATGGGTAAGAGGGAAGGACGAGTAGCATGCGTAATAATATGAGGTATTTGTCCAGTCCTATCTATATTTTCAATGCTAGGTCTATCCATACTAGTAACTATCCATACTAGTAACATGCATAACCACATCAGTATTTCCATTATCTTTACTGTTATTGTCATCAACCTCATCAATCTCATTATCGGTAGCATTATTTTTATCATGAACTTATACCCTAGAAGGTTGCATATTGTTGTCAATATTTGCATCAGAAGCATTTATAACATGCATATTATTTTCACCCATCATCAAAAGCTAAAGCATGCAGAATACGTTTATTTAAATTATCATCAGACATGCATTCAATTTCAGAAATTATATTATTAGTGTCATTCACATTCTCATATTCGATACCTGTGCGATCCTCCTCGTGTAAGACCGACTCTGCAAGTGTCCTAGCAAGGTGTTCAGTTTCTCCATTACCCTTCCCAGCCAGGGTTATTGATGTTCCAGCTTGTCCGTCCTTCCTCACAACCGTACTCACCTGTCCACTTTCAGTATCAACATCCATCCTTAAAAGTGTCCTTGCAAGTACTTTGGCTAAGGCTCGGTCATCGCCATCAGTAAGGCGAACTTCCCCGCCTGAGCTTTGTGCTGACTCCAGTATCCTCCCAACAATATTCGTCTCAGTGTACATCTGTCCGCCTGGTCCGAAAAGCATCGTTTTCTGCCATGATTATTGACCACCTTCTTGCCTTATGCATTCTCCCTTCATGGCATCTCCTTGGCTTGTATTGACCCCTTTGTCAGCCCCACCATCTCTCTGTCTGTCTTGGTTGTTTTCTCGTTACTTCTAGCTTCGTAGGTAGTGACATAGCCGAGCCATTTTCACCCGTATGATCACGCGTCACCATCTTCCCGACCTTATTCTCTCCTTGACATCCATTGATATCTAATTCCTTCCCTTTGTTTTCCTGTCTGTCTTTGACAATATCAATTTGTTCAAGCTTATTGGCGGTAGTGGGCTGTTCCTTGTCTACTATTCCGCTTTCATGAGCACTAGTATTGTCCTTCTTAGCTTCATTTCCCTGCACACCTCGTACAAGGTCGAAACGTATCTTTTTTTTTTCTTGAGCTTATTGGCGGCAACGGGCTATTCCGCTTTCATGAGCACTAGTATTGTCCTTCTTAGCTTCATTTCCCTGCACTAGTATTGTCCTTCTTAGCTTCATTTCCCTTCTTAGCTTCATTTCCCTGCACTAGTATTGTCTACTGTTCCATATGTTTCTTTCCTTGTGTAATAGCTCTCCTTCCTTGCATGATTAATCCCATTTGAGTAGTTTCCTTGCACGTATCTTCCTTTCTTTGCCCGGGCAAACTTCCTTTTTTTTCTTGAGCATTTTGGAAGGTTTGGCTATGGCTGCACACACCTTCCCTCTTGGTGACGTAGTCTCCAAATCGGGAAGGTACGTCCGGCATCGTTGCAGCCCTAGCCGTCTCTTGTGGTTGCCCTCCTCTGTCCGTCATTGTGTTTGTTGTCACCGCCTCCGCCTGCGTATCAAGGGCCTCCACGCCACCGCTTGCTCCTCCTGGATCTACCTCCTCCACACCAATGCCCTTAGACTCCGTCCCATTCACACTACTCTCTTATGACAACCTCTGCAGACCCGGATAGGAATGGAGGTCTCCAAGTCCAGTGATGCAAGGTCAAAACGAGAGATCAACACAGGAGCCCGTCTTGCTTCCCGGCGCAGTCTGAATCCGAGGAAGACTGGCGAAGAAGAGTGTTTAGTTGAGAGATGTCTTCTATGCCGGAGATCTGACTTGTGAAATATAGCATAAACTACAAGAATCTCCCGTACGCTTTTCAAGATATGCCCAAAACATAAACTACAAGAATCTACAAACCAAAACATAAAAAAACCAATCGTACAATCAAATTTTTTTATAGTGACATTTTGAAATAGTTATGTAATTTACTTGTACAATATTGCGTAATTTACAAAAAATACTACTCATATCAAGAAACATTTTGAAATTTTAAAAACGATATTATATTCATAATCATTAGTTTGACAAGTTTTAATGTTAACACTTTTTTTACACAAATCAAAGACGTACTTACATAATCTACACAAACTAATCAACATTTTGAAATGCACATATATACTAATATTTTTGTAAAATAAAATTAACAACACAAAATAAAACAAACAAAAATATAAACTATTTAGACTCAAACTATTGACTCTACATAAATTTGGATAAATTATACGAAATCGTGAGCTTTATTTAGTAGCACACCTACATGAAAAATAAAAAATAGGAAAAAAATTCACAAATTCGGTCAAATACACTAATTTGTCCCAAATACATTCAATTATAATTACCAATAATTCATTAAAATAAAATTACTCTCGATTTTAATAGCACAAAATATCTTGTAAGCTTAATTGAAGATAGAAATCTATGTTAGGGATATAATATCATCATATAGCTTCTTTTATTTACATAAATAAAGTCAAAAACATGTTTATTTATTTAATTTATTTATTTATCAAATGACAAGGCAAATCGTAACGTTTAATAAAGTGTCACATGACGCGGTCTCGTGCATTTTGACCGCGTCTAACCAATGAGCGTCACGTGTCATCATTTTCAGTCTTTCAAATATGCGATGCTTGATCTAACATCTCCGTTAGGGGTAATGGAAACGGGTAGGTTGATGGGTGATGTACAACTTCCAGCAACTACCCAACTTAACTAAGTTATCACCCACCCTGTAACACCCCAAATCCGTAGGACTCGGAGTGCTACTGGGATAGGATCTCACAATGGATCCTGACCCTAGCCTGACAAAATTTCACTAATCTTACAACAAGGCACAGATAGTTAAAACAAAACATGAAACTGATATATATATATATATATATATATTATATATATATATATATCCAAAAGGTAATACAATGTACCGCTGAGTACAAATAAAACCACACTGTACAACAAAAGAACCCATATCCCCGATAACGCCCCAGTGTACGGAGCCCTCAACGGATCACCCACTCTGGATCACTCTGCAGCTCTCCTATCGTGCAAAGTATCTACAACACGGTATAAAACCGTTAGCTAACCATACACATATATAAGAGATGCAGAGCACAAACACACATCAAATAATACTAAACACGTCAACATGATATCACACATTTACCCGGTTCATTATCTTGATAAAGTCCAGCAATCAACTCGTATATATATATCCATATAAACATATGTGACACGAGGAATATAATCCTCGTCTCTGGGTCCAATAGCCAGCTGGAATGGTGCCTGGAACACCTCCCCGTGTACCCTAAGGGAATGGAGAGTGCCCGAACCGTTTACCAGGTCTGGCCTGCCTACACAGAACCTCCCAGACTCCCGGCGGGATGAAAGGACAAGTTATCACGGCCCTACAATGGGCAAGCAATATACCATAGGTCGGTGACCATCATAACGCATGCTATAAAGCATATAACAAAAACCACTCATGCACACATCCAATATAAGGATGGCAACTAAGTAAGTCCTACGGACTTACCTCAACCTCGTAGTCGTCTCAATTGGATCAACCCTCAACTCAGTCCACTCCAAACTGGAGGACAACACGGCCTATACAAGACATACATATATATATCAAACTCCTATCACACAAAAGGGTCACACCAAGACCCAAGGGACCCATAAGGATCATATCCAATTCGTAAAACTCAAAGCCGTAACCGGCATATCTATATCATACTCATCAACATCCGCTACCTAGCATGCTACTACCGCTCATACTAGAAAATGAAAGGATCTACCTAACTTTAGGTAGATCCGGGACAAGACGCACCTGCGTGACACAAGGGACGCAAGGGGCGGAGCAAGCAACCCGTAGGCGCGGTGGAACTCAGCCGCGGGCGCGGTGACAAGGCTGCAGGAAAACGCAGGCACGGCGCAGGCGCTGGCGCTGGCGTTGCGGCACGGCTTCCGCAGGGGCGGCGGCTTCCAGGCGCGGGGACGGCGTCTGTGCAGAACATGAACCCGTGATTCCTCTTCGGCTCTTCTCGTGATCAAATCACATCTTTATCATTCCAGATTCACACACATGCATAACATACACATTCCAACATCACCCTATGATCAACACATCTAATCCTAAGCTAAGGAAGGAAGAAACAAAGGAAGAAGGAAGAGAAGAAGGAGAAGAAGACTTACCACTGTTGTGGCCTAACCACGAACTGCTCACCACTAGTACCTCAGCTGGCTTCCAAGCTCAATCATGCACATAGCTCATCAACAACCACAAAACCACACAAAACTCTTCCAACTCAAGGGAAAACCAAACTCAAGCTCAAGAAGGTTGAAGGAGAAGCAAGGAGGACGTGAAGGCTGGATTGGAAAGTGAAGAAGTAAACCCTTGCTCAACAAGGAAGAGAAAGAAGTAAGGCCAAAGGGTAAAGCACGGGTCAAAGGAGTCAACAAAACCGACTGCAGCCGCCGGAAACCGCAGGGGCGGGTTCCTTGGCTGCAGGGGCGGAACAACAGAGGAGCCGTAGGGGCGGCCTCACAGACCCGCGGGGGCGGCTAAGGCAAAAAACGGCTCCAAAGACTAAGGCTTTCACACTTCACCCCCCTAAAAACAAGTTTCGTCCCGAAACTTGTAAAATCCTCAAACCACTCGGACTCACAAGCCGAGGTACAACTCTCTCTATAACCTCAAACATAAGCATGGAGGAAACCATCAACTCCAGCACGAACACTATCCAGGGCATAGAGGAAAACCATCTCTAGCCAACTAGCCTCACAAAAGCAGGGAGGAACGAACCATCTCCAACTATAAACAATCGCACTAGCACAACAAGATCTAATAAGATCACACATCATATCAAGCTAGTACGAAAATAAACACAGCATGGCATATAAGCACATAAGCAAACACTCACCAAGATAGTACTAAGATCTACTCGTAGATCCTACAGGTATATCTATATCGGCATAGAACTCTGGATAGTTCCTCTGGATACCATCCTCAGTCTCCCATGTAGCCTCATCAGGTCCTCATCTCGACCACTGTATCCTCAACATAGATATGTCCTTCGAACGCAGGCGTCTCATACCTCGTTCTAGGACTGCAATAGGGTGCTCAACAAAAGTGTGGTCCGGCTCAACCACCAAGTCATCATAACTCACGATGTGTCTCGGATATGGTATGTACTCCCTCAGCTGAGACACGTGAAATACAGGGTGAACACCCTCTAATCTCGGAGGCAAGGCTAATCTGTAAGTTGCGCTCCCAACTCGATCCAAAATCTCGAACGATCCGACATATTGGGGACTCAACTTCCCCTTAATGCCAAAACGCCTAACACCTCGTGTCGGGGACACTCTCAGCCACACATGGGCTCCAACTCTGAACTCTAGAGGTCTACGCCTCCTATCAGCATAAGACTTCTGACGGCTCTGCGCAGTTAGCATCCGCTCTCGAATCAGTGCTACTCGAGCCATATCATCCTGAATCTGATCAGGTGCCAAACCACTAACACTGCTCTGCTCATCCCAGCATAACGGGGTACAACATCTCTGTCCATACTGTGCCTCATATGGGGCCATCCCAATAGATGCATGTCAGCTGTTGTTGTATGTGAACTCAACAAGTGGGAGATGATCTGTCCACACATGTCCCCAATCCAACACACAAGCTCGCAACATATCCTCCAGGGTCTGAATGGTCCTCTCTGACTGACCATCTGTCTGAGGATGGAACGCAGTAGTAAAGTGCAAACTCGTCCCCAGGGCAGTATGAATCTGCTGCCAGAATCTCGAGGTACATCGCCCATCTCTGTCTGAGACGATCGTCCTCGGTACACCATGGAGTCTCACTATCTGCCTAGTGTACTCCTCAGCTCATCTGCTCACCGGCCACGTCTCCCTAATAGGAATGAAACGTGTCGTCTTCGTCAATATGTCCACTATGACCCAGATGGCATCCAAACTCCGGCTCAGCCTCAGTCCAGTCACAAAGTCCATGGTGAGGTCCTCCCACTTCCTTTGTGGAACAGGAAGTGGATGGAGCTCACCTCCAGGCCTGAAATGCTCGATCTTGACCTGCTGGCAGGTCGCACACTGTGCCACAAATCTGGCCACATCGGGCTTCAGCCCTCCCACCAATATAGACGTCTCAAATCCTGATACATCTTACTCGTACCTGGATGTACAAAGTAAGGGGTGCAATGAGCCTCCTGTAAAATCCTCTGACGTAAATTTGCATCAGCAGGTACACAAACGCGACCACGGCGTCTCAATACTCCATCTGCTCCCAAAAGAAACTGTGGTGCCTCATCCCGAGACATCCGCTCTCTGATCCTCATCAAGGTCGGGCAGGTCTCCTACTTCTGTTGGATCTCACCCAACAGATCAGTAGAACCTCTAAAGTACTCAGCCGGGCATCCTCATCAGGAAACTAGATGTCCAACTCTAACCAGATCAGATCCCTTTGCAACTGATGCTGAACTGTCAGCCTCGCAATCGCCTGCTCTCGAGGCATCTTCCTGCTCAGGGCGTCGGCGACAACGTTCGCCTTCCCTGGATGATACAGAATCTCTAAATCAAAGTCCTTGATCAGATCGAGCCACCTACGCTGGCGGTTATTCAATTCCTGCTGCGTGAAAATGTACTTCAGACTCTGATGGTCTGTGAAGATCTGACATGTAACACCATACAGGTAATGTCTCCAGATCTTCAGTGCATGAACTACCGCTGCCAACTCCAAATCATGAGTCGGGTAGTTCTCCTCATACGTCTTCAGTTGTCTAGACGCATATGCAATAACTCTGCCCCGCTGCATCAACACACATCCCAAGCCTAGTTTGGATGCATCACTGTATACCACAAAATCCTCTGTACCCTCTGGCTGTGCCAAAACAGGAGCAGAAGTCAAACGCCTCTTCAACTCCTCAAAACTCTGGATGCACTGATCAGACCACACAAATCTGGTAGTCTTCCTCATCAAACTCGTCAGTGGACGGGCAATCACAGAGAATCCCTTCACGAAGCGTCTGTAATAACCGGCTAGGCCAAGGAAGCTACGTACTTCCTTGACGTTCGTCGGTGTAGTCCATGTTGCTACTGCCTCAATCTTCGCCGGATCAACCTTGATCCCCTCAGCTGATACTACATGACACAGGAATGCTACCTCTGGCATCCAGAACTCACACTTAGAGAACTTAGCATAAAGTTCTCTTTCCCGCAAAACCTACAATACAGTCCTCAGATGTCCTGCATGCTCCTCTCCACTGCGAGAGTATACCAGAATATCATCAATAAAAACCACCACAAACTGATCCAGGAAGTCGATGAAGATATTGTTCATCAACTCCATAAAGACGGTTGGGGCATTCATAAGTCCAAATGGCATCAATACAAACTCGTAGTGTCCATATCTGGTCCTGAATGTTGTCCTATGCACATCCTGCTCTCTCACCCTCAGTTGGTGATACCCGGAACGCAGATCAATCCTGAAGAACACTGTCGCTCCCTGAAGCTGATCTAACAAGTCATCAATACGCGGCAATGGATACTTGTTCTTGATGGTCACCTTGTTCAGCTCTTTGTAATCAATACAATCTCAACGATCCGTCCTTCTTCCGTACGAAGAGGACAGGTGCTCCCCATGGAGACACGCTAGGGCGAATGAAGCCCTTCTCAGCCAACTCCTCGAGTTGCTTCTTCAGCTCCAGCATCTCAACAGGCGCCATCCGGTATGGGGCCTTCGAGATCGGTCTCGTACCAGGCTCTAACTCAATGCCAAAATTCACACTCCTCTGAGGCGGAAAACTGGACGGCTCAGCAAAAACATCTTTGAACTCACAAACAACTGGGATGTCCTCTACAGCTGGACTCTCCCCCTCCTTCATGGCATAACACCAGAAGGCATCACAACCCTGTGTAATCAGTCTCGCTGCCCGTATAGCACTAATAACCATGCCAGATTTTCCAAGGTCCCAACCTCGGAAAACCTCTATCTGACCTAACTCGGTAGAGAGGGTAACAGTCCTCCTACCTACATCTAAGACCGCAGAATGTCTATCCATCCAATCCATACCTAGTATAACTTTCTCATGCTCTAACGGCATGACAAAGAAGTCAACTAGTAAAACACGGGTCCCTACAGAAATGGGACAGTCACGAATCTCATGGGTACCTCTGACCCTACTACCATCGGGTAACCCTATACTAAAGGGTATCCCCTCAACTGTATCTAAACCAAGGCGCTCTACACAGGCATCAAAAATAAAAGAATGCGTAGCACCAGTATCAAATAAAACTCTAACAGGTAAACCATGAATCAGAATGATACCTGTAGCAGTAGGTGCAGCTGACTCCTCTGCACTCCTCAACTCAAAAACTCGGCCCTGTGGGCCTCGGGTATCAGTGGTGCCCCCACCACGGCCTCTGCCTCTACTCGGCCCAGGAGCAGATCCCTGAGTCGTAGGGCGATCTGGGACTCTCTGTTGTCCCTGTATCTGCTACTGATGAGGTGGCCTCTGCCCACCTCCCGCTACACTGGCAGGGGAAGAACCCTGCTGAGATGAAGCTCTCCCTCGTCTACAGAAGGTAGCTCTATGACCAGGTCTGCCACAAGTGAAGCAAGTCACCGGCTGCCTCGTACACTCCGATCTCATATGCCCATACTCACTGCAGTTGAAGCACTGCACTCCCTTATCTGCACCCGGTGCCGATGAAGGATGACTCTGGCGACTCTGGCCTCGCCTTGAACCAGCAGCTCCACCAGTACCACTGGTTTGCCCAGTCCGCTGTCTCTTCTCAGACCCTCCGGTCTGAGAAGCTCTCCTCTGACTAGATCTCTCTCTCTCGTAATCAGAAGCCCGGTCCTGATAATCGACCAAGGTCTCACAGTGGAAACCCGCCATATAGGTACAGGTAGTATCCCTCAGACGTCGGGAAAACAAATACACATGCTGATCTGCAGAAGGTGCAGATGGACCCAACAATGCCAGCTCCTCCTGAAATCTCCTAATGGCCTCTGAGAGGTACATCCTCAAACCCAACCTCAACAAAGTCTCGCAGTTTCTCCCTCCTCAGCGAGGCAGGGCAGAAACGCTCCCGTATCATAGTCCTCATCTGCTCATAACTAGTAACTTGTACTCGTACAGACCTCCACCAGTGCTGTGCCAAATCTCTGAACAAGGTCTGTACCAACTCAATCTGCCTGTCAGCTAGACATCTAATAGACTCCAGAGCGGAGTCTACATGTCCTATCCAGAGCTCCACCTCTAACCCCACCTTCTCAGTGAAAGGGGGTACTCCCATCTGATGAAAAACCTTCAACCAAGTGTCTGGTCGAGACCCTCTATGCTCCTCTGTAGCTCGAGAAATCTCAGCGGCAGGTGCCGGTGCAGCTGGCACCTTTGTAACTGCATGGGATCTCTCAGATGATCCCTCTTGTGCTGGCAGATCAGGGGCACGCCTACCTGCCCTGGCAGCCTCCTCAACACGTCGAATGTACTCGCGGAAGGTTGGTCGATCCCTCCATGGAGACACGATCAGACTCACTAGACTGGGCTCTCTGTGGCCCCTGTCTCTCAGCTGCACCGTTCCCAGTCTCAGGAACGGCACTCTCAACAACCTCCTCGTGGATCTCTTCCACTGCATGTGAACCACCAGTAGGAGTCCTACCTCGTCCTCTACCTAGAGGGGGTCTACCTTTACCTCGTCTAGCTGCAGGTAAAACTTTAGTCTGAACCATCTGCAGAAGACGTAAACCTAACTTAGAAGGCTATATATATGCCGTATGTATAGATATATATCAAATCAATCACAACAGAATATCTATATATATCTATACTGTCGAGGTCTTCAGAGGGGCGATGACTCACGTACACGGTATCCCAAAACATTTGTACTCATTTCAAAACCAAAACCTTATGAAAAGTCAGACCCCTTTTCGGGTTCTGTTTAGTTATCTATTCGACCTTTATCGCAGATTACTAGTGCCATTGTTGTCAACCTGACCTCTGATACCAACTTTGTAACACCCCAAATCCGTAGGACTCGGAGTGCTACTGGGCTAGGATCTCACAATGGATCCTGACCCTAGCCTGACAACAATTTCATTGATCTTACAACAAGGCACAGATAGATTAAAGCAAAACATGAAACTGATATATATATAAATATATATATATATATATATATATATATATATATATATATATATATATATATATATATATATCCAAAAGGTAATAGAATATACCGCTGAGGTACAAATAAAACCACACTGTACAACAAAAGAACCCATATCCCCGATAACGCCCCAGTGTACGGAGCCCTCAGCGAATCACCCACTCTGGATCATTTTGCAGCTCTCCTATCCTGCAAAGTATCTACAACACGGTATAAAACCGTTAGCTAACCATACACATATATAAGAGATGCAGAGCACAAACACACATCAAATAATACTAAACACGTCAACATGATATCACACATTTACCCGGTTCATTATCTTTATAAAGTCCAACAATCAACTCGTATATATATATATATCCATATAAACATATGTGACACGAGGAATATAATCATCGCCTCTGGGTCCATTAGCCAGCTAGAATGGTGCCTGGAACACCTCCCCGTGTACCCTAAGGGAATGGAGAGTGCCCGAACAGTTTACCAGGTCTGGCCTGCCAACAAAGAACCTCCCAGACTCCCGGAGGGATGAAAGGGCAAGTTATCACGGCCCTATAATGGGCAAGCAATATACCATAGGTCGATGACCATCATACGCATGCTATCAAGCATATAACAAACACCACTCATGCACACATCCAATATAAGGATGGCAACTAAGTAAGTCCTACGGACTTACCTCAACCTCGTAGTCGTCTCAACTGGATCAACCCTCAACTCAGTCCACTCCAAACTGGAGGACAACACGGCCTATACAAGGCATACATATATATATCAAACTCCTACCACACAAAAGGGTCACACCTAGACCCAAGGGATCCATAAGGATCATATCCAACTCGTAAAACTCAAAGCCGTAACTGGCATATCTATATCATACTCATCAACATCCGCTACCTAGCATGCTACTATCGCTCATACTAGGAAAGGAAAGGATCTACCTAACTTTAGGTCAATCCGGGACAAGATGCACCTGCGTGACACAAGGGACGCAGGGGCGGAGCAAGCAACCCGCAGGCGCGGCGGAACTCAGTCGCGGCGCAGGCGCTGCGGCACGGCTTCCGTAGGGGCGGCGGCTTCCAGGCGTGGGGGCGGCGTCTGTGCAGAACGTGAACTCGCGATTCCTCTTCGGCTCTTCTCCTGATCAAATCACGTCTTTATCATTCCAGATTCACACACATGCATAACATACACATTCCAACATCACCCTATGATCAACACATCTAATCCTAAGCTAAGGAAGGAAGAAACAAGGGAAGAAGGAAGAGAAGAAGGAGAAGAAGACTTACCACTGTTGTGGCCTAACCACGAACTGCTCACCACTAGCACCTAAGCTGGCTTCCAAGCTCAGCCATGCACATAATTCATCAACAACCACAAAACCACACAAAACTCTTCCAACTCAAGGGAAAACCAAACTCAAGCTCAAGAAGGATGAAGGAGAAGCAAGGAGGACGTGAAGACTGGATTGGAAAGTGAAGAAGTAAACCCTTGCTCAGCAAGGAAGAGAAAGAAGTAAGGCCAAAGGGTAAAGCACGGATCAAAGGAGTCAACAAAACCGGCTGCAGCCGCCGGAAACTGCAGGGGCAGGTTCCCTGGCCGCAGGGGCGGAACAACAAAGGAGCCGCAGGGACGGCCTCACAGACCCGCGGGGGCGGCTAAGGCAAAAAACGGCTCCAAAGACTAAGCTTCTCACACACCCGCCCATCACCCACCTAACACTTCACTCATATCCCACCCACCCATCACCCACTAGGTTATCGGGTGATCCGGGTGAAATATTCGGGTGTGAAGTAATTCTTTCTTTTTTAGAATTTTGAAGGTGTATGTCAATTTTCATATTTAAAATAACACAAATTAAATTTTACTAAATCAAAAAATATTGTGCAAAATGATAAACCAACAAAAAAAGTTTTTCAAATGATACAAACCAAAATAATGCATACAAACCCAACATTTTTCGCATACAACAAACGTAAATCAACATAAATCGAAATAAAACTCCTCTAGAGCTCGATATAGCGATCCATTTCAGCAACCTACAAAATAAAAAAAAAATAATTAGAAAATCAAACTTAACCATTAATTAAGGATAAGGACTCACCACTCATCTACCTATACAAAAAACACTTTCAGAAGCCACAATAGACATGAGAATTGCTAAAATATCTTCTGCAAAGTTTGGAACATTGTATCAGTTTTTCAAAAGATAAGAACATAAAAATATTTACTATCAAATAATACAACTTCTTGAAGATAATAGTCCAACACTCCAACTCATGGATTACACTAGCCTTCTTCTTCAAATATTTCTTAGATTGACCAAATCATCATCATCATCATCAGAAATTACACGTCTCTTTCCAGACAATCTAGAAGTTGAACTTATATTTCTTAATCATCAATATCTTCAACTAAGTCTTGATACTCATACAAAAGATTTAACATCAAAGTTTTTACCTTTTTAATCTCAATAAAGGCTTTATCACCGTATATCTTGTTAAAATACCATTCAACACATTCCAATTTGTCTCTTGGATCCAAAATTGTTGTTATTGTCAAAACTCCACTTATACTCGACTAGTACTTATCAAACTTATCAAGCATATTTCTATCCATACCATTGATCATCAAATCAACACTAGAACACGTACCATTTCAATAAAGAAACTTTAACCAAACAATCCTTTTAAAAGAACAAATTAGTTGTTAGGTAGTTTCTCGCCGAAAAAATATGTGTCACCTTGTGAAACTTAGGCAATGTCAAGCAAATATATTCAATCAACACCCACTCATCATCACTAGATTCACTAGGAACATCAAAGGTTAATCTATGATAATGAATCATAAATTTCTCAAAAACTTATCTATATGGCAATGTAGTTTGGAGCATGAAATATGCGGAGTTCCATCTTGTTTTACAATGATCATAAATGCTAACTTCCTCCTTGATGCTTCTTGAAGCACAAAACATATATTATATACATAACTTTAGTTTTAGGAATACAAAAGATTCAGTTCATACTCATCAATTTTAAGAATAACAAAGCATAGAACATACATTTACGAAACTGTCAAATCCACAATTATGTGTATAACTTAAACGGATGAAACGGGGCGGGTGGGTGACGGGGCGGATGGTGGGTGGTTAGACCTCCACCCTTACCCACCCCACCACCCGTCAATTTCACCCGCCAACCACCCACCACCCGGAATTCTTCGGGTTTTCAACCATATTTTCGGGTCGGTTGATCAATTTGGTCGGGTGGTTGTGCACCCATTTTTATCCCTAGGTGTCAACGGGACGAGTTCGGTTTGGGGAGTGACATACTCATTCCATTCCTATTTAGATTAATTCCCTCATCCTCGTCCTCATGCCAGCTCGAGGATTGAAGGTTGTATCCATCCCCATTCCCATATGACCGTCTCTATTGAGGAATCCCATGTCTGCCTAATTTTCCCCACTATAATTATGATCGGGGTTTTTTTCCAGAAGTTTTCTTGTTAAGTTTTCTCAATCTATAATTCACATGAATTAAATGAATCAAATATAGGAATTCATTTGTATAAACAATATGTTTAACATAAATTAAAAAAAAAACAATTTAATAAAATATAATCATAAATATTAAAAAACTATAAATCACTATTAATTTGTTCAACGTTGATTCTCGTGGTAATCACCAACTAAGATGGGTCGGAACGAAAATCGGACGTATACCTCTTACATTATCCCCATGCGGAGAATGATGTTTATCTCCGTCCTTGTTCTTATCACCATTTAATCCTCGTGACGGTGATCCCATCTCACATCGGATATTTACCTTATCACTAAAACCCGGGATCGGAGAGGTGTTGAAAGATTTCGATTACTTTATATATGCTTGGATGGTCTTCGGCACAGTGAATGAAAGGCGGGTGACAACGTCAGATTGAGTGGTGATTGTGTATTTGTGTGAGTATTATCTCCTGTGACTTGTCCACCATTTGTTTCTTCTTTTTTTTTTTTTTTTTTTTTTTTTTCCATTTCCCTCTTCTTCTTTTCTGTATAATGTATCTTAGCTTTATTAAGTGTCCGGTTAGTTGGAGTGGTGGAATAGTAACAAAATAAAATCGGTTAAGGAGAAGGAATAAAAATGAAAATGATTTGATTACTTTCTTGTGTAAAAAGACCTATAAACAAACACAGTTTTTTATTGCTTCGAAATCATTCCGTTATCGAGAATGATTCCTAGCGATATCAAACGAGCCCTAAATGTATAGATGCCACTTATGACTAATTCACTATAAACAAATTTCTAATTTATGGGTTTTTAGAATATATTTATAAGATAAGTTTTTACAAAATGGGCATGAGAATGGTAAATGGTAATCAGAAATTAAGTTATTCAGCAGGTAATTCATGTCCTAAAATATTCCAATCAAGAGGTTACGAAATAAAAGAAAAAGAAAAATAGGTGGTAGAGAATAGCTGTGGAACAAAGAGTACTCTTCCAACTCTCTGTAATCGGTTTCTCAGTGGCATAACTATCAAAGAGAAAAGAGGGAGAGGAGATAAGAATTCAGAGATGTTGGCTGCCATTGCAAATCCAAATCCAAGCTCATGGTTAACCAGGAAGCACAACAGACTTCCTCTCGCATCTCCTTTATCTGTTCACAATTCTGTGTCGTTGAGTTCATGGAAGATAATCAGTTTGAATCCTCAAACACAATCCAAATCAAAAGATTTGAGAATCAGGGCTTCAGAATCCACAGCCAAGACAGCAGAATCAGAGCCAGAAGAAGAAGAAGATAAGTATGAAGAATATGAAGTGGAAATTGAGCAGCCATATGGTCTTAGGTTTACCAAGGGAAGAGATGGCGGTACTTACATTGACGCCATTGCACCTGGTGGATTTGCTGATAAAACTGGAAAATTCACTGTTGGTGATAAAGTTCTTGCTACCAGGTACCTCATTTTCAATTCCTATTAACTTCGTCTAATATCAATTCACTAAGATGTTTGTGTTTACACGATTCATTCACAGTGCGGTTTTCGGAACCGAAATTTGGCCAGCTGCTGAATATGGTAGAACGATGTACACCATTAGGCAAAGGATTGGTCCTCTGCTTATGAGAATGCAGAAGAGATATGGTCAGTTTTTTTTTGTGCATTTCATTTGATTTAGTTCAGCTGATCAATCTCAATGAATTTGTTCTTTTCTCCAGGGAAGACTGAGGATCCTGGTGAGTTGAGTGAAAAGGAGATCATTCGAGCTGAAAGAAACGCCGGCTTTATCAGCACCCGGATTAGGGAGATACAGGTTTGCTTATTGACTTTTTGTGAGAAGATTGTCCTTGTGGATTACTATACCTGTCATATGTACAAAACATGTCAACTCGACTATGTATATTGATATGGGTATCAACATATGAGTATGAGATTGATTATAATATCTATGTTTGGTTGGTTGCAGTATATGAGTTTCTCCATGAAAAGAGAGAGAAATTGTGTGAAGATTTTCCTCTAGAGAAAAGAGTTTTGTTTAAGAATAATTGAAGAGTGTTGAGAATATAAGGGCATGTTTAGTTTTGTTTAAAAATAATTGAAGAGTGTTGAGAATATAAGGGCATGCTTGGTGTCCATATTTAGATATAAGGTATATGGCTATGACATTGATATCCTATATCTTTGTTTGTTAGGTTAGTAAATGAAAGAGGTGATACCTCTAGTTTTTTGAATATATGAAAAGAGGTGAAAAAGTGGATTAAGAATCAATGTCATATCCATATACTTATATACCAAACAATAGATATGAGTTTTTTTAAGTTGATACACATATATGATATCTAGATATGGATACCAAACAGGCCCAAGATATGTGATACCACTGGTTTTCAAGGTATATAAAAAAGGAGAAAAAGTGTTTTATGAGTATTTCAAGATATCAATTTGTATACCAGACACTAGATATCAACTTTTTTTTAAGTCGATACCCATATCTGAATATCATATATGGATACCAAACAACCTAGTGATACTTGAATCATTTTGCTTTGTTTTTGTTTGGAATCAGGAGCAAAACTACCAAAAAAAGATGGAAAAGAAACAGCGTAGGGAAAGGGAGCTGCGAGAAGGACTCCAGCTTTACAGGTGCAAGCTTGTATTCGAATGTGACAGTAATATTGGATTATGAATTGTATGTGATATATCTTGTGCAATTGTTCATTTAAGGGATGGGAAATATGAGAATGCATTAGAGAAGTTCGAGTCAGTTTTAGGATCGAAACCTACTTCAGAAGAAGCTTCAGTAGCCAGTTACAATGTGGCTTGCTGCTATTCAAAGTTGAATCAGGTTACATCTTTTTCTCTTCAGTCTTGTGAATGTGTAGGGCTTCGGTTTTGTCATCTTCATATACTTGTTGTGATTAACAGATACAAGCCGGCATCTCGGCTCTTGAAGATGCACTGAAATCTGGGTATGAAGATTTTAAGGTCAGACAGTTCAACAAGCATTTGGTTCTTTCCTCTTTTGCTGTTAACTGAATTACAAATAACCAACTGCCATTTTTATGTTACAGAGAATCAGGACAGACCCGGATCTGGAGAACGTTAGAAAATCCGACAACTTTGATCCGCTCTTGAAAAGGTTTGATGAGTCATTTATAAACGAGAACGCCATAAATGCCATCAAGTCCCTATTCGGCTTCAATAAGAAGTGAAGCTCCATATTTTGTTGCACATGAACAACTTATAAAAGATGAAGAATGCTGTTGTTTCTTGTCTGATTATAGTCTTAGGTAGGATGATTCTTGAAAGTATTTACTTGTATGTGCACACAGCCTCGGAATCTGATCACATATATATATTACTTCACACTGGCAATTCATTTCAGTACAACACAGTTGCTAAATTATACAGTATGGGGATAGAGACGAATAGGAAGTTGTTTGACAGGTACAGCCATGGGATCATAAGCAATTTTTTCTTGTGGAAAGATGAGCTCCCACTTGAAGTTGTTGACAATATTGTGTAAGAATACGAGTATCTCTAAACGAGCATATTCCTTTCCCAAACACATCCTAGGCCCGCCTCCGAATGGAACATATGTGTAAGGAGCAGGACCGCTGCCTTCAAATCTGCAGGGGTCAAACTCGGATACATCTGGGAAACAACTCGGGTCCTTCTGCGTCGACAAAGGGCTCCAGAAAAGCTGCAAGCGCATCAGGTATCTAAATCAAGAACTGAATTTGTATGTAAAATATTTGCTGAGAAGATGATGATGAACCTTCCATCCTTTAGGAATAGTATAGCCTTCATAGTCGAAATCAGCAATGGCTTCTCGGAATCCGCTAGGAACCGGTGGAGAGATCCTCATGACCTCTGAGACAACATGCCATGAGTATCTCATCTTCTGAATGTCTTCCCATTGTAGTAACTCTCCTGCCCCCTTTGATTTTGCAATTTCCTTTTGCTCTGCACATTGCATCAAATATGTTCAAGATTCAAGAACCTCTCATTCTAAGTCACACAACCAAACAAGACTCCGTTTCGCAGCATCAAAACAGCAACTTATAGAATTTTATGTAGCTTATCTTATTTTTCGTCATCTTCATCAACCAGGTGTCGGGTGTTGCAGCATAAGCTTATTTAATGTTAAAGTAGCTTATATCCTAGCCTCACAATGTCTTGTGTTATAGACGTGAGACATTTTCTACTCTTACATCTCAAAAATAACCAATAAGTTTAAGGCTGCGTTTGGCAGCTATACAAATTAGGAGGATTAAGATTATGAGAATTAAGAAGGAGATGAAAAGGGTTAGATTATGGAGATTAAGGGAATTAGATTATGGTAATTGTGTAATGCTATAAGACTTAGATTATAGAAATTACAAAGTTTATTGAGACTAAAATCTCATTTTCACTCCCTCTTCCTTTTTTTTCATCTACAAATTTTTTAGCACATACATTTTCGTATTTTTAGCATACAATTATATTCATTTTACCAATCACTCATTTCACTTATTTTCAAGCTTATCCTTAAATAAATTTCATCTCCATAACTCTTCATCTAAATAATTCTCATTCATCTTTAACTCCATCTACGTAATCTAACGTTACCATACACCTAAGTTCCGAAAAGGTATCAAGACGGGTTTAAAAAGTAATGAGATCACCTTTAAGAATTCGATCATAAACATGGGGCAACTCTCCGAGGAACTTGATAAGCAAGGTAATGACAGAGTAAGAAGTATCATGACCCGCAAAGAGGAGTAACAGTATGTTGTTAATGATCTCATCTTCATTCAAGAACTTGTGGTTGTCATCACAAGTCACCAATAGATGAGATAAGAGATCTTGAGCAGGGGATGCTTTCTTATCTTCCAAATCCTTTCTCCGTTGGGTAATAAAGCCTCTTAATTCTCTCCTGATAGCATCTGCAGCTCTCATTGCACTGTGAAATCGGGTTCCGGGGAAATTTAAGGGTAAATCAATAACCCCTTTAATAAGCACTTTGAACTGAACTGACATCCTCGAGATGAAAGCTGGATCTTCTGTGCTAGTGAATAACCGACAAGCTAATTCGAAGGTGTATTGCTTAATCAAAGGGCTAACCACCACTGTTTCTTTACCTTCCATACAAAATTAAAAGTCGAAATTCAATAAATTGAATTTCAAAATTCAAGAATGAACAAAAAAACAGAGTACCTTGCCAGAAGCAGGAGATATGGTGACGAGTGATGAGATCCATTGATGTAATGTAAGTGAGGAGAGCGTCAGGGCCGAGGAAAGACAAGAGGAGTCTCCGGAGACGTTTAGCGTCTTCTCCGAGAGAGGTGGTGACGCAAGATCCAAAGAGTTTGTGAACAGAGGGTGGCCACCATACCTGAACCAGCTTGTTTTCGTTGGAGAAGAGGAATTTGTTAGAAGACTTACCACAGAAGACGATTGTAGGGTAACCGAATAAGGAGGTTTTGAAAAGTAGGGTTTGGCCGCCATGTTTGAGGATCCTCTGTTTTAGGAAAAGCTCTGGTTCGCCTTTCTTCATAGCTCTGAAAAGTTGCAGAGTCTCGCCTATTAGGGGAAACCCTAGATTTCCTGGGGGGAGGTTTTTGTGGCGTGATTTGATTTTGTTGTTGGTGTATAGAGTGAAAACTGTGATGATGAGGAAGAAGAGGATGATGATTACTGCTGCTATGGGTATAACTGCCATTCTACTCTGTTTTTTTTGTGAGTTGATACTTGAATTGATTAATCTTAGGACGATGACTACATGCTTCTTTATAGGCTACTCGCTCCTCAATAAATCAATCCTTTTTTTTTTTTTGTTTTTCAGCTGTTCAATGTTACACGCTGAATCATTCACAGAGTGTTCGAGTACAGTGGTGTACCCAAAACGCTCTTCCCGTCACCGCCCAGGCGCCCACCACGATCAATTGGCCGTGGAAATTCTCCGTCACCGTCTAAGGATTGAAATTTTGAACGGAATGGGGGTTAATAAACAACAAAATAATTTTTTGATAAATTAATAAAAATTAATTACATGGATGGAGCTAGAGGGGAGACGGACAACAAGTTGCGCCGCCAACCCTGCCAACCCTTTTTAAATTGCAAAATTAATTTTCCTAAAAATAACGTTACCGTGTAAGACCTGTTACACCCTTTTAAGAACCTCAACAGCATCGGGCGCAAGGAAACCAAAAGTGTCAAAAACGAACGGAAGAAACACGTGTTGGTTTTTCGACACAAGCCCTATCATGATTAGCCACCTTAGGAGAAGTTGCATTAAGCGCCGCCTTACCCACCTTAAAAGGCCCATTGCCTAAACTAATCATTGGAGACCCCTGTCACATCAATACAACCATGCTTTCCACTCATCCATCCAAACACTAAGACGTCCGCCGACCTTAACGTAGATCTTCCCTCACGTGGATCAGTCAAAAATGTCACATGGGCCTCCTTTTTAACCGAAACCCCTGCTCTCCTAAACACGTCGCATAAAACATCACGGATCAGATCATGTCTATATTTAAAGCCAGGAAGCTCTTTACAATGAACAACATGCTCCCTAAAAACATATAAAGGCTTACGACAGTTTGGCGTAGGACAAAATAATTGAAATGAACTTTGCATGTGTCTTTATATATATATATATATATATATATATATATATATATATATATATTCTATGAGATTTTTATACGTGAATTAATTTTTATTTAAATATATTATTAGTTGAAATTTATTGAAATAAATTTATAGTTATATTAAAAAGTTTTGAACTTTATTAGAGAAAAAATAATTTAATAATTGTTAATTTAATTCGCCATGTACTCCTAATTAGAGTTTAGAGTAAGTTAAGATCAACTTCATTAAATACTACAATATTTATAGTATCTTCTAATATTATTCTAATATTAATCTGACGTGATTTGTAGTATATAATATTAATCAAATATGACTAAAATTACAATAATTATTAGCATTATATGATAACCTCCGTGAGATTATGAAAAATTCGTGAAAATATGACCGAATTAGAAATTATAACTTAGTGAAATATTAAAAATAAATAAATTTTGTGTGGATAATTATAACGTAACGATATAATCATTCCAAAAATTATAACTTAATGATATATTAAATGTAAAATCGTTAATCCACATAAACGACCCACACAATAGTAGATCAACGACCTACATAAGGAATATTAATCCGATAATACATAAAGTTATATTTGAACTTAGCCAAAATGCCAAATTGTACGTGGAGTAGTGAAATCCGTGAAAATATTTAGGTAAATATATTGTGCCGATAATCGTTCCAAAAAAGAATAAAATTCATTTAAAAAATTATGACTTTGCGAAATATTAAACATAAAATCATTAGTCTACATAATCAACATTCACATAACGAATATTAATCTTATATGAATAAAAAATTAAACTTGAACTTAACCAAAATGTCAAAAAATGTATGTTTTCTTTAATCTCCAAACCCTCTATTTGTACAAGTTCTCAAAATGTCAGCATTTCTTGATAATCAATGTGAGATAGTAAAATCCATGAAATAATTTACGTAAATAAATCGTGTTGATAGTCGTTTCAAAAAATAAGAAAATTCGTTTAAAAAAGTTATAACTTCGTGAAATGTTTAACGTAAAGATAAATTAGTTTATATATATAATCAATTAACTTCTTAATATATATTTCAGCATCATAATTATGAGATTATGAAAATATTCTCTTATAACCAATTAAAAGATAAACATAAGTTAGTCTTTATATATATAAATATGTTATTTACTAACTAATTTATAGAAGGGATATCTACAAATCATATTACGGAAGTAAGGTAAATTGTTCAATTCTGACATAAATAAACAAGTGTAATGCACGACCTAGTATATGAATGAAGATCTTTCATTTCATTATATTATCAATTGCATAAGTTAGATCTCCTTATTCTTTTAGAATAATTATAATTAAGGTTAGATTTACAATTTATAAAGGAGATTGTTAGACATAGCGAAAATACTATTTGTCACTGTTGGAGATAATCGGTTCTCACATCGAAAGATTGTGATTTCCTAGCCTAGTATATAAGGTGGGCGACCCTCGTTCTACCCATTCCGTTTGTATCGGACTTTGACATGGTATCAGAACGGTTAGCCTCTATGTAGCTCGCGATCCTAACTAGTGGGCAAGTGCAACTCGGTCTATATCCTCTAGTTGCACTTGCGGGGGCGTGTTGGAGATAATTAGTTCCCACATCCAAAGATTCGGACTTTCTAGTCTAGTATATAAGGTTGTGAGCTACTCCTCCTATGACCAAATGGTTTTAAGATGGAACCTCATCGGGTTTAAGTGATGGGCTTGGGACTAACACGCATAAGCGTTCATATGCACACGAACCCGGTCTACCAGGTCCGTCTATATCGGACTTCGACAGTCACCGTAACTATGCACTTCGCGTGCGTAGTTGAGTGGTTTACAACTACGCGTATGAGGTTCGTAGTTGGAGTCCATGAAAAAAAATTGAACTACACACTTGGAGTGCGTAGTGGAAGTAAAAAAAAAGTTAACTACTACTACGCACCCCATATGCGTAGTTGAGTGAGTTCTCAACTACGCACACGAAGTACGTAGTTATGGTGACAAATAACTATCTTTGCCAGTACGTTTATAATCTCTATAGTGCGACCAGGAAAAAAAAACATCCCTCCTAAATAACACGCTCCACACGGCGTCTACTTCTAAGATTTACTTCAATTGTCGAAAGTGCTCCCTTTCTCCCGCTAGAAGACCCCCCTCAATAAAGAATCCCTCCCTCCTTTTTCAAAGTTGAAAAAGCTAGAAAATTTTTCGAAAGAACGGAAAAAAACTATTGTCAAAGCATGGGACTTGAAGTGTAAGAGCCGTAGTCTTTCGGGCCGAAACCGGACCTCGGCCGAGATTAGCTTTGGCCGAGGTTGGTCTTGCCGCCCCCGCGGTGAGTGGCGCCGCCCCTGCGGCTGCTTGGACCGCCCCCGCGGTTTCCGGCGGCTGCAACTGTTTTTGTTGACCTTTGTTGACCTTGCTTTACCCTTTACTTCACCCATTCTTACCTTTGGCTGATCAAGGGTTTCTTCATCCTCTTGCTCCAGTTTCTCTCCACCCATCCTTGCTTCCCTTTGCTCCCCTTTGATCTTGTTCTAGCTTGGAAGAGTTTGTGAGAGTTGGAAAGGTGTAGTGCTTGTGTAAGCTATGGCTTTGGATATGCTGGGCTTGGAAGCCAGCCTTGGTAGCAGTTGAGCTCTCCTGCAGCCTTAGACCACAAGTGTGGTAAGGTTTCTTCTCCTCTCTTCTTTCTTTCTTGCCTTCCTTCATAGCTTAGGATTAGATGATTGCCTAGGCACGTTTTGATGCTGGTATGTGTATGTATGTGTTTGGGATTGGATTTGGATGAGAGAAGACGGGAATTGATCACGTGAAGGACCGAGGAGAAACGCAGAATCACGCTCTGCGCAGTCGCCGCCCCGCGGCCGTGAGTCACCGCCTCCGCGGCGACATTGTCCAGGCGCCAGCGGCCGCCCACGTTCCGTGTCACCACCCCCGCGGCCACATCCCGCCGCGCCCGCGGCCACCTGCTTTCGCCCCTGCGTCCCTTGTGACCCGCAGGTGCGTTTTGTCCCGGATCTACCTAAGGCTAGGTAGATCCTTTTCCTTCCCAGTATGAGGGTTAGTAGCATGCTAGGTGCGAGTTGAGGTTAGAATGAGTTGAGTACGGAACTGTTATGCCGGTTACGGCCTTGAGGATTACGAGTTGGAATATGATCCGTATGGATCCCTTGGGTCTAGGTGTGACCCCTTGTATGAATATGTATATGATGTATGTGTTATACCTTATTTAGGTTGAGTGGATCTCCAGAGCAGAGCCGAGTATTCTGAGTCTGTGACTCCCGAGGTTGAGGTAAGTCCATAGGACTTACTTAGCTGCCCTCCATATATTGGATGTGTGCCTGAGTGGTGGATGTTATGCTTTATAGCCCGTATGATATATTGTATTACCGACCTATGGTCTATTGACTGCCCGTTGTAGGGCCGTGACAACTTGTCCATTCATCCCGCTGGGAGTCTGGAGGTTCTCTTCGGGCAGGCCCGTATGGCTCAGTGGGCCGGCCACCTGCACCACTCCCATAGGGTACACGGGAGGTGGGACCGGATCCCATTCCAGCTGGCACCATTCCCGAGAGGCGAGGGTTATATTCCTCGTGTCACATACGTTCATATTGAGTTATTATTTATATGTTGTATGTGCCGGACTATTATTATAAGATAATAAAATGGGTAAATGTGTGACAACATGTTTATATGTTTAAGTTCTGACGTGTGCATGTGCTCTAGCATCTTCCTTTGTATGTGTTTGGTTAGCTAACGGTGTAATGCCGTGTTGTAGACTTCACAGGTTAGGACACTGCAGAGTGATCCAGACGGGGCGATCTGCTGAGGGCTCCGTACACTGGGGTTATACTCGTGAATGAGTATTTTGGATATGTATATATATATGATATGTTTTGTTGTACTCAGCAGTTGTATAAACCTTTTGACATGTTTATATATCAGTTTTATGTTTTGGTTTTAATCTGTTTGTGCCTTGTTGTAAGATCGGTGAAATTGTTGTCAGGCTAGGGTCAGGATCCATTGTGAGATTCTAGTCCGGTAGCACCTCGAGTCCCGCGGATTCGGGGTGTTACAAAGGTGGTATCAGAGCCCAGGTTGACAACAATGGCACTTGTAATCTGCGATAAAGGTCGAATAGATAAATAAACAAAACCCGAAAGGGGTCTGACTTTTCAAAAGGTTTTGGTTTTGAAATGAGTACAAAACGTTTTGGGATATCTTGTACGTGAGCCATCGCCCCTCTGAAGATCTCGACAGTATAGGTATATATATGTATAGATAGATACTATCTGTTGTGATAATGTGTTATATACCTATACATACGACATATATATTGCCATCTGAGTTGGGTTTATGTCCTCTGCAGATGGTTCATACTAGAACCTTACCTGCAACAGGACGGGGTAGAGACAGACCTCCGTTAGGTAGAGGACGGGGTAGGATCCCTACTGTTGAGCTGCGTGCAGCAGAGGACGTTTAGGCAGAGATTGCTGAGAGTGCCGCCCCTGAGATGGGGGAAGGCACAACTGGGGGACAGGGTCCACAACGAGTCCAGTCAGCAGACTCGGACCGTGTCTCCATGGAGGGACCAGCCTTCCGTGATTACATCTGGCGGGTTGAGGAGGCTGCCAGGGCAGGTAGACGTGCCCCGGATCTGCCAGCGCAGGAGGGGCCATCTGAGAGGTCTCACACCGTTACACAGGTGCCAGCTGCACCGGCACCTATTGCTGAGGTCGTTCGAGTACAGGAGGAGTATAGAGGGCCTCAACCAGACATCTGGTTGAAGGCTTTCCATCAGATTGGAGTACCCCCTTTCTCTGGGAAGGTGGGGTTGAGGGTAGANCTTTGTCATGCCGCTGGAGCATGAGGAAGTCATCCTTGGTATGGATTGGATGGATAGGCATTCTGCGGTTTTAGATGTGGGTAGGAGGACTGTCACCCTCTCTACCGAGTCTGGTCAGTTAGCGGTTTTCGAGGTTGGGACCTCGGGAAGGTAGGCATGGTTATCAGTGCTATACAGGCAGCTAGGTTGATTGCCAGGGTTGTGAGGCCTTCTGGTGTTACGCCATGAAGGAGGGGGAGAGTCCAGCCTTAGAGGATATCCCAGTGGTTGATGAGTTTGTGGATGTGTTTGCTGAGCCGTCCAGTTTGCCACCTCAGAGGAGTGTGGACTTTGGGATTGATTTAGAGCCGGGTACGAGACCGATCTCGAAGGCCCCATACCGGATGGCGCTTGTCGAGATGTTAGAGCTGAAGAAGCAACTCGAGGAGTTGGCTGAGAAGGGCTTCATTCGCCCTAGCGTATCCCCATGTGGGGCACCGGTCCTCTTCGTACGGAAGAAGGACGGATCGTTGAGGCTATGCATAGATTACCGAGAGCTGAATAAGGTGACCATCAAGAACAAGTATCCGTTGCCGCGCATTGATGATTTGCTGGATCAGTTACAGGGAGCTTCAGTGTTCTCCAGGATAGACCTGCGCTCAGGATATCACCAGCTGAGGGTGAGAGAGCAGGATGTGCACATGACGGCATTTCGGACCCGTTATGGACACTACGAGTTTGTAGTGATGCCATTCGGGCTCACGAATGCCCCGGCAGTTTTCATGGAGTTGATGAACAGCATCTTCATCGACTTCCTGGATCAGTTTGTGGTGGTCTTTATAGATGACATCCTGGTGTACTCTCGCAGCAGAGAGGAGCATGCAGGACATTTGAGGACGGAGTTACAGGTTTTGCGGGATATAGAACTTTATGCAAAGTTCTCTAAGTGCGAGTTTTGGATGCCAGAGGTAGCATTCCTGGGTCATATTGTTTCCGCCGAGGGGATCAAGGTTGATCCGGCGAAGATTGAGGCAGTAACGGCATGGATGACACCGACGAACGTCAAGGAGGTACGTAGCTTCCTTGGCCTAGCCGGTTATTACAGACGCTTTATGGAGGGATTTTCCGTGATTGCCCGTCCACTGACGAGTTTGCTGAGGAAGACTACCAGATTTGTGTGGTTTGATCAGTGTATGCGGAGTTTTGAGGAGCTGAAGAGACGTTTGACGTTTGCTCCTATTTTGGCACAGCCAGAGGGTACAACTGACTTCGTGGTTTACAGTGATGCATCCAAGCTTGGCTTGGGATGTGTGTTGATGCAGCGGGACAAAGTGATTGCTTATGCGTCTCGACAGCTGAAGACGTATGAGGAGAACTACCCGACTCATGATCTGGAGTTGGTCGTGGTAGTTCATGCACTGAAGATTTGGAGACATTACCTGTATGGTGCCACATGCCAGATCTTCACCGACCATCAGAGTTTGAAGTATATTTATACGCAGCGGGAGTTGAATAACCGCCAGCGTAGGTGGCTCGAGCTGATTAAGGATTTTGACTTGGAGATTCTGTATCATCCGGGGAAGGCGAACGTTGTCGCCGACGCCCTGAGCCGGAAGACGCCTCGAGAGCAGGCGATCGCGAGATTGACAGTACATTCTCAGCTGCAGAGAGACCTGAGATGGTTAGAGTTGGACATCCAGTTTCCTGATGAGGATGCCCGACTGAGTATCTTAGAGGTTCTACTTGATCTGTTGGGGGAGATCCAACAGAAGCAGGAGACCTGCCCGATGTTGCTGAGGATACGGGAGAGGATGTCTCGAGATGAGGCACCACAGTTCCTTCTGGGGGCAGATGGAGTGTTGAGACGCCGAGGTCGCGTCTATGTACCTGCTGACGCAGATTTACGTCAGAGGATTCTACAGGAGGCTCATTGTACACCTTACTCGGTACATCCAGGTACGAGTAAGATGTATCAGGATTTGAGACGTATATACTAGTGGGGTGGGCTGAAGCCCGATGTGGCCAGATTTGTGGCACAGTGTGCGACCTGCCAGCAGGTCAAGATCGAGCATTTCAGACCTGGGGGCGAGCTTCATCCACTTCCTGTTCCACAGAGGAAGTGGGAAGACGTCACCATGGATTTTGTGACCGGATTGAGATTGATCCGGGGTTATGATGCTATCTGGGTCATTGTGGACAGATTGACGAAGACGGCACGTTTTGTTCCGATCAGGGAGACGTGGCCGGTGAGCAGACTGGCTGAGGAGTACACTAGGCAGATAGTGAGACTCCATGGGGTGCCGAGGACAATCGTCTCTGACAGAGATGGGCGATTTACCTCGAGGTTTTGGCAGCAGATTCAGACTGCCCTGGGGACGAGTTTACATTTCATGACGGCGTTTCATCCTCAGACCGATGGTCAGTCAGAGAGGACCATTCAGACGCTGGAGGATATGATGCGAGCTTGTGTGTTGGATTGGGGACAAGTGTGGATGGATCACCTCCCACTAGTTGAGTTCTCATACAACAACAACTGGCATGCATCTATTGGGATGGCCCCATATAAGGCACTGTATGGACAGAGATGACGGACTCCGTTATGCTGGGATGAGCAGAGCAGTGTCAGCGGTATAGCCCCTGATCAGATTCAGGATGATATGGCCTGAGTAGCCCTGATTAGAGAGCGACTTCTGACGGCTCAGAGCCGTCAGAAGTCGTATGCAGACAAGAGGCACAGACCTCTAGAGTTCCGAGTTGGAGCCCATGTGTGGCTGAGAGTGTCCCCGACACGAGGTGTGAGGAGATTCGGCATTAAAGGGAAGTTGAGCCCCCGATATGTCGGAGCATTCGAGATTCTGGATCGGGTTGGGAGCGCAGCCTACAGATTGGCTTTGCCTCCGAGATTAGAGGGTGTTCACCCTGTGTTCCACGTGTCTCAGCTGAGGGAGTATATATCAGACCCGAGACACATTGTGAGTTATGATGATTTGGTGGTTGAGCCGGACCACACGTTTGTTGAGCATCCTATTGCAGTTCTAGAGCAAGGTATGAGACGCCTGCGTTCGAAGGACATTCCTATGTTGAGGATACAGTGGTCGAGACGTGGACCTGAGGAGGCTACTTGGGATATTGAGGATAGTATCTAGAGGAACTATCCAGAGTTCTATGTTGGGATAGAGGTACCAGTGGGATCGCCGGGTAGATCTTAGTATTACCTCAGTGAGTGTTATATGCTTATGTGTTTATGTGCTTATATGCCATACTGTGTTTATTTCGTGCTAGTTGTGATGTGTGTATGATCTGTTACAGATCCTGTTGTGCTAGTACGACCAATAGGTATAGCTGGAGATGGTTCTTACCTCCATGCTATCTCGAGATATGTAGGATTGGATGGAGATATCTTCTCCATGCCCCGATGTTGGTTTGGCTAGAGACGCTTCTCTCTATGCCCCGGATAGGATTGTGATCTTTTGCGGGAGATGATGTTTCTCCACGCTCGTGTTGAGGTTATAGCGTATGGTTGAGGCCAGGTATGTGTTATGATACCTCTATGATAGAGAGTGTATCCCGGTTTTGAGGTTGTGCTTTCGAGGTTTATGCAAGTTTCGGGACGAAACTTGTTTTTAGGGGGGAGAGATGTAAGAGCCGTAGTCTTTCGGACCTAGACCGGACCTTGGCCGAGATTAGCTTTGGCCGAGGTTGGTCTAGCCGCCCCCGCGGTGAGTGGCGTCGCCCCTGCGGCTGCTTGGACCGCCTCTGCGGTTTCCGGCGGCTGCAGCCGTTTTTGTTGACCTTTGTTGACCTTGCTTTACCCTTTACTTCACCCATTCTTACCTTTGGTTGATCAAGGGTTTCTTCATCCTCTTGCTCCAGTTTCTCTCCACGCATCCTTGCTTCCCTTTGCTCTCCTTTGATCTTGTTCTAGCTTGGAAGAGGTTGTGAGAGTTGGAAGTGTGTAGTGCTTGTGTAAGTTGTGGCTTTGGATATGATGGGCTTGGAAGCCAGCCTTGGTAGCAGTTGAGCTCTCCTGCAGCCTTAGACCACAAGTGTGGTAAGGTTTCTTCTCCTCTCTTCTTTCTTTCTTGCCTTCCTTCATAGCTTAGGATTAGATGATTGCCTAGGCACGTTTTGATGCTGGTATGTGTATGTATGTGTTTGGGATTGGCTTTGGATGAGAGAAGACGGGAATTGATCACGTGAAGGACCGAGGAGAAACGCAGAATCACGCTCTGCGCAGTCGCCGCCCCGCGGCCGTGAGTCACCGCCCCCGCGGCGACATTGTCTAGGCGCCAGCGGCGTGCCAGCGGCCGCCCACGTTCCGTGTCACCGTCCCCGCGGCCACATCCCGCCGCGCCCGCGGCCACCTGCTTTCGCCCCTGCGTCCCTTGTGACCCGCAGGTGCGTTTTGTCCCGGATCTACCTAAGGCAAGGTAGATCCTTTTCCTTCCTAGTATGAGGGTTAGTAGCATGCTAGGTGCGAGTTGAGGTTAGAATGAGTTGAGTACGGAACTGTTATGCCGGTTACGGCCTTGAGGATTACGAGTTGGAATATGATCCGTATGGATCCCTTGAGTCTAGGTGTGACCCCTTGTATGGATATGTATATGATGTATGCGTTATACCTTGTTTAGGTTGAGTTGATCTCCAGAGCGGAGCCGAGTATTCTGATTCTGTGACTCTCGAGGTTGAGGTAAGTCCATAGGACTTACTTAGCTGCCCTCCATATATTGGATGTGTGTCTGAGTGGTGGATGTTATGCTTTATAACCCGTATGATATATTGTATTACCGACCTATGGTCTATTGACTGCCCGTTGTAGGGCCGTGACAACTTGTCCATTCATCCCGCTGGGAGTCTGGAGGTTCTCTTCGGGCAGGCCCGTATGGCTCAGTGGGCCGGCCACCTGCACCACTCCCATAGGGTACACGGGAGGTGGGACCGGATCCCATTCCAGCTGGCACCATTCCCGAGAGGCGAGGGCTATATTCCTCGTGACACATACGTTCATATTGAGTTATTATTTATACGTTGTATGCGCCGGACTATTATTATAAGATAATAAAATGGGTAAATGTGTGACAGCATGTTTATATGTTTAAGTTCTGACGTGTGCATGTGCTCTAGCATCTTCCTTTGTATGTGTTTGGTTAGCTAACGGTGTAATGCCGTGTTGTAGACTTCGCAGGTTAGGACACTACAGAGTGATCCAGACGGGGCGATCTGCTGAGGGCTCCGTACACTGGGGTTATACTCGTGGATTGGTATTTTGGATATGTATATATATATGATATGTTTTGTTGTACTCAACAGTTGTATAAACCTTTTGACATGTTTATATATCAGTTTTATGTTTTGGTTTTAATCTGTTTGTGCCTTGTTGTAAGATCGGTGAAATTGTTGTCAAGCTAGGGTCAGGATCCATTGTGAGATCCTAGCCCGGTAGCACCTCGAGTCCCGCGGATTCGGGGTGTTACATGAATATCCGATCTTGGATATGGATTCAGATATACTCAATCAATCTAAATGAAACAAAAGGGTTTGAGTCTGGAAAAAAAATCCAAAGAAAAGTTTAGATCAATTTGGGAAGGTGGTCAGGTGGAGGAATGATGACTACTCTAGAAGGTCACATAACAAATTCCTGGATGGATGTGGTATTGACGGCAAACTTTGTTGATGAGGAAAAAAAAGGCTTTTGCATTAATGCTCACATGACAAATTTTGTTGACGAGGAAGTCCTCATACCGGACGAGAATGGAGATCTCATCGAGTATAATGTATGGTTTGAACATTTTCCGGATGGATGTGGTATTGACGGCAAACTGGACAACGTTTTCAACCAATGTCCTCTAAGTGCGTTTCAACCAAAGAAGATTGAAATCGCTGTTAGAAAATCAATATATTTTTAAAAAGTAGGACTTGTTAAGGGTTGAACAACCAAACATGACAATGCATGTGAGAAAGAATGGTCCAAACCCGAAAAAAGGAAATAGTGTAAGGATTCAATGACAACCAAGTTGCTTCATATCTCTAAATTTTACCTTGGAAATTAAAAAATTGAAGCATCAATTTCATTCATATACTAAGATGAGAAAGTTGGGGTTGATATTGAGAACCCTAAGATTAAAAAAATGTTTGATAACATCCATTTTAGCGTTTTTATCATCATTTTTATCCATTCTTTGAACATATAATATAGTTTTGCATCATGTTATGATAAATTTCATTTCTTTTTCGTGCTTTGGAGATCTACTTGTGTTTTTATATAATTGCAAACATTGTAGTGCTGCTAAGAGATATTGTAGTTTAATTCTAAACATAATGCTAGTTAGACACTAAGTTATCCCCGTGATCGAGGAAGTTTCAATGAAGACCGGATTGATTGAGAGCCAAGTCGACCTAAAGAACCAAGTCAATAATCTCATAAATACCGTAGAAATCTCAATTTGTTACCATCCTCTCATTAGTTTTGGACTTCATGTGAAGTACAACGTTGTAGAGCTATGAAACCTTTGAAAGTAGTACTCGTAGATTTTCCTCTAGTTTCAACCATAGGAATAGGGAATCCAATTTTGATGAAAAGTCAAAATGATGTTAGAAGTTGTCTTTGTGATCAAGTTGGCCGACTTGTCCCACAGACTCCAAGTATTTGACCTACTAATCCAAGACGATGTGTTTTGCTACACGCAAAGATCATTTATTGTAGCAAGTCGGTCGACTTGCCCGTACCAATTGACCGATTGATCCCACAAATAACGTTTATTTTGGACGATTTATCTCTCATTTCCTCAATTTTATCTTATGTTAGAGATACTATTAGTTGGAAAATAGGATTTATCTTTTTATTCCTTAGGTATAGGGTTTAGTAGGATTATCTTTAAATCCTTAGAGGACAAAGCTAGAAATCTTCCCAATAATTAAGGTTGTTCAACAATTAGTCTTTTTATCCAATTTTTTAAGAGTTTCGTATACGAGTCTGTAAGTCGGCCTACACGTGCCTACCAATCGGCCGATTTGTCGCCATTCTTTAAATAATAAAAGTCGAAATTCTATAATCTAATGTCTTGCTAATTTCTCTTGTTATTGGGTATAAGGATCCCGACTTTGCATGGGTAATGTATGATATTGATAATGATCTTTATACTTATGATTATATGTCTTAATTCGCGTGTTATGGTAGTTTAGGACTTTTTATGCAAGATGGGAAACTATGTAAGTTCATGCCTTGTTTAGTTCATGTCTTGCTAATTTTTATTTATGCCATCTTTCTCTTCTATCAAGCACAAGCTGTCAAATTTGTATACATCAATTGTCTGATCAACTTCCTTTTGGTAACACGTATATTTTGCTTTTGGATGTTATTTTATTTCTTGAAAAAATGTCGATATCACTCCATGACTCTATGCTGGTTGACGATGCTCGAAATCTTGCTCTTCAACCTTATCTATGCCATTAAGTTTTATGTATATCGATGTGTAATTTTGTTCCATGACATAACCTAGACATGGGCTCGGTTTGAACCGAACTGCCGAACCGGCAGTTTTCAAACCGGCCCAAACCGCCGGTATGGCCGTTTGCTGGTTTAGGTTTGGGTCGGTTCACGGTTTAGGTTTAGGTTTGGAAAAATAAAAACCTTAAATCGGCGGTTCAAACCGTCGGTTTGGCCACTCAACGCAACGGTCTAATGACCGTTGCGCTGAGCACCAACGGCTATAACTAAAACTATAGCCATTGGAGTATTTTTTTCAAAAAAAACTTAAAACTAAATTATAATACTTACCCACACATTTCTAATTTCCTATAAATATCCAACCTCTCTTCCTCTAAATTTCACACCATCTACCTCTCATCTTTCTCAACTCTCCAGATCTCATATTCGCGAATTCTCGTATTCTCCTAATGGCAAACCCAAGTGACCAATTCTACTCTTCTCAATTCTTCCCTAGCACCCAAGAGAGTGAAACACAAATACCCGACAATCCCGAGATGACCGAAATTCCACGAAGACGTCTCCCCTTGTTCGATGGTTTTGCACCCTAAGAATCCGTATCAAAAGTTACAAAAACTCAAAGGTTGACAAAACAAGAGAGGGATAGTTTTAAATTTATAACTTGTAAATATTTCCCCTAAATAGCAACGAACCCACAGTGTATGGATCGTACGAAGTAGGACAAGTATTCCAAGGTCGAACACAAACACTAAGAGGTTAAACCTGCAACAGTGATTAAGGATAGGATCTAGACTAAGAAAAAGGTTGGAAAAGATAAGGGAGAGAAATCAAATGTTTTTGGAAAGGTTTTTGGTTGTTCACAATATAATGTCACCTTTGATCAAAAACAGTTTTATAAAAGCAAAACAAAGAAAAGATAATCAAATCAAAGGAAAGAAAATTGATTCCAAGGATTCAAGATAATTGTTTATTACATATGGACTTAGGATAACTCATAAAGATATATGGTAGAAAAGCATGATGATCTATTACCAGGTAAGTCTCAAGATCATCTACTTCCAATCCTAACTACATATTACAGAGTAAGTCTCAAGGTAAAAAGGGTGGAAATTTACTACAAACCAGATTATCTAACTAAGGATCAAGTAACCCTTTACTAGGTAAGTCTCAGGAATTACCTAACTTAGAAAGCAATCAAACACATTCAATCCAATAAAGGTTTCACCCTTATTACCTATGGTTAACCTACTTATGTATCCAAGAGGAATTTCACGTGGTAGGTCTCAATTCCAACTCAGGTTACTAGTTTAGAAGGTTCTAACCTAGATTAATGTCCAAATCAACCATTAGGATTTCAAACAATTCAAAACAAATTCTAAGCACAATATAATCCATCATAGTCCAAGTCAAAGACAAATCTCTATCTACCTTGGAACCACAAAGGTCTAGCCAATAATAATCATATCAAAATCTACAATTAAGAAAGACAAACAATGCATAAAAGGGAAATAGCAAAAGGGAGAAAAGAAACTACTCAACTTCAATGAATGAAATCCTGCAATTGTATTAAATCTCGAATCCAAATTTATCTCGAACAAAACTGCATGCAAAAGTCTCGAACTTTAATATGAACTAACTAAGAACTAAGAAGAATGACGGCGAAGAAGAACGCTGGGTAGGAGACGGTTCCTCCCTTCTAGGGTAAACTTTGGGCAAATCCCATCACACTTTGGAATGAATCCAAGGCTTCCTTTTACACACAAACCCTTGCCAAAAGACGTTGGACCGAAAAGAAAAAAAGCCCGTAAATAAAATATGACGCTCAAGGAAGAATCTCGGTCTGAAGATACACTGATCTTAGTCAAGATTACACTAATCTCGGTCTATATTACACTTGATCTCGACCGAGATTTGTCTTGTCGGGTCCGAGATTTTGGATCTGACTTCAATTTTCTTCAGCGTTTGGAAAATCTCAGTATGTATTGTGAGGATCTCGGCCGAGATGCCGACCGAGATTGCACAACAGTAGCTTGGATCACGGCCCGAGATGAATGTTCTGGCCGTGATCTCGCCCAAGATGCTTCTTTGGTCGTTCCTTCATGCCTTTAGCTTGATTCGTAGCCCTTTTCCGTGCACATATGCTTGCTCCAAAGCATCCACTTCGAGGCTTGATCCTCAAATACATCGTTTTAGCTCCAAAATGCGCCAAATCACCTACAAAGCCACAAATAGTGTGTGTAGACATCTATTCTTGCAAAGTAGAACTAAACAAGCATAAATGGCACAAACTAAGGCTAAAACATGAATGCGAAAAGGGAAAATCTACCTAAATGCATGACTAAACTAGGTCGATAAATCATGTTACCACCCCCCTCTGAAAATGCTTACATCCGAAATATTTACGAAGCATTCCACCGAGGGGAGCCGGTGAACGATTATTGTCAAGTTGTATGCAACTATTGTCCGAAGGTGTACAAGTTGAAGATCAAGGGTGGCTACGGGACCTTGCTAACGCACATACAAAACGTTCATCCGGAAAAGCTCGGGATTTCACGTGAACAAACACAATTGTCCCACGGGTTTACATTTCTACCTCTCAATCTCCTTTATTTACATATAATCATAGTGAAGAAAGTTTAGGATTAGCCGATGTTATTTGTTCTCATGCATTTTTATTTTCTTATTCCGAATATGAAGAAGTTAGAGAATATAACACTAGATATCTTCAACCTTCTTTTAAAACAAATTCTAGGAAAATCGTTTCTAAATTAGTATCTAAATCTTACCTACAAAAGAAAGAGAATTTTTTTTATCAACTTTGGCATCTTTTGATTATCAAAGATCTATTTGTAGTGATATTTGGAGTACAAAATCTCAACGAATTTTTACATGGGCATTACTTTACATTTTATTGATAACGCTATGTTTTTGCGTAAATATTTTACTGGATTTCGGCATTTCAATGCAAGACATGATGCACCGGGCATTGCAAGCATGATAAAAACAGTTTTACAAGAATATAATTTACAACATCGAGTTTTTTCATATTCTTTTAATAATGCATCCGCAAATACCGCCGCCGTAAACCATTTGGTCGAGGTGGCGGGACAATATTTGCGAACTCCTTATACTCATCAAAGATGTGCATGTCGTATTTTAAACTTATGTGTTCAAGATGGACTTAGGATTTTAGGAAGTATGTTAACCCCCATCACCAACGTTATTGATCATATTTGGCACGACTCCGATTTGAGAAAAAGTGGAGAAATTTATGTTAAACTAAAAACGTTCATCCAATTGCATTTTCAAAAGATGTTGGAACTCTACTTACAAATTACTTAGTGAAGCCATACGTTATTAAAAAATTTTACACGAATTTGCTTCAATTCATGTACCTTGGTCAATTCTTGATGATGAAAATGTTTGGAAAACTTGTACCGATATTTGTAATATTTTAAAAAGTTTTTAGTGATGCAACTAATGTCATGAGTAGCGTTTACACTCCAACTTCTTGTAAATTTTTAGAGAGGTTGTCGTTAACGTTTCCGGAGCTTTTCTAAAAATGTTTTAACATACCAACCTTATAGATTGTATGTATGGAATGAAAATTAAATGGCTTAAATATTATCAAGAAATTCATGATTTATCTTGTAACCATCGTTTTTGATCCTAGACTTAAAATTGATGGTGTTTCCGATTTATTGAATACTTATTATGATTGTTTATGTATAGACTTAGTACAAGAAAACACTAATGTTTCTACCATTATGCAAAAATTAATACTGAAATTGGAAATTGCTTAGTACATTTGAATCAAGTTTACTTCTTCTCTACCGCACCTACTCCATCTCTCTTCTACTTCATCTTCTTCTCTTTCAATTGCACAACAAATTTAAGCTAAAAGAACAAAAACACCTAGACATTCATCCTCAAATGCGAATATCAAGATTATCTTAACACTTGTTTTAGTTTTGATGGTGATTTTAATATTTTGGATTGGGGGAAGAAACTAGCTCCAAATATCCAACAATAGTGAAAATTGTACAAAAACAACTCATGGTCGTGCCCCGAATCGACGGTTCCGGTAGAGCAAGAATTTAGCCAAGGCGGGAACATTCTCGGTCACAAGAGAACTCAATTGAAGCCCGAGAAGTCGGAGATGCAAGTTTGTATTTAAGGGCGGCGAAGCGGAAACAACGGAATGCACCTGTGTATGACTCCAAATTGGATACCAACTCCGAAGACGGCGGCACTACTTCCGAGTCCAAGGTCGAAAGGTAAGCGGGGTTTAAAAAAAATCTCAGAAGTCCAAAAAAGGTAAGTCAAGGTAAGAGAACTACGTGGGCTTTGATTCCTCTTAACCCCGAGATGATCGATACTTAGGCAACCGGGAAACCGGTTCAAGCCTTTGTTTTTTTTGTTATTATTTATTTTAAATTTCAATTCCGATTTGTTTTATACTATTTTTTTTTGAACTTATGTATGGTTTTATAATAAAAAAAATTAATAAACCGTGGTTAAACCGCCAAACCGTTAGGTTAAACCCGAACCGCTGGTTTTTATATCCCCGGTTTAGGTTTAGGCAAACCTAAACCGGCGGTTCGGAAACCTAAACCGCCAGTTTAGGTTTCCGACCCATATCGTCATAACCCGGTGAGGATTGTTATATCCATACACATATTGATTGTGTCTTTTTCATGAGTGATATTCACTATGCTTTTGATTATTTATAACTTACTAGTGACTCTCCTTCAAGATTGCATGCTTGTTTTTGCTTTTATATATGTTGTGCGCGCATGCGTGAACATGATTGAGGAAGGTCTTTGTTAAGCCTGTTATTCCCTTCATACCTTATATTATTGTTCCCAACTTATAATTAGCCCCTTTTTGCTTTGATTGACCTTTTTTTGTAGCTCTACAAAATTGTCCCTCGCTGTGTTTACCCTCATTTAAGCCATCCGAAAATTATGAGGTGAATTCATGCACCGGAAGAAATCAAGAGTCAAATATGAGGTCGTATGTTTTGAAATACAAAAGGTACAAAAGTGATATTACTATAATATTGTTTCTTGTTGTATATGAATCAATGAAAAGAAGAAAATTGCTATTTCATTTACATTATAAGCACCACTTGGAACAAGCTTGGAAAAGGGACAGTTTGCAAAGCACTAAGTGGCAAACTAAAAGAAGTAACGTATGATATCGAGTTCAAGATAAAGAAACAAGCTGCTATAAAAAGGTTGACGACCGGGAAAAACCGTTGACAAACAACTCGGCCGACATGACCTTGATGATCGCTCGAACTACAACATAAGACCCTCGGTTCCCTGGTACATTGCACGGTTTGCACCACATAGCCAAATATATTCCTCATCTTGTACTTTTTTTTATCCCTAGCCATATTATAGCCCTATAAAATAAGACCCTCGGTTCCCTGGTACATTGCACGGGTACATACATGGCCATTTGGGGAGACCCTCCCAACATCAACTTTTTTCATACATGCTGTAGGGAGGATTCGAACTCGAATCTCCAAGCCAACACTTAAAAGTCTAGCGTCACTTTACCACTAGATCAACTGAGTATTGGTCGAAAAAATACTTATTACACACTAAGTTTTTCCCATGATAGAAGAGATTTTCATGAAGACTGGATTGATGGTAAACCCAGAGGTAAGGAACTCTAAATTTAAGACTTGCAAAATTCATATCTATGCACTTGTTCAATCATTCCTAATTGGTCTCAAGATTTTACAAACTTTGTTTAGTTTAGCTTATACCTGTAACACCCCAAATCCATAGGACTCGAGGTGCTACTGGGCTAGGATCTCACAATGGATCCTGACCCTAGCCTGACAACAAGTTCACTAGATCTTACAACAAGGCACAGATAGATTAAATCCAAAACATAAAACTGATATATATATATATATATATATATATATATATATATATATATATATATATATATATATATATATATATATATATCAAAAGGTAATACAGAAGTACCGTTGAGTACAAATAAAACATAAATTGTACAACAAAAGATCCCATCTCCCCGATAACGCCCCAGTGTACGGAGCCCTCAGCGGATCACCCACTCTGGATCACTCTGCAGCTCTCCTAACTTGCAAAGGATCTACAACACGGTATAAAACCGTTAGCTAACCATACACATATATATAGAGATGCAGAAGCACAATCACACATCAGGGAATAATAAACACCTCATCATGCTATCACACATTTACCCGGTTTATTATCTTTATAACGTCAATCACTCAAATAGTATATATATCTGCATATGAATATATGTGACACGATGAATGTATATAATCCTCGCCTCTGAGTGCTATAGCAAGCTGGAGTGGTATAAGCGCACCTTCCCGTATACCATAAGGAGTGGTCAGTGCCCTTCCCGTATACCAGATCTAACCAGACTACAGAGAACTTCCCAGACTCCACTACGGGAGGAAAGACAAGTTGTCACAACCACTACAATGGGCGGTCAATATAACATAGGTCGGTAATAAACCATATCGCATTCTATAAAGCATACAACAAACACCACTCATGCATACGTCAATTATAAGGATGGTAGCTAAGTAAGTCCTATTGACTTACCTCAACCTCAGTAGTAGTCTCACTACGATCAACTCTCAACCTGGTCCACTCCAATCTGGAGGACAACACTGCCTAATAACAAGGCATAATAATATATCAACTCATATCCATCAAAGGGGTCACACCTAGACCCAAGGGATCCATAAGAATCATATCCTAACTCATAAACCTCAAGGCCATAACCGGCATAAACGATATCATACTCATCATCATTCTAACCTCATACACGTACCTAGCATGCTACTAGCCCGCCCATACTAGGAAAGGAAAGGATCTACCCTACTCTAGGTATACCCGGGACAAGACGCACCTGCGTGACAAGAGAGACGTAGGGGTGGAGTAAGGCAACCCGCAGGCGCGGCAAGGCTCAGCCGCAGGCGCGGTGATAGTGGCCGCAGGCAACGCAGGCGCTGTGACACGGCTTCCGCAGGGGCGGCGGCTTCCAGTCGCGGGGGCGGCGACAGTGCAGAAAGTGATCCCGCGATTCCTCTTCGGCTCTTCACGTGATCAAATCACGCTTCTCCATTCCAAAGTCACACACATACATATACATATACATACACATACCAACATCAATCTATATCCAATTCATCTAATCCTAAGCTAAGGAAGAGGAACAAAGAAGAAAGAAAGAAAGAAGAAGCAAGAAGCTTACCACACTTGTGGTCCTAGGCTGCAAAGAAGATCAACAACCAACCTCAATGGCTTCCAAGCTCAGCAACACGTCACACAACATCCAGAAACAACAAAGCAACACCAAACTCTTCCAAACTCAAGGAAAACCAACTCAAGATCAAGAAGCAAGAAGGGAGAAGCAAGAAGGACGTGAGAAGACTGGAATGGAAATGAAGGTGAAACCCTTGCTCGGCAAGGTAAGAAGAAGGTAAGGGAAAAGAGGGTAAAGCACGGGTCAAAGGGTCAACAAAACCGGCTGGAGCCGTAGAAAACCGCAGGGGCAGGCTTCCTGGCCGTAGGGGCGGAACAACAGACGAGCTGCAGGGGCAGCCTCACGGACCCGCGGGGCGGCTAAGGCCAAAACTGGCTCCCAAAGACTAAGGCTCTTACACATCACCCCCCTAAAAACAAGTTTCGTCCTGAAACTTGTAAAATCCTCAAACCACTCGGACTCACAAGCCAAGGTACAACTCTCTCTATAACCTCAAACATAAGCATGGAGGAAATCATCAACTTCAGCAACAAAATCACTATCAAGGCATCGAGGAAAACCATCTCTAGCCAGCTATAATCATATCAAAAAGGCATAGAGGGAAACCATCTCTAGCCAAACCATAATCATAACAGAAGGGCGTGGAGGAAAAACATCTCCAGCAACACTATGTCCATCAAAATAGCATGGAGGAATAACCATCTCCAGCTAAATCCTAATCGTATCACAATAGCATGGAGGAAAGAGCCATCTCCAGCTATAAATATCAGTCGTACTAGCACAGCAAGATCTACTAAGGTCATATATCACATCATAGCTAGTACGAAAATAAACACATCAAAGTATATAAGCACATAAGCATAACACTCACCAAGGTAGTATTAAGATCTACTCAATGATCCTACTAGTGCATCTAACTCGGCATAGAACTCTAGATAGTTCCTCTGGATACTATCCTCAGTCTCCCAAATAGCCTCATCAGGTCCTCGTCTCGACCACTGTACCCTCAGCATAGGAATGTCCTTCGAACGCAGGCGTCTCATACCTCATTCTAGGACTGCAATCGGGTGCTCGACAAAAGTGTGGTCCGGCTCAACCACCAAATCATCATAACTCACAATATGTCTCGGATCTGGTATATACTCCCTCAGCTGAGACACGTGAAATACAGGGTGAACGCCCTCTAATCTTGGAGGCAAGGCTAATCTGTATGTTGCGCTCCCAACCCGATCCAAAATCTCGAACGGTCTGACATATCGGGGGCTCAACTTCCCCTTAATGCCAAAACGTCTAACACCTCGTGTCGGAGACACTCTCGGCCACACATGGGCTCCCACTCTGAACTCTAGAGGTCTACGCCTCCTATCAGCATAAGACTTTTGACGGCTCTGCGCAGTCAGCATCCACTCTCTAATCAGTGTTACTCGAGCCACATCGTCCTGAATCTGATTAGGTGTCAAACCACTGACACTGCTCTGCTCATCCCAACATAATGGAGTACGACATCTCTGCCCATACAGTGCCTCATATGGGGCCATCCCAATAGATGCATGCCATCTGTTGTTGTATGAGAACTCAACTAGTGGGAGATGATCCGTCCATACTTGTCCCCAATCCAACACACAGGCTCGCAGCATATCCTCAAGTGTCTGAATGGTCCTCTCTGACTGACCGTCTGTCTGAGGATGAAACGCAGTAGTAAAATGCAAACTCGTCCCCAGGGCAGTCTGAATCTACTGCCAAAACCTCGAGGTAAATCGTCCATCTCTGTCTGAGACGATCGTCCTCGGTACACCATGGAGTCTCACTATCTGCCTAGTGTACTCCTCAGATCTACTCACCGGCCACGTCTCCCGAATAGGAATGAAACGTGCCGTCTTCGTCAATATGTCCACTATAACCCAGATAGCATCAAAACTCCGGCTCAATCTCAGCCCGGTCACAAAGTCCATGGTGACGTCCTCCCCTTCCTCTGTGGAACATGAAGTGGGTGGAGCTCACCTCCAGGTTAGCAATGCTCTATCTTGACCTGCTGGCAGGTCGCACACTGTGCCACAAATCTGGCCACATCGGGCTTCAGCCCTCCCCACCAATATGAACGTCTCAAGTCCTAATACATCTTACTCGTACCTGGATGTACAGAGTAAGGGGTACAATGAGCCTCATGTAATATCCTCTGGCGCAACTCCGCATCAGCGGGTACACAGACGCGACCGCGGCGCCTCAATACTCCATCTGCTCCTAGCAGGAACTGTGGTGCCTCATCCCTAGACATCCTCTCTCGGATCCTCATCATTGTCGGGCAGAACTACTGCTTCTGTTGGATCTCACCCAACAGATCATGAAGAACCTCTAAAGGACGCAGCTGGGCATCCTCATCAGGAAACTGGATATCCAACTCTAACCAGATCAAGTCTCTCTACAACTGATGCTGAACTGTCAGCCTCGCAATCGCCTACTCTCGAGGCGTCTTCTTGCTCAGGGCTTCGGCGACAACGTTCGCCTTCCCCGGATGATACAGAATCTCCAGATCGAAGTCCTTGATCAGCTCGAGCCACCTACGCTGGTGGTTATTCAATTCCCGCTGCGTGAAAATATACTTCAGACTCTTATGGTCTGTGAAGATCTGACATGTAGCACCATACAGGTAATGTCTCCAGATCTTCAGTGCATGAACTACCGCTGCCAACTCCAGATCATGAGTCGGGTAGTTCTCCTCATACGTCTTCAGTTGTCTAGACACATATGCAATCACTCTGCCCTGCTGCATCAATACACATCCCAAGCCTAGCTTGGATACATCACTATAAACCACAAAATCCTCTGTACCCTCTGGTTGTGCCAAAATAGGAGCAGGAGCCAGACGTCTCTTCAGCTCCTCGAAACTCTGCATACATTGCTCAGACCACACAAACCTGGTAGTCTTCCTCAGCAAACTCGTCATTGGACGGGCAATCACAGAAAATCCCTTCACAAAGCGTCTGTAATAACCGGCTAGGCCAAGGAAGCTACGTACTTCCTTGACGTTCGTCGGTGTAGTCCAAGCTGCTATTACCTCAATCTTGGCCGGATCCACCTTGATCCCTTCAGCTGATAAAACATGACCCAGGAATGCTACCTCTGGCATCCAGAACTCGCACTTAGAGAACTTAGCAAAAAGTTTTCTATCCCGTAAAACCTGCAATACAGTCCTCAGTTGTCCTGCATGCTCCTCTCTGCTACGAGAGTATACCAGAATATCATCTATGAATACCACCACGAACTTGTCTAGGAAGTCGATGAAGATACTGTTCATCAACTCCATAAAGACTGTTGGGGCATTCGTAAGCCCAAATGGCATCACTACAAACTCGTAGTGTCCATATCTGGTCCGGAATGCTGTCTTGTGCACATCCTGCTCTCTCACCCTCAGCTGGTGATATCCTGAGCGCAGGTCAATCCTAGAGAATATTGTCGCTCCCTGAAGCTGATCTAACAAGTCATCAATGCGCGGCAATGGATACTTGTTCTTGATGGTCACCTTGTTCAGCTCTTTGTACACTATACACAATCTCAACGATCCGTCCTTCTTCCGTACGAAGAGGATAGGTGCTCCCCATGGGGATACGCTAGGGCGAATGAAGCCCTTCTCAGCCAACTCCTCGAGTTGCTTCTTCAGCTCTAACATCTCGACATGCGCCATCCGGTATGGGGCCTTCGAGATAAGTCTCGTACCAGGCTCTAAATCACTACCAAAATCCACACTCCTTTGAGGCGGCAAACTGGACGGCTCAACAAATACATCTGCAAATCACAGACAACTGGGATATCCTCTAATGTTGCACTCTCCCCCTCCTTCATGGCATAACACCAGAAGGCCTCACATCCATGTGCAATCAATCTAGTTGCCCGTATCGCGCTGATAACCATGACCTTTGCCTCTAATCGGCCAAGGAGGAGATCCTTGAGTCGTAGGGCGATTTGGGACTCTCTGCTGTCCTTGTGTCTGCTACTGCTGAGGTGGCCTCTAGCACCTCCCGCTACACTGACAAGGGAAGAACCCTGCTGAGATGAAGCTCCGCCCTGTCGGCAGTAAACAACTTTGTGACCCTGTCTACCACAGGTGTAGCAAGTCACTAGTGGCCTCGTGCACTCTGGCCTCATATGTCCTGGGTCACCACAGTTATAACACTGATGTCCCTTATCTGCAACCGGTGCAGATGAGGGATGACTCTGGCGTCTCTGACCTCGCCAAACACTAGCAGCACCACGAGTACCACTGGTCTACCCAGTACGCTGTCTCTTCTCAAACCCTCTGGTCTGAAAAGCTCTCCTCTATCCAGCTCTCTCTCTCTCATAATCAGAAGCCCGGTCTTGAAATCCACCAAGGTCTCACAGTGAAACCCTGCCATGTAAGTCCGGGTAGTATCCTTCAATCGTTGGGAGAACATATATACATGTTGATCTGCAGGAGGTGCAGCTGGACCCAGCAATGTCAGCTCCTCCTGGTAGCCTCGGAGACTGGTACATCCTCAAACCCAGCCTCCACAAAATCCCTCAGTTTCTCCCTCCTCAGTGAGGCAGGGCAGAAACGCTCTCTGATCATAGTCCTCATATGCTCATAACTAGTAACCTGACCCCGTACTGATCTCCTCCAGTGTTGTGCCAAGTCCCGGAATAAAGTCTGCACCAACTCGATCTGTCTGTCCACTGGACATCTAATGGACTCCAGAGTTGAGTCCACATGTCCAATCCAGAGCTCAACCTCTAACCCCACCTTCCCAAAGAAAGGGGGTACTCCCATCTGATGAAAAGCCTTCAACCATGTGTCTGGTCTAGGCCCTCTAAGCTCCTCTCGAACCTGAGGAATCTCAGCAGCATGTGCATGTACAGCTGGCACCTGAGTCACTCCATGGGATCTCTCAAATGGTCCCTCCTGTGCCCGTAGATCTAGGGCACGTCTACCGGTTCTGGCAGCCTCCTCTACTCGTCTGATATAAGCACGGAACTCTGATCCCCCATGGAGACGCGATCAGAATCATCATACTGGGCTCTTTGTGACCCCTGTCTCCCAGCTGCCCCGTTCCCAGTCTCAGGAACGACGCTCTCAGCAACCTCCTCGTGAGTCTCCTCCGCTACACGTGTACCACCAGCGGGAATCCTACCGCGTCCTCTACCTAGAGGGGGTCTACCTCTACCTCGTCCAGCTGCAGGTAAGGCTCTAGTCTGAACCATCTGCAGAGGACGTAAACCTAACTCAGAAGGCTATATATATGTCATAAGTATAGATATATATCAAATCAATCACAACAGAATATACTGTCGAGATCTTCAGAGGGGCGATGGCTCACGTACAAGGTATCCCAAAACATTTGTACTCATTTCAAAACACAAACCTTTTGAAACGTCATACCCCTTTCGGGTTCTGTTAATTTATCTATTCGACCTTTATCGCAGATTACAAGTGTCATTGTTGTCAACCTGGGCTCTGATACCAACTTTGTAACACCCCAAATCCATAGGACTCGAGGTGCTACTGGGCTAGGATCTCACAATGATCCTGACCCTAGCCTGACAACAAGTTCACTAGATCTTACAACAAGGCACAAATAGATTAAATCCAAAACATAAAACTTATATATATATATCAAAACGTAATACAGAAGTACCGTTGAGTACAAATAAAACATAAACTGTACAACAAAAGATCCCTTCTCCCCGATAACGCCCCATGTATGGAGCCCTCAGCGGATCACCCACTCTGGATCACTCTGCAGCTCTCCTAACCTTCAAATGATCTACAACACGGTATAAAACCGTTAGCTAACCATACACATATATATAGAGATGCAGAAGCACAATCACACATCAGGGAATAATAAACACCTCATCATGCTATCACACATTTACCCAGTTTATTATCTTTATAACGCCAATCACTCAAATAGTATATATATATCTGCATATGAATATATGTGACACGATGAATGTATATAATCCTCGCCTCTGAGTGCTATAGCTAGCTGGAGTGGTATAAGTGCACCTTCCCGTATACCATAAGGAGTGGTCAGTGCCCTTCCCGTATACCAGATCTAACCAGACTACAGAGAACTTTCCAGACTCCACTACAGGATAAAAGGCAAGTTGTCACAGCCACTACAATGGGCGGTAAATATAACATAAGTCGGTAATAAACCATATCACATGCTATAAAGAATATAACAAACACCACTCATGCATACATCCAATATAAGGATGGTAGCTAAGTAAGTCCTATGGACTTACCTCAACCTCAGTAGTAGTCTCACTACGATCAACTCTCAACCTGGTTCACTCCAATCTTGAGGACAACACTACCTAGTAACAAGGCATAACAATATATCAACTCATATCCATCAAAGGGGTCACACCTAGACCCAAGGGATCCATAAGGATCATATCCTAACTCATAAACCTCAAGGCCATAACCGGCATAAACGATATCATATTCATCATCATTCTAACCTCATACACGTACCTGGCATGCTACTAGCCCGCTCATACTAGGAAAGGAAAGGATCTAACCTAATCTAGGTAGACCCGGGACAAGACGCACCTACGTGACAAGAGATACGCAGGGGCGGAGTAAGGCAACCCGCAGGCGCGGCAAGGCTCAGCCGCAGGCGCGGTGACAGTGGCCGCAGGCAACGCATGCGCTGTGACACACCTTCCGCAGGGGCGGCGGCTTCCAGTCGCGGGGGCGGCGACAGTGCATAAAGTGATCCCGCGATTCCTCTTCGGCTCTTCACGTGATCAAATCACGTCTTCTCCATTCCAAAGTCACACACATACATATACATACACATACCAACATCAATCTATATCCAATTCATCTAATTCTAAGATGAGGAAGAGGAACAAAGAAGAAAGAAAGAAAGAAGAAGCAAGAAGCTTACCACACTTGTGGTCCTAGGCTGCAAAAAAGATCAATAACCAACCTCACTGGTTTCCAAGCTCAGCAACACGTCACACAACATCCAGCAACAACAAAGCCACACCAAACTTTTTCAAACTCAAGGAAAACCAACTCAAGATCAAGAAGCAAGAAGGGAGAAGCAAGAAGGACGTGAGAAGACTAGAAAGGAAATGAAGGTGAAACCCTTGCTCAGCAAGGTAAGAAGAAGGTAAGGGAAAAGAGGGTAAAGCACGGGTCAAAGGGTCAACAAAACCGGGTGCAACCGCAGGAAACCGCAGGGGCAGGCTTCCTGGTTGTAGGGGCGGAACAAAAGACGAGCCGCAGGGACGGCCTTACGGACCCGCGGGGCGGCTAAGGTCAAAACTGGCTCCCAAAGACTAAGGCTCTTACAATACCCATATTTATTACTTTACTTTTTATTGAAAATCACAACTATCTCAAAAAGATAAATGTGTAAAATGAATGACAAAATAACTAAAATAATAATTATTTTCTAACAAAAATATAAGACTAAAATAAAAATTATGTGTGAAGTGAGGGAGCACTAAACACATTTTTTGATATGAGATTAAAATCAAATCTCAAAAACCACAACTACAAATGTCATACTACACTTTTTATTAATGATATTCATTTCTTATTGAAAAGACGAAATCACTTGAAAAATTATTGAAGCAATTTATCCGGGTTTGTTATGAGTTGAGTTCTGATTTGTTTTGGGTCGTGTTTACTTCGGGTTTTTGTAGTTTGTTTCGGTATGTTGTGCTTCGGGTTTGAGTTCGGTTGGGTCTTTTTCTCTCGTCGGGTCTTTGACGGCTATAATTTTGTGTATGTAATTATTCTTTTATTGTAAGCATTAAAGCAAATATCATAGTTTATGAGTTGCGACAAAGTTTTTGTTAGGTCAGTGGCAATGTGATTATCAAATAGAAGAAATATAATTGTTTGATTTGGATGTGCAATAGAAAATATCGTCGAAGAAAGTTGTACATATGATGATGCCAGCAGCCATATTAACGAATTGATGAATTGACACGTACATCTCATCAACCCTAATTGAGTCATCAATTTCTGATTTATTTTAATTAATCACAAGACGAGAAAATATTTGATGGGTCACCCACATCAACTTGCCAAAAGACATCATCATCATTGTGAAATTTTGAGGATGTCCTTTTCTTTGTTGCCAATTCATACTTTTCCATTTCAGATATTTCCTTTCACAAAATCTTGTTCCAAATCGATGCTTCGTTCTTGTCATTGTCCACAATTGCCCATTTTGGAGGAGTTAGTGTACAACAATATGTGATGTATATTCACAATATCTATCTTATCAATCTATCGCACACTAGTATCATTCATAAACACGTCAAGCTACAAACAACTTAACAATTCCATGTAATAAGGTCTTTTAACTCTTAATGATTATACCATTGAAGAAAAATTTAAGGTAAACGAGATTAGATGTTGATGTGATTAACTTTTAAGAGGGTTCGGTTTGATGGGTTTGGCTCGTATTATACCATGTATTGACTTGGGCAAGTCATATGTCTTCAACTCAGATGTGAGGATGTCAAACGGGTTGGGTCGGATGAGTTTGACTCAGATTGATTCAGTTTGGGTTGTTTTGAAGTTGGTACATATATCTTTGATTGCTTTTTGGTTGGGTTCAGCTGAGTCGGATATATGTTTCTCGGCGAAGAAGGGGCTATCGGGTTGATTCGAATTAGTTGGTTCGGGTGGCTTCGGAAGAGCCCCTTCGGATATGGCCGGGTTTCGGATTTTGTTCGGTTTTAAGGTAATTAAATTTGGGTCGGGAAGATCTCGAGTATACATTTTTTTTGTTTGTTAGGGCGTCGATGGTTTAGTGTACCACGGTTCAAGACAATTTTTCGGATTTTGATGGGTTGAAACTTAAAAGAGATAAATATAAACATTAAAGATAAAATTAAATGATATAATTTGTAAATGGACAAATTATGTAAATTAAAAGTTTTTTTTTTAAAAATGGAAAGCGGTTAGATTGGACTATCTCCTCGAGGTAGTCCAACGTAAAGCATCCTTACGGATGATAACACGAAGTTCGGGGTCTTCAGAAAAATTGGTGTTGGGGGTCGAGTTTCCCAGATGGGTCAATCGGTCAGCAACACAGTTTATTTCTTTGAAAATATGTCTAATACGGAACTCGTCAAATAAACGAAGATGCAGTCTGGAGTCAAATATAATCATCTCGACCTCCCATGGACAACTCCACAAACCTTGGAGTGCCTTGATTACACACAAGTTATCACCTTCGATTTCGATCTTTTTAATTTGTAGTCTAATCGCCTCTTGTAATCCGGTTTTGAGGGCAAAGGCTTCAGCTTTTATAACCGATTTATTTTTTATTTTTTTTGCGTCGAGGCTAACAACATCACCATTGTGATTCCGGATTACATATCCAATATATGTTATTCCCGAATCGAGTTTTGAACCATCAAAGTTAAGTTTAAAGAAGCCGGGTTTTGGTTTATCCCATTTAATATTGTGTTTTTTCCTCATGTTTGAGTTATAATTCTTTGGTTGTTGTAATCGTCCTCATCAGTTATGTTTGTTTTCCAGTTCTGAATTTGGTTTTTAATGAAAATGATTACTTTATTATCAGGTTCCATATGTTCATTATTAAAGATAATTTTGTTCCTGAAGAACCAGATACACCACCATATAGTTGCGAGACATGAGCTTTTTTGTTTTGGAGGTTAATTTTGTTATGTTCGGTGAGAATTGTTCTATCGTCATTAAAGAGGGGTGCAACACGATGATTTTCCAAGAGGTCACCCATCCTAGTACTACTCTCGCCCAAGCACGCTTAACTTCGGAGTTCTGATGGGATCCGTTGTATTAGTGCTGGTATGATCGCACCCTAATTCAGAACTGGATTAGATTAATCCAAGTTGGATTACTTTGGTGTTTTTGGGTGAGGTTGTTTAAGTTCTCGGGTCATTTCAGGTCCGGTCGTTGTTGTTTGGGGTGATTTGGGACGGGTTACTTCAGTTTACGGATCTCAGACCGGTTGTTTTCGGCTTTTGGGTCATTGTTGGGCTAGTCTAGTAGGGTATAATCAAAGGCGTGTCATTTTTTGAGTTCTATAATTTTTTGGCGGGTTCAATTGGTTTGCGTGGGATCAACCTCAAATAAAATTTTAAAAAAACTTTTTTTGAAAAACCGAGTGTTAATTTTATATGAGTCCGACAGATCGATCCGATTTTTTCAAATCGAATTAACTTTTGACAACTCTACATATAGGATTGTGTATACCATTTGGACCGGATCAAAACTCACGGTTCAGTTTGGACTATAAGACAATTTTAAATGAGCATATAAGATCGTGGACCGGACTAGACCGATTCATGAAAATCATATGAACTGATTTTTTTATTTTTAATATTTTTAAATTGGCACGAGATTTAGATATATCCAGTCTAAAACCGAATTGGATTGCAAATTGGGTTCATTATTTATAATCAAGACATAAATGAAAATATTATTTATAATCAAGACATAAATGAAAATATGGGTTGAACGTAACATTACAGTCTAAGATCAGACCAGTTCGCAAAACGAGTTAAGATCGGACCGGTTCGCAAAACGAGTTAAAGCCGTGTGTACAGGTTTGTGGTCCAAAATCGTACAGTCCGAAGTATATATCTTATCTTATTATAACAACTCTTTCGATTTAGCAAGAAACACAAATTAGAGTAATAAATACAAGAGAGGCAGAAGCTTATCCACTATGGATTCTCTGATGAAGTAATTAGAGTCACAAAATACACAAATATCTTCACTGAAACAGGTTCCATTTACGTCTCCTTTACAATAATTGAATGACACTGAAAGTTACCCTTTTTTTGGAAGCAATAGCTATGCTTTACTACAGTTTCATAACACCCTGGAAAAAAAAATGAAGAATTTACACTCGTGGATAGAATCTCTACAAGCCATTTTTTACAGATTAAAATTAAAATCTCTTCAGTTCTTGATTTTGCAGATTTGCATCCGAAGAAGCAATGACATCATCATAAAATGGTACAAACGCAGCCTCTGTTGTCCATGCGTCCATAATCCAGATCTCCATCTTCACTGTCCAAAACAAAATATCAAGAGCCAATAGTTAGAACAATTGATTCGGATATTCTAAACATAACAGATGATCATGAAGCCACAACATAATGCACATTGATCAAGAAATATGTATACCCACAATCAATTATGCACCACAAGGGCTTTAGGCTTTTGTTGAGTGTGAAAATGTGTCTACCATCGACAATATGAAACATGTAAACTTAACATATAAGTACTAGGGCCACTCCTCCTATTGTCAATTGGTTTTAGGATGGAAAACCGAATACTTGTGTTCGTAGGTTCACTTTGGCGTGCATAAGCCTCCACGTCTTAGACCCGTCGGATATAAAAGATAAATTAACACTTTTTAAGTGGCAAGAACCAAGGGGGAAAAAAAGAAGAAGAAATCCATTAAATACCATATCAACACGTGAAGTTTGTAAGGGCCTGTTTGGTATTGATATCGAGATATCAAATATTGGCATCATATACAAGTATATGGATATCAATATGATATTTTGATATCCATATACTCCAAAAACTAGTGGTATCACATATCTTATATTCTTCCTCTTCGGGACAAAAATTATTGGCTATCAATCTCATACCATCTTGAGACATTGATATCTAGATATGGATACCAAACATGCCCTGAGAAGACGACCTTTCAGCAATTGCAGTATACTCAAACCAGGAATGTATGTCCTATCAGAATGGAACTAAAGCAAGTAGTATTCTTTTGTTTGCTAATAAGGTGGCTCATTCTCTTGCCACAGTGAATTGGTTTGGCTAGTTCATTTGTGATTGACAATATGTCAATGTGTGCTTTTGAGGTCTCCATTGAGCTGTATAATGATCCACAATTTTAATATAGTCTTGGAGTCTATTTTTCTCAAAAGTGAAAGAAAGAACTAAAACTCGCAAATTCCCAGAAAAGAAAGAAAAATCATTAAGGTGATGTGAAAGAAATTGAAAGGTCAGATTAGAACAAAGCCAAATCTTATCAGGGAAATCACATTTGAGATGATTAGTCATAATACATATCATAAAACAGAAATCTTGATTAGTGTTCAAAAGTTTGAAGTATCCATAGGGGCAATGCCACCAAAAATGGAACTGCATTTTTTCACCTATCATTACTTAAATTGGCAGAACAGTACTCTCAATAGACCAATGACCGTCCTAAATCGGCAGTTTTTCACCTATAAAAACATCATTTTCTGTTCAATTCAGAAGGATATGTTTTGATACTTGTAATAAATCTTCAACTTCATCTAAGAAAATTTATCATTTGCAAGGAGGCACCAATCTCACAAATTAAGACTGTTTTAATAGGTAATCTAAAACTGCTAACTCAGAACAATCCTAACTATGCAGACTGTAGTGAGACAAATCAATCAAAGGCAAATGCAGTTCAATCCAACTAACATTAATAATTAGGGCAAACACATTTAAGATTGTTTAAGAATACAAACCTGGACTCAAACTCCTTGATCTCAGCAAGTTCCTTGCCTAGTACATCAACCCATTGAACTCTTTTCTTCTCGACCGGTGAGGATTCAGGCGATGATGGCTTCCGTAAACTACTCTTCAGATGGTTAACATTATCATTGCAATTTCCATTGCCATCACCATTGGCCTGCAGATCCTCTAAGTTATTCACAGCAGGGGAAGGAGGCAGATGCAGTTTTGGTGGTGACCCATCTGCAGGTGCAGTGTTTTCCAATTTCAAAGAAGCCGTATTGTACAAATGAGATGAGGGTTTGCAGAAGCAAGTAAGAGGACAGTGAACTTTGCAAAACAAAACCCTCATCAAATACAACAATACTTTTCTCTCCTTGTTACTGACACAATTCTCATTCCTACTTGCTCAAGAACAATAACCAGCTCACAAATTTGCCCTTTCTTCCTCGAACTTGTTCTAATTTAAGGTCAATTAAGCAAAAAAAAAGGAGAAGAATAACAATTTCTCACAGCAAACCCTAATTAGGAACAAGAGAAGGGCAAACCAGCCCTCAGTTCTAGGTATACGAACTTTGGCATCGATCATTAACCCCAAATCAAAACTCAATTGAGAGCACTGAAGAATGTCTGCTCTGCAATACTTAGAAGAACCAAAAACGAAAACTGAAAATCGAATCAAATGAAGAAAAATATAAAAAAAAGCGTAGATATCAAATCGCGACTACGGGAATAAATCTATCTTGTTGCTAATGATTATGATGATAGAATTGCAAGTGCACGGCAAGGAAGTAAAACGAATACCACTTCCACGGAAATCCAAACCCTAATAAAAAAAATCCGAATTGGGAATTAGGAAAAGAAGCAAGTAGAAGAGATTTGACGGTTTGTTTTACGAGTTCAAAATCTGAAATGGGTCTACGATTTGCTACCCTGGCATTTGAGAATGAGACAAAGAAGAAAGAATTACTGCATAATTTAAGAGGCAAATGAAATGACGAAGAGGAAGATGAAAGATTTACAGTTTCACCATGAAAATAGATGAGGGATCAAAGATGGAGCCTTTTTCCTCTTCCCCATCATTGTCCTTAGCCATCAACACCAGAGGAGACAAGAATTGAGCTTTCTTTATTTCTTTTCTTTAAAGAATGAATTCATTTTTTTTTTTAAATAAAAATTATATACCCACCTCTCCAGAAACCTACAAACCTACCAAAGAAGACAATGTAATTCAGCTCTCGGTTTCAATTATAAACGGTAATCATTTATGAATCTAGAATGTCTAACTTTCAGAATAGTATTTTCATTGTTACCTAATCCTTGTTTTTTTTTTTTCTGTATGTGACACGTAGTAATAATATGAATCTAGATTGCTCGACCAAAGTAATCATCTATGGCTCGTCAACTTAGTTAGATTTGATTGGTTTGGATTCATATTAATCAAATCGACTTATTTAACTTGGATTGTTTGTGTTAATTGTAGCTATTTGATCTTGTACAATATAGTATTTTGTTGTATGGACGTATATGTTGGATTATGGAGTTTGATGGGTAATGTAAATTTAGGCCCATTGTTATTAGAATTGTTTTTTTTTTTTTGATCCTGGTAGAATTCTATCTTTTAAGGGTTTATTAGTTTAGTATTCGTGCCTTGTACGGGATATGTAAAAATTTGATCTAAATTTTTTGAATTATAAATAAAGTATTGTTAGCTATACAAAAAAAATAAAAAATAATATGTAATTTAAAAGAGAAATAAATATATCTAAAAAGTAAAAACGGAGAATTTAGAATGAAACAATAACAAAACTATGTAAAAATAAATAAATTACATAATCAACTATCTACATGAAGAACTGTAAATAAAATATTAATCATTACAACTAAAGAATGTGAAATATTAAATAAAAATATATATAATTAAGGAATATTATACACTATAATTAAAAATATGGATTTTTTTCTATAATATATTCAAATATATAGCTCAATAGTTTATTTTTGATTGTTGTTTAAAATAAAGATTTATATGAAGATAAAATAAGCAATTCAAAATTGGAAACAATCTTCCATAATTAAAATTACCAAGTATGCGGATTAAGGTGAGAATGACACGTGGTAAAATCCGACGTGGTGTAATATGGGGTCGCCAAGTGGCAAAAGTTGAGGTGGCTTAGCGTGAGGACGACAAATGGTCTTATTCACTTCTGTTTTAGTATTATATATACACTAGATTATAATCCTAGTAGAAGTCTATCTTTAAGGATTTATTATAATGCTAATGAAATTCTATCTTTTAAGGATTTATTCAAAAACCCAGTAGGATTAAAACTATGATTCTAATTCCCTATATATATATCACGTTGATTAATGTAATTGTCATCACAAAATCATAAAACATAATGCAAAACACTGACTTGGTAGTTCTCCTAGATTTAGTCACATATTCGTGGTAAACTAGATAAATAACTATTGTGTCTATCGCATTCTAATTCTAACAAAAGGTATAAGAGCTTTGTTCTTGCGATCGCGATGGGAGACGAAAAATCATTGGTGGATAAATTCGATTAGACTGATTTCAAGTTCTAGAAGATGCAGATCGAGGATTACTTGTACGGTAAAAATTTGTATCACCCTTTGATGAAAAACCGGAGGGGATGAAGGACGACGAATAGAAGTTGCTAGACAAAAAAATGATGAGTATGATACATTTATCACTGTACATAAATGTTGCACATCACACGATCAATTCGAAGACGGCGAAGAAGATGTTGGAAACCATATCTTCTATGTATCAGAAACCTTCTCCGACAACAAGTTTCACTTGACACGGAGGATGTTTAACCTACAAATGATAGAAAAATGTAGTTTTGCCAATCACCGGAACGAATTCAATTTGATAAAGTCTTGATCTTGTTGTCCACTTTTTTAGTAAGTTGGAGCAGAATAGTTGCAACTGTAAGTGATTTGACAAGGAAAGAAAAACCAAGCTTGATGATGTAAGGAACTTGATTGTCAACGAGAAAATGTTCGTAAAAAGGAGTCGAGATCTACTTCAAGATCAGCCTTGAACGTAGGAAACAAGGGAAGGTCAAACTCAAAATAAAGATAGAATCGTGACAGATCAAAGTCAAAAACTAATTGACAAACCCAAAGACAAAAGCAAGATTAAGTACTGAAATTGCGATCAAAACGAACAGTTCGATTAGATGAATGTATTGCACCGTCAAAATCAAGATCGAATAGACAAACGTATGTATTCATTCTACTTCATGAATATCGTAGCCCTTTACAACAACTTAATCTTCACAAATATCGTAGACCTTAAAATCGACTTTTAGATTTCCGTCTACATTAATGAAGTTGTAAAGATAAATGTTTCTGATAATAGAATATTCAATTGTATTCATATACTCATCGTCTAGCTTGTCTACGTATTGCATAAATTGACAATTCGAATTTTATTCCAAACCAAAAATAATATGCTTCGGTAACTAAGTAATGACAAAGTGTATGATTGATACCCAATTTGTTCATAATCAATGAAAAGGCTAAGACATTTTACTTGAAAAACTAAATTGGATTGGCTCATTCCAACCCATTTTTCTGCTACACCAAATATTTAAAATCGATTCCTAACTAAATAGGATTCATACCAAACAGCCCTTATTTGTTCATAAGGGAAGGGTAAAATATATTTTATTTTACTTTATTTTATTTCTTACAGAGCCCTTGCCTATATGGAGAAATAATTAGCCTGCCTGAAAAGGGCAAAAATAAATAAATAACGATTTCTGGAAAAGTTGCACGTTTGTCCGGTCTTTCAGAGGCAGTACCGATCGCTGCAGTGGCAAAAGTTCACCTTCGAAACCCAAAACTAAAGAAAAAAGGTAGCCCAAAGTGCAAAGTAATTGATGGCCAAAAACACTTCCGTAGGGCATTATACAATCTATTGACATAAATTGATTTGCCTTTAGTTTCCTAGAAAATAAAAACCCATCTTATAATCCCAAGCACCTGGAACTCAATCATAATTCATAAGAGTACATGTAATAATGTATACGCCGAGTACCTCTACTCCCAAAGTAAATATAGTGAATTCTACTATACATTCAACAATCTCCCTCAAGATGGAGCAAAACCTTGGCCAAATGCAGGAAACATGGTGTGTCATTTCCTCTCAGGTACTAGTGTTCTGATCTTTCAGCACTGGAAATGCGATTACATCTCGGATACTAGCACTGTTCGTCAACAGCATCACAAGTCTGTCTATTCCAAGACCCTGAAATAAAATAAAATAAAATAAGATATTAAAACATAAATAAATACAAACTCCCCTGTTGTCAGCATGTCAGAGCGGTCAGGATCTCCTGTATCACTTACATCTCGGATACTAGCATAGTAGTACTTTAATCCTTATTTATTTAATTTCAGCCAATCACATACAAGGATACATGTATCACTGATATAGGAGATCTTGATTGGTGTCAGAGTAGTAATTTTGAATGCAAGATGCCAATGGATATTATCAATATGAGCATACCATCCCAGAAGCAGGAGGCATTCCGTATTCCAAAGCTGTTATGAAGTCTTCGTCGAGTGTCACCTCATACGAATCATCCTCATTATTCTTCTTTTCTTCCACCTTCTCCCCGTCACCATCAACTGTGACTCGCTTCTTGTTATGCTGCCTCACTTGCTCTTCTAATCGTTTCCTCTGAGATTAGATAGTACCAAGATGTTTATTTATAATGTCTTTTTTCTACTGCCAGCTGCTTTTGCCAATTTAAAGTCCGCAATTTATTACCTGATCCATAGGATCTGTCAGTTCAGAGAAGGCATTTGCCAGCTCTCGACCACAGATGAACAGCTCAAATCTCTCGGTTAAACCTGCAGACCTGATAACAGCATGAAAACACAATTATATCTTTATTACATCAAGGAACCCACATAACAATCATTTGTGCACCCAGGAAAGTTTACTACGAACCACATGACCATAAAATACAACACTTCCCATCTTCCTTTTAACTGATTAACAAATAGCAAAATCCGTACAATACAACAATCATTTGTGCTCTCCCAGGGCACATATGAAATATCCCAACCGACTGAATGTTCTGTTTTTATTTTATCTTGGAGTGAGGTTTAAATTGGATCCCTTTTTAACAAACTTTTCATACACATTGGATACCGCCTAAAATATCAATATGATGCCGAACTCAAATTTGTTGTGTATTACCTTCGATGCGGCTTTGCAAGAGGAGATATCTCTATTGGATAATCCAAGACAAATGTGGGCTGCAGAAGTTTTGGTTCTACAAATATTTCAAACACCTGGATACAGATAGAAAAGAAAACTTAAGTACTGATGCGGATAAGTCTTATAAAGGATTTTATGTTAGACGGGTCCATAACTTGCTTTAAATCATTCCAAATCAACAACTAATCTTTGTGAAAAACCTGTCTTTGCAAAAGCTAAAAGTGATCAAGCCTTTTTACCTCATTAAGTATGTTGCCAATAGATGGAGCCGATTTGATTGCTGACTTGTCTTTGTCCTCAAGTTTGCTGCCAAGAGTGCTCAGAGTAGCTTCTTTAGCAGCTTCTAGGGTGCTGAACTCCCCGAATTCAATACCTGAGGCCTCCTTAACAAGATTGTGCATTGTCTCTCTCCTCCAAGGCCGCTCTAAATTTATCTCCACTCCCTGGAAAATGTTCAGTCATGGTGACATTCGTCATATATCATTTTGAGGCTTTTATGATTTTTGATGTACTTGAATTCCATTGTTTACATGATCACCCAGAAGAATAGAAAACACAGGAAGCAGTGCATGGGGCTACAACTATCTCCTAGAACTAGATTGTGGAATGAAGAATTTAAATGGGTATTGACAGAAGCAGCTATAATTTTGAATCTCTTCATCTTTTAGCAAAAAAGATACAGGCAAAGAAGAATACCTGATAATCTATGGTAAGCTTCCCATGAACAGCTAATGCACATTGTGTGACAATTACTTCAGCCATCCTCATCATGCTTTCATAATCTGAATAAGCTTCATACATCTGAAACATTTATATGAAAGATTTTCGCTGATTATCACTGGAAAGACAAGTAAAATAGAAATAACTATTTTCGCACAAATATCACCCAGAAACACACTGGAACAAATATAAAGACATTTGCTTGTATAATTGTCACCTCTATAGTGGTAAATTCCGGATTATGACGTGTTGAAAGGCCTTCATTTCTAAAGATACGTCCTATTTCATAAACTTTCTCAAATCCCCCAACCTGTCAATGTCAGAAGAAGCGCAGTTGAGACTAGAGCAGGATTTGCATTCTGGACAAATAATATCATGACTAGGAAATTGATCAATTTTATCTAGAGCAACCTGTTACAATGTTTGGTCCTATAGAAATCAATTTTAGCTACTGTGGAGAATGTTCAAAATGGGAGTACTTACCATCATTCTTTTCAAGTGAAGCTCAGTAGCAATTCTCAAGTACAGATCCCTTTTTAATGAATTATGGTACGTGATAAATGGCCTTGCCTCTGCCCCACCAGCTGCCCCCTAGCCGAAATATCCATTTAGTACCAAGTCAATATATAAAAGAACATATGATCAGCCTGTCATATCAATAACCACAATCAACAAGTAAATCACTTTGAATAATTGAAACTTGCATTAGCAGAACACAGACCTGTAAAACTGGAGTTTCAACTTCAATAAATCCATCAGATTCTACAGTCTTCCGCAACTCTGAGATAATCTACTAGATACGTGGGAGATCAAGACACGTAATACTAGATCTTATATATGTTTGTAAAAAAAATATTACAATTCAAAATAATGAAACACAACTGAGAGGTAAAATTCTCAGGTATTCATGTGAGAATGCTCAAATATAAGATTAAGATAAGTAAAGAAAATATAAATTTATATATTATACTAGAAGAAAGATGATTCCCTAATTTTTATTGATCACCAAGTAGACATAATTTTTTGCAAAAGTTATAGCAATTGCTCCTGATAATCTACCTTTGCTCTCTTCCGAAAGATCTCTGCCACGTCAGGATTTGCAATCATATCAACATACCTAATCAAAACATGCATTTTTCCATCAATCAACAGAAATGATATAGATCAGTAAGCAGTCCCACCAAGTGTATAATAGTATCACAGGGTGAAAAGCACTAGTACAAAGCATAGAGGCCTTTCCACGACAAATGAACACGAATAGATTGAACTACCTCTATATAATCATTACTTTTACTTGCAATAAGAATATGAGAACATATAAAAATGTGAGGACAACCAGATAATCCATCATACAGATGCTTCCTAGAGGAAGAAAGTGCAAAAATATAAAATCAGTCTGTCAAAATTTCGCTTTCTAGTCAAAACAAACTTATGAACGGCATGACCAAAGACAGACACATGGTGGAAACTATATTCAACACATGATATTGTGTTTTAACAGATTAAAAACAAATAATGCATATTAAATCAGAACAAAGTCTGTTTTTACACAACAAGACCTTCGAATTTTCAAGCAAGAGGTACCAGAATAAACCCGTGGAATAGCAGAATTTAAAGGAAGGAAACACCAAGTAAAAACCAAAAATATGGGATGAAAGAATTTGAGGACAAATTTATCAACTTACCGTTGGCGATAGCGCTTATCAATGTCAGTTAGACCATGATATTTGTCAGGCAGTGGGAGTAAAGATTTAGTAAGTACTGAAAATGAACTAACCCGAACAGAGAGCTCCCCTGTAAACAATTAAAAAACACTGAAATACGAGTATAGACATTATGAAATCTATACTCTAATATAATCCCTCACATAGTAGGAGTTAGGAACCTGACAATCAAATCTCTACTGCATAGCTAATTACGAATACGACATTGGATATTGCACATTACATTTAATCAAGGATGAATACCTTTCTCAGTGCGCTTGATTGAACCAGATGCCCCCAGAATGTCACCAACATCTACAACTGATTTCAAGCGTTCAAAGTGATCATCGGAAAGGTATTCCTTATCACAGTATAGCTGAGGCAAAAAATTAAAAATAAAATAAAGCGCAGATAATTAATGGCTAGCAAATAAAAATGGCGTTGGGTGCGGCATGGTATGAATTTGGCAAATAAAATACCTGAATAGTCCCAGATTGGTCCCGTAGAGTGAGAAAAGCAAGCTTGCCAAATGCACGGCGAACCATAATTCTTCCAGAAACGGATACATTATCTGAATCAGAATTAGACTCTTCACCAGGTTGCAAATGATGGTAAATAGTGTGAAGATCAGCCGCCAAATGAGTTCTGTCCCACTTGTAGGCGTAGGGCTCAAGCCCCTTATCCCTTAACTCTTGAACCTAAGCTAATCGAAAGCGGTAACAATTATGAATGGCCGAACGCTACTGAACTCGAATGGTTTTGGGAAGTAGGGACCAGTAAATGCACCTTTTTAAGACGAATTTCGCGCACAGCGTACTTGTCTGAGGTTGAAGTAGTAGAAGAGGAAGGAGACCTCCGGTTTCTATTGGCGGTGGTGGAGGAGGAGGAACAGCATCTAATGGTGGTGGAGCGGCGGAGAGTGGCAGAGTGGAGGAGAATCAAATTCCGCCATTGACGAGATGGGATTGATGAGAAGCTACAACTCCAAATCCTGAGAGCCTCCATCGTTGTATGTTAGCTCAGTTGGCCGTCGTCAATGTTAAACATATACCGGAAATGGGTAAGTGGGCCTTGTTTTCAATTTCGACCTCATTTGGGCCTCCGACCTCATTTGGGCCTCTCGCCAATTCCTATCCGGTCTTGGCGCCGTTCTGAACATGTCCCGACACTGGATTTTATTTAAAATTTGAAATTTCGAACCCGTCACGTCAAAAACTTTCTGAACGGAACATAAGTCTTTAACTTCTTCATCCCCTAGACTCGCCCCATATATAATAAAGTTTTTAATTTAAAATAATAAAAATAAATAAAATGCTTAAGCATTAGTGATATACTTATGTAGTTATTACATTATTATATAGTTATGTATATATATATATTTAAAAAAATAAATCATGTTCAAACCGTCAAATTGACAAATGACCCAAATTCATTTAGATGTGTTTTATTATGGATATGTGAAATTTTTAAATGTGAATTGTAGTTTGTTATTATGGATATTTGAAAACTTTAATGTTTTTTTTTTTGCCTTAAGTACGATATATACATATATTTTTGTGGATAAAACGTAAAATTTAAACACATAAAATAAATTAATGGACAAGTGAGATTGAGCATGTTTCAACCCGTCCCGATCTCATCCGATGTAAAATAGCCAAGACGGGATTGGAATGACCTCATCTCGTCGCATCCCATCCCATGCTCACCCCTAAGCCCTAACTAAACATTTATATCAGTTAGATGTTCGCATCTTGTACCGATAAAATAAACTAAAAAATATTATATTATTATATTTTACTAATTTAAGTCTCGTACCTTGTACGGGTTTATCTAATATAAACAATTTACATTCTACATATGTCCGAATATTTATAAAACCAAAATACACTAACTTTAACTTCAAAACTTTTAAATTATTTATATTATAATCAACTCGTACGAGGTACGGGAATTAAACTAGTTTATTTTAGAAGACACCAGTAAATTTTTTTTATCAATAACAAATTACGTTTGAAATTTGTTTTTTCAATAGCTATTTTACAATCGATTTAACCAATATATGTCACAACATTTTAAATCTTTTTCACTTGTTAATTTCTCAATTAGACCACTTTGTTCACAAACAATATGTATTGAAAAAGTACAAATAAATTATTTATTTCTTGATTATAAACTCGAGTTATATTTATCTTAGTATTCTTACATATATACATTAACAACTTGAAACAATAATCGCACACATATATGCAAATAACACAAAGAATAGTGGATAACTAACATTTTGTCGAACTCTTAAAGTCCATTCATCTTTGATAACATGATTTATCGATATGTTGCATTCATGCATATAGTTAGATTTCTCTTTTTCGCATTCATGTTTTAGCCTTAGTTTGTGTCATTTATGATTGTTTAGTTCTACTTTGCAAGAACAGATGTCTACACACACTATTTGTGACTTTGTAGGTGATTTGACACATTATGGAGCTAAAACGACATATTTGAGGATCAAGCCTCGAAGTGGATGCATTGGAACGAACATACGTACCCGAGAAAGGGCTAGGAATCAAGCTAAAGGCGTGAAGGGAACGACCAAGGAGCAACTCGGCCGAGATCCACCTATCTCAAGCCGAGGTGAAGCCACTACAGTAAAATCTCGGTCACCATCTCGGTCCATATCTCGGGTGATCCGAGCAAGATCCATGACGCTGAAGATCGAAGACGAAATCTCGGTCTCGACGATGACCCATCTCGGCCGAGATCCAGCCCGAGATTTCTTCCCTTAGCGTTATATTTTATTTGCGGGCCTTTTCCTTTTGGCGCATTATATTTTATTTGCGGGTTTTTTTCCTTACCATTATATTTTATTTGCGGGCTTTTTCCTTTTAGGCCCAAGGTATTTTTAGCTAGATTTTTATTATAAAAGGAAATCTTGGATTCATTCCAAGGTGTGTTGGGAGTCGCCCAAAGTTATCCAGGAGCCGTCTCCTTCCCTTCTTCTTCACCTTTGTTCTTCACAGTTTAGATTTAAGTTGGAGACTTTTGCATTCAGATTTGTTGAGAGATATTGTTGGATTCAAGATTTAATACAATTACAGGTTCATTCATTGAAAGTTGAGTTCTTTCTTTCCCTTTTTGTTATTTCTTTATTTGCCTTTTGATATGATTGTTATTGGCTAGAACTTTGTGGTTCAAAGGTTGACAGGGATTTGTTTATACCTTGGATTATGATAGAATAGTTTGAGTTTATGTTTGGTTTGTTTAGCCTTGAAATCCTAGTGGTTAGTTTGGACTTGAACCTAGTTAGAATTCTTCTAGCTAGTAACCTAAGTTGGAATTGAGACTTACCCGGTGATATCCCTTCTCAGATACCTTAGAGAACTGATCCTAGGTAATAAAGGTTTATCCTTTATTGGTTGAATGTGCCTCGATTCCCTGCCGAGTTAGGTAATTCCTGAGACTTACCCGGTAAAGGTTTACTTGATCCTTAGTTTGTAATCTGGTTTGTTTAGAATTTCCTACCTCTCTACCTTGAGACTTACCCGGTAATAGGTGGTTGGGTTTTACACCCTATAAATCTCATCCGGCCAAAACCTTTACCTTGAGACTTACCTGGTAATAGGTGGTTGAGATTTATAGGGTGTAAAACCAGCATTTATAGAAGAAGAGAAGGTTGTCTTTTTGAAGATTTGGAGCCGATAACTTGTTAATTGTCTCTAGAACCCTAGAACAAGGATCGATAATCTCCCTAATCCAAGAAGCATGTACAAATGTACATAACATTACTCGATCAACTTTAGTGAATTTTATTTTGTAAACTTGCATATAATCCTATGCGCTAGATATATGAACTGGTTTGTTTACTTCTATTACTTCAATTCTATAAATAATGTAACTCTCAAATTACTTTCCCTCACACATCAACTTGATCCGGATCTAAAAATCCTCCTTTTGTACCGTGTTCTCTCTATATCCAAACAAGTTTTTAAACAAAACGAGGGTATGTCTTTCAAGAATACCCCTCCCCCAAACCGTAGCCCCGTTAATTCCGAAAAAGTGACGATGGAAACTCCAACTGAAAAAAGATAACAAAGAAAACTCTAGATGGAGTTGTTATAACAAAAGCAAACACTTCAACCAATCTCGAGGACAAGTCCCCTAAGTTACCAAACATGAACTACCTCTCTGCCTTTCCAAGGCTAAGAGTAATTTTCAAAAACAAATAGATGCATCACTTATGGCGTGCGTCTATAGAGAACCAATTGAGCTTGCAAAAGTTCACTCCAAACTTATCAAAGAATGGGAAATATCAAATGTGATTTTTTGAATCTCTAACAAACCCATTTTCTGGTTCGAATCTCTTTTTCGAACCCCCTAGACAAATAAAAAAAAAAGCATACATGGAAAAACATACCTTATCATGTCTTTGGCCAGCTCTTCTATTGTGGATCTTTGGATTATAATTTCGCACGTTCCTACGAAATCCGTTAATTAAGAGGCTATGAGGAATATTATAAAAGAAAATGACATTGGCAAGAGGGGTCAACTTAACTCATCTTTGTATCAACCACGGTGTAGCCAGAAACATGCTAGAAGATATATTTAATCATGAAATTAAAGAAAACTACTTGACGGCTACTAGATTAGGGAAGAAGATTAGCTACACATGATAGGATAGAAAGAAAAGACAATATATTTAATCATGAAAGGACAAAACTCACAATTACTTGGTTCCAGTAGGGCGAACATTCAGAGTAACTTCTAACAACTACTTGATTTATACTAAAATGAGTAGAGACTTTCGCGATTGGAAGCGGGATACAAGATTTCGGGATGAGAGAAGATATTTGACCCTAATAATAGCATGTGCTTGTGTAGGAGAAAATAGGAGTCTAAGGTTTATACAAAAATATAATTTTTCCATAAATAGAATCGGGATTAGGAAACTTTGCGCCGCGGAAGCGAAACGGCCAATTACGGCCGTCACATTAACTTTTTCAGCGTATTTTTGGGTTGGCTTTTAAACTGAGCTTCTGATGCTGACAAGGCGATTATAACGGCCACCATACGGCCATCACATCAGGCATTTGAACTTCTTTTTGTTGCGTTAATCTCGATTCTCTTCTTCAAAGCTCATCGTGCGGACTTCATGTTGCGGTCATATGGATCATCTTTACAGTTCTGAATTCAGGGAGGATGCAATTCTAGCTCATTTTAGCACCTAAAATGTCTGAAACACAGAAAAGTCAAGGTAGATAACGAAATACAAAAAGTTGGAGTTTTCCATACAAATTGCCATACGTGGTGTAAAAGAGGGTATAAAATGCATGAAAACATAGGGGAAAAAGTGGTACATTTGTCACTCATCACGGTGTCACCTCCTAATTCCCGAATGGGTCAAATGAGTCTAAACATGGCTAGGAATATTTTTGAGGAGATACAAAGAAAGGTCAATACAAACCAAAATGGGCTAACAAGATGGATACTATGCTCAAGGTATTAAGGGAATAATAAGTTTAACAAAGACATGCCTCAGTCATTTTCATAAATTTAGAAGCAAAAACAAGCATGCAATCTCGAAAGAGAGTCAATCATGAGTTCTAGATAATCAGAACATATAGGGAAACACTCATGAAAAAGAAGAGACACAAACAATATGTGCATAAGGCTAAAAGAAACCTCACAAAGCATTGTCATGAAATAAATTCGCTTACCATCATACTTAATACTCAATGGAATAAACAAGGTTGAAGTGAGAGATCTCGAGCATCATCAACCGATACAAAGTCAAAAAAGAGAGAAATCAACTTTTTGAAAATTAAGATAGCAGAAACACAAAAAATGCATGCCAATAGAATAAGAGAAGGTCGATCGGCCCTGTGGACCTCAGTCGACCGGCCACTCCTTTTACAAGCCAAAGAGAGAATACATAAAATAAATGTGAAATGCAAAGAGAGAATACATAAAATATATGATCTGTCAAAGAAAGGTCTATTTGAGATTTTGTTACACAAGTTAGTGATCGAATGCTCTTATCTTTAGCTCATAAGTAAAACGGGATAAGTATATCAAACCTTTAACATCTCAAGAATTGTATTGACTAATTCTTATGCATTTCTCAAATTGATGGTTTTTGCAAACTTCTATGGCATAGTTTTGTTCTCACTTAATTGGTTTAGTGATGTGTGTGTGTTTGTTCTTCGTTTTTTTTTTCTCTCAATCTACAAAGTAGCGGATCATTGCTTTCATTTTGCATGAGTGTTTTATATGTGCTATGATATGATAATAAGGGAAGGTATATTGATGTCTTTTCACTTTGTAGAGCATTTTGAATGGGTGTTTGATGTGCGAATTTATGTTACTAGCTGAAATGAGTTCCTCCTCTTATGCAGGTTCTGTTGTAATTGGTTTGAGCAAGCCCCTGTTAGAGCAAGGTCTATTTGAGATTTTGTTATACATGGTAGTGATCTAATACTCTTATCTTTAGCTCCTAAGTAAAATAAGAACGGTATATCACTCCTCTAACATCTCAACAATTGTAGTGACTAATCCTTATGCATTGCTCAATTTGATGATTTTGCAAGCTTTCGATGGCATAGTTTTGCTCTCACTTAATTGGTTTAGTGATGTTTGTTTGTTCTATGATTTTTTTCCCCAGTCCTTCTACGAAGTAGCACATCATTGCTATAATTTTTAGGGTGGTAACACTCTAATAACATGTTGCTTCATAGAGAGCCTAAATTAGCTTTTCAAAAATCTATTTTTAGAAAATGTTTTATAGTGCTTAAAACTTTTTGATACATTTACAAGTTCCAGAAAACAGTTTCATACTCTCTCTCTCTTTTGTAAGACTACCGTTGGGTGTTGTACTAAATACTACCTACAACAGCCACAATTCTTCTTTTCTTTTTCGTTTTTGAGAGATTTCCACTAAAATTTATTTGTAGGACCATATCTTTGTGGTTAATTGTAAAGATTAAATATATAATAGTTATGTCAAGAACACAAGAAATGTTGTGGTAGATTTAATACTGAAGCTACAACTACATTGATTGATAGAGAAAAGATTGTGTATAACGTTGAGTTGGTGAACTATTGTTTTATAGGTTCTACCACCATCTAATGTCAATGGTGCCTTACATATTATTCATGCCCTCATCAATTCCATTTATGTCTAGATTGAAGATATGGATTTCCTACAAGTTTGTTATAGTTATTGTAAATAATTTTTAGACAGTTGACCCAAATATTATGCCTAAAACATAGTTTGGTTTTTCTTCTAATATGATTCCGGTTTGTAGTGTCAAGTATGTTTTAAATTTCTAGTTAGTTAGCTAGGTTTCTTCAACTTCCTTTTACTGCTTCTCCTTCCTATCTTGCATGTTTATATTTCCTCTTCTTCTTTTTTTAACTCCAGTTATTGCTTTCAGTGTACTATCGGATGATGCTTTTGTGACCATTAGTTGGCCCTTTTTAGATAGCAGTGGGGCCCACGTTTCCTGAAGGTCCAAAATTTGAAATTTCTTCTGCAATTTTCCGTAGATAATTAGTAGGAAAAGGTCACAATCAACGGTCACTTTTGGTAATAATTTTGGCAATTCTCCCTTTATAAAGAACCTGTTTATTTTACACGGGTTAATTCCTGCCACTTCACCTTCTTTCATCTCCGGTGCTCTACATCTGCTTGTTTGCTTCTTCTCTTTTTTACGTAGCAACCCACATCTTCACATTCTTTAGTTTAGCAAATGCACATTGCGGTTCAGGATATCTAACAAGTATCTTTCGTTTGCTTTGTTTTTATGTACTCCCTTTTCATATATTCCATATGCAGCTTACAAGTAAGACAAAATTTCTTTCATTCCCTTTTTTTGTGTTGTATTGCATGCATGATGTATCTAATAAGTATCTTCTATTTGATTTGTTTTTATGTACTCCCTTTTCATATATTCCATCTACAGCTTATATATAAGACAACATTTCTTTCATTCCCTATTTTTTCGTGTTGTACTGCATGCATGCTTTCTTCAGTGTTCTATGGTTTGATGTTGCTAATTTACTGTCTTGTATGCATGTCGTATCCTCTTCTATTTTGGTTTTGTGCACTATTTAATGTTAGGGATTTTTTTAGTTTTCTGCATGCTCAGATTTCGTGCATGATTGGATATGTTTGACATTATGGCATCAACATATATCTTCTACTTACCTTTCTTTGGATGTAATCCCCTTTTCATATAGTCCATTTGAAGCTTAAATGGGCTTCAACTTTCATTCCCTGTGTGAGAGCCCTTTTCTTTCGGACCGAGATCGGACCATAGCCGAGATTGGCTTTGGGCCGAGACTGGTTTTTCCGCACCCGCGGGCATGACCACCGCCCCTGCGGCTCAAGGAACCGCCCCTGCGGTTTCTGGCGGCTGCAGCCGGTTTTGTTGACTCCTTTGACCCGTGCGTTACCCCTTAGCTTTACTTCTTTCTTCTCCTTGCTGAGCAAGGGTTTCCTTATTCACTTTCCATCCAGCCTTCACGTCCTCCTTGTTTCTCCTTCATCCTTCTTGAGCTTGTGTTGGTTTTTTCTTGAGTTGATAAGAGAGTTTTGGTGGTGAATGTTGATGTTGATGCTAGCGTTTGATATGCTGAGCTTGAGAGCTAGTGGAAGTGTTGTCTTGGAGCAATTTCGTGCCTAGGCCACAGCTTTGGTATGTCCTCCTTGCTTCTTCATTCTTTCTTCTTCCTTTTCCTTCTTTCCTTAGATTAGGATTTGATGCTTGGACATAAGGTGATGTTGGAATTGTGTATGTATATGTATGTGTATGACTATGGAAGAGAGTAGACGTGATTTGATAACGTGAAGAGCTAAAGAGAAGCCGCGAGATTTCATTATGCACTGTCGCCGCCCCCGCGGCCAGAAGTCACCGCCCTTGCGAAAGACGTGTCGCAGCGCCCGCGCCAGCGCCAACGCCTTGCCTGCGTTGCCAGCGACCCTTGTCACCGCCCCCGCGGTTGAGTGCCGCCGCGCCCGCGGTTTCCTGTTTTCCGCCCTTGCGTCCTCCGTTCACGCAGGTGCGTCTTGTCCCGGGACTACCAATAGTTAGGTAGTTCCTTTCCTTTCTAGTATGAGGAACTTAGTACCATGCTAGGATTCGGATGTTGACGAGTATGATATAAATATGCCGGTTACAGCCTTGAGGTTATGAGTTGGATATGATCCCTTATGGATCCCTTGGGTCTAGGTGTGACCCTTTGTGTGATAGGATTGTGATGTATATATGTATGTCTTGTATAGGTTGTGTTGTCCTCCAGTTTGGAGTGGACGTTTTTGAGAGTGGATCGTACTTGAGTTACTTCTGAGATCGAGGTAAGTCCATAGGACTTACTTAGCTACTATCCTAATATTGGATGTATGCTCGAGTGGTGTGTGTGTTATATGCTTTATAGCATGTGTTACTATGGTAACCGACCTATGTTATATTGACCGCCCATTATAGTGGCCGTGATAACCTTTCCCTTTCATCCCGTAGTGGAGTCTAGGAGGTTCTCTGTAGTCAGGCCAGATCTGGTATAAAGGAAGGCCCCTCACCACTCCCACAGGGTACACGGGAGGTGTGCTGATACTACTCCAGCTGGTTAGAGTACTCAGAGGCGAGGATTATATTCCTCGTGTCACCTATCTTCATATATATCTATTTATACGATTAAGTGAATCGACTTATTAAAGATAATAAACCGGGTAAATGTTTGATATCATGCTGAAGTGTTTATTATTTCTGATGTGTGTTTGTGCTCTAGCATCTTCTTATATATGTGTATAGTTAGCGAATGGTTTCATACCGTGTTGTAGATCCTTTGCAGGATAGGAGAGCTGCAGAGTGATCCAGTGGGGTGATCTGCTGAGGGTTCCGTACACGGGGACGATATCGTGGTTGGGATATTTATATTGTACGGGTTTATGTTTTAACTTTTGTACTCAGCAATACCTTGTATTACCTTTTTGATACGTATATATATATCAGTGTTTATGTTTTGTTTTAATCTGTTGGTGCCTTGTTGTAAGATTCAGTGAAGTTGTTGTCAGGCTAGGGTCAGGATCCATTGTGAGATCCTAGCCCAGTAGCACTCCGAGTCCTACGGATTTGGGGTGTTACACCCTGATTTCATTTTTTGTCTTCTTTAATAAGTGTTTCCTAATGTTTGTTTGTTGCCTCATGCACATAGTTCTACAACCACAAAAGACCTTAATATTTGTTTGGATGTTATCTTGTTTTTTACTTGCAAGCATGTATGTTCTAGGTCCTTGTATGTTGGTTCTAAATTTCTCATGCTCTTTTTTTTCCCCTCTACTTGTGACTTGCTTGTATTTACTGTTCCATGTACTGATTTTGCAGGTTACAGCTGAGAGATTTTTCCTTCCAGTCACTTTTTTCCCTTCGTTTTTTACTTCATGCATGTTTACTTCATCGGTGTAGATTTTGGTTATTGTTAGATTAATTGTCTGCATGGATGCTTTATGTGTTTTGGTTGATGTGTCCTAACTATTGTCAGGGGTCTTTTACTTTCTTTTCATGTACTCTCCTTTTCATTTATTCCATCTGCAACTTACAGCTAAGACAAATGTTTCAGTCCACCCTTTTATCCATTTTGAATGCATGTGTGCTTTTTTCGGAATTTTGATGTTTAGTGTCTTGCATGCATGCTTTATGCTCTTTTGTTTTGTTTTTGTATATTGTGTAGTGTTACGGAATCTGTTTTTTGATGTTGTATGTTGTTTACTTCTCTAGTTCTTTTAGTTGCCCACATGCGTTTACTATTTAGTATTGTTTAAAATCTATCTACCCATTTGTTAAGTACGTTTGACCTGCAATTCTCGCTTGCTTATTCCCGCTGTTTTTTTTGGCTCACTAGGATCTTCGAACTCAAGTGGTCTGTTACGAAAACAGGTTTCTCGGGTTGGCTGTCGTCCCCGGCTGGTATAGATCCCTTATGGTTTCTTCTTTTTTAATGTGCTTAGCATGTAGTTGTCCTTTCATTCATGCATTTGTGCCGCAACCTGTGTTTTAAGTGTGGTTTTTGTGCTCGAGTTTTTTAGATTTGTTTAAAACCTTATACTTTCGTGAGTTGTTGCTTTGTTTGTGTTTGTTTTGTGTGTTGAGGGTCATTATTGTTTCTGCCGTGATGTGTATTTGTCTTATGATTGTTTGCTTATTATTTTCAGATTCTAAGGTTATGTTGTTTATGTTAGGGTATATAATATAGTTACCTCGCGTGCCGTCTATGTTTCCTTTTTTCTTGTAGTTGAAAACTGGGGATCTTGCCAATTTGTATTGTTTATTGTCATTGCCCTGGCACAGTTACTGGATTCATACAAAGGCCTAGTTGATTCACCTATTTTCTTGCATACAACCAACCTTGTTGATTCACCGCAGTTCTTACTTTGAATATTATCGGATTTACATCATAATTGAATCCGATTGCTTTGACATATACAACTTTTACGTGTTCATACACATTGGTTTTTCCTGTTAGAAAGTCATTTTATGAGATATTAGCTCTTACTTTTGTTGGCTTGAATAATGTAGGATGAAAGCAAAGCAGTTGCTCCTAAACGACCTGTCGCCGAACCCCCAGAACTTTACGCTAAACATCAAGGTTATTCAGAAGGACAAAGCAAAGTGCAATCCATGAAAGAAGCCATTTCAAGGTCTATATTTTAGAGATGAGAAGGTTAGGGCTTAAAATTATTAATTGTTCTCTCGTATTGCTCCTTCCCTTATCTGAAACACAAATTCGTTTATCAATAGGGGGAGACCGTGTGCGCTACCCTATTTGATCTCGGTATCAGTACGTATGCAAACGTATTAGAGGTTAACAAGTACTACGAGATCAACAATCCGACTGTGAAATTGGGCACACCTTACGCACATACACAGGGGTTGAGAAATCAGATCTACTTTTCAAATTCCACTATTGCCAAGCCATGTGAGGTTGAGGGTGCTACGACAGGAGGCGGTTGTGACTGCACTGTAATTAATGCAATACCAAGAACAACGTCTTCAAATAGCCGATTTGGTGTGTTGTGTGCTTGTAGTGCTTTTGGTTAATTTCTGTAACTGAATCCGCTGTATTTTGCTAAAATGATGACTTACTGCTTTTACTATTTACCGTAATTTGGATAGATATAGTTGGTGTTGTGGTGCATTTAGAGCCTGTACAGAAAGTTACTACACGTGAATGCAAGACCGTTGAAGTGTGCAATGGCTTTCTCCTGGACAACAAGTTAGTTATGACGATGACATCCTATAATTGTCTCTTCGTCGCTTGGCTTTACAGTTTCTTTTTTTGTTGATCGGTTCACTAATTTCCCTTACAGTGAGGGGGACCTATGTGTGTGTCTGCATGGAATGGGCTTGCCCACCAACTTTGGAAGGAATTGTCGAACAACTTATCCACAAAACCGATTGTTGGTTTGTCTTGTGTTAAGACAAGCACGTTTAAAGGTTATTCCTGTTATGTAATAATTACTTACTACGTAGAAATTGAGACATGCATATGCTGTAACTATTACGCTTTTTTAAAAAACATACAATTCGTAATTGTTCCTTGTGTAGAATTCATCCTATCCACCACACCATGCTCGCAATTGTTCATCAACCCAAAGGGTTCTTACGTTGAACTTGTGCGGTCTTGGTATGTCCTCTTTCTCGGGGTTTTTTAATTTTATGCAATCTAACCAATTTTCATTGCACCGATACAATGTTTTTGTGGAAGATACGGAAATAATGCCGAGTTAGTGGAAACGAAGAAACTTTCCAACAAATTGTTTCTCCTTCGTTCTTGTTGATCTGAGTAATATAAGAGAATTATTTGCAATGAAGTACATCCTTGAACATACAACCGTTAAACCTGATTTAGTGACATCATCATATTAATGGATGAGAATAAAAAGTTTCTCATTTCTTACGCTTGTTATGGCAGCCTTCCAAGGGGTTGGACACTCACCTATTTAAGATTCATGTCTACTTACCGGATCTGAACCTGAGTGCTGTAAGAACCAACATGGGCTGTTTTTTTGTGGTACAACATGTCCCGATGATCACAAAGAAGTTCTGACTTGCGCCTCTTGCACACGCTCAACTAAGCCTATTGCAAAGTAAGTCCATCCTTCTACTTTGCATACAAGTTGTTTTTTTTATCTATAGTGAGTTAGTTACCGGATGATCTATTGTGAGTTTCAGGATATTCTTCAATCTCAAGCCAACCGACGGTACGGGCACCATTGATTTGGTTGCTCATACCAATTACGCCGAGAAGATTTTAGGCGTAAGGCTTCTGAACTTCAATCTATGTTTGTTGAGGTGATTTCCTTACACTATAGAATTGAAATGCAACATCCTCTAAAATAAATACAGAAGGGAGACAACAACCTCATAGAAACAAAAAACAACTTCAATCTATGTTTTGTTCGTCTTATTCTTAATGGTAACTAGGATCTAGGTTGATAACATGTGGGACCTTGCAAGTTGACTGTGTGTTAAACTACATTAGTTCTTAGTGATGGCCCTTTGCATAGCCCAAATTCACAAAAAATAAAGGGTGCTAATGTGTGTGAACTTATACAAGTTGATTGTGAGCTAAACTACATTATTGCAAAGTGATGACCTTTTGCATAGGCCAATTGAACAAAAAATAAAGGCTATTAATCTAATAGTTACAATTACTACCAATTTTAAAGCTTGATTTTCTTGAAAACTGACCTATTTTTGTCTATATCGATCCATAAATGTGTAAAAACAACTGGTACACTTTTCTGGTTTTCCAGGATTTTTATAACGTGCTCTTGTGTTGTGTAAATGTGTTACAGGATCGTGCATCTTTCTTCAAGAAGACGGATGGAATGTTGCGGACAACAAGTTGCATTTTTGTTGTTGTTCCTGCCCGGAACCTTCTCCCGGAGACCAAAGTTATCAAGTGGATCTTAAAGTAAGTCGTGACTGAGTAGGCTTTTGATGCTGAAGATCCATTTTTTTGGTTTTTGCGGACTTGATTTAGTTGCAATGTAATTGTCAAAACTTGGGATATTGTTTTCGCTTTTGACGCCGTACAACCGTGATGCTTATATTTTCCCTATGAACCCATATTATTCGGGCCCTATTTTCCATGGTGTAGTTTTATGTAGCACACTTTGGTTATTTGTTGGCGTGTCAACACCAGGGGAACCACTTTTGGATACATTGTTGTTGGAAGCAGAATGTCCGACCATGTATCTTTTTTGTTATCTATCAGTCATAAAAGATCTTTGTAAATGCTCCTTTTCCAAAAAACCTGCATCGAATGTTAGTTTCCGCTTTTTTTGTTGAAATGTTGATGTCCAATGTCTGTTCCAAAAATATTTGCAGCTGGCTTTATTTGGTTAATTATTGTTTCTTTTGACGTTTTGTGAGCATGCAAGACAACGGAACACATATGCGAATTTGTTGCAAGGCGTTTCAGGCCGTTGTTTTGTAAACATATTGTGATCCAATTCAGCGCATTTTACAATGCCTATACACACCGGGCAAACTATTTATTAAAAACCAAATAGAGAATTGTTGTGCTTTCAAACTATTTATTAAAAACCAAATAGAGAATCGTTGTGCTTTCAACACAACCCGCTTGAGATATAAGCTAATACATGAAATGGCTAAATGGGCACAAAGCTATGTGTGCGTTATTTGTTGAATGTTTTGTATGCTTTTTCCTGTTTCTTAATGAACACTACTTATGTTGTAACGTTTCGTTCCTTTCCTTGATGAATACATGTATTCACTCGGCGCTTTTTGTCACCCCAATATTACCTTTTGTCATGCCTTATGACACTACTATGTTTGCTTGTAGGTATTGTAAAATGCAGCTTTAGGTGTGCATGTAAAAGAAAACAACTATGACTTCTTCACTACACTGAAAGCTTTCACATAGGAATTGAAATGTCAATGTCTATCCTCATGTGCTTTGTGAGAGCCGAGATGCTTCGTTTAGCCAGACCGACGCAGCCCCTTCCGGTGGAAGACCATATAGTAGGCGGCTACCTCGTGCACTTGTACATATGGCACTCACCATGGAACACGTACCAAGCACACCCATAACATTGGCTTCTCCCACAATTTTTTGTCACTACGGCGTTGGTAAGTTTGCATTTGAATGCCCGACTATATGTTGTTACAACAATGAGATAAAACCCGCGTTCAAGGCTCTTCCTGATGTTCTTGTCCAGCTATTTACAACTAAAGATGCATTTGGAAAACATTTCACTCAGTGCGCCAGACTGTATTACGACTTCTTTGCATTCAACTCCATCGGCGGCCGCTTTGACCCAAACTTCGACCGTGGGATCTACATTTTCCTACTACAACGGCAAATATATCATTTCCTACCCCACCTCCTACCCTCTAACAATGACCCATGGCACCTACAAATATATTTCTACGATGGGGCTATTGAAAGAGGTCAACGTATTGGAACTTTTAAAACGTTGAAACCAAAGAGCATATCTTCTTTAATGCTTGTCATGAAACATTATTCACACGCCCAATTCTTTAGGGCGCTTCGTGACTTTACTATCACAAAAAATACAACAGTAGTAATTTCACAACGGCCTGCACTAGATCAGAGAGTTTATAATGCACCGATGTCTGATGAGGTTACTGCAATACTCGTCGAAGGCAGTGATGCTAGTCAAATTCACTCTCCGCACATATTGGTGGTCGGGAAAAGAGATCAAGAACATCGAGTCCTACACTACTACGGGTGCTACAAACCATTGCAGTACCCACATGGAGAGTCGGGATGGCACCGAGGTTTAAAAATGTTCCCCCGCGCCGGTTTCATATGGGGAGATGAACTTACATTTCCGATAACTCCGTGCCTTGTTCAGACCGCAGAAGATTTGCTTGCTCGTGAAACGACCGGTTTGTACTTTGCTTCCCATACATAAAGTATGTGCACTTTCCCTTTTTTTTTTACATTGGTTGATTCTACACATTCAGGTTCTCAGCAGCGCCCACCAAAGGACGGAAAAGAGATATCATGTAGGGAGTACTACTCATACATGTTTCAAATCTGGCCAACAAACTACATAACATTCGGGCATATTGTTTCAGTAGTATATAGTTGACATGTATGTAAAAATTGATAATACAAGGCTTGATTTCCAACGTCGAAATCAGAGCACGATCCGCAGTGATTTGTATCAAGGATTTCTTGACAGCATCAACGAGGGAACAACACGGTGTGTAACGTTGGCAGACGTATCATATTGCCCACCTCATTTATCGGTGGCCCCCATGACATGCGGCGTAGATATTTGAGCGCAATGACCCTCGTGCAAAAATTTGGGAAACCAAATCTATTTGTGACAATAACATGCAACCCAAGCTTATTAGAAATAACCGTCAATCTTCTACCTGGTGAGCGGCCTGAAAACCGGTCAGATTTACTTTTACGGATTTTTCATGCAAAAATAACGCTATTGAAGAAACGGATTGTTGAAAAACATATCTTCGACCCAGTTGCTACTAGGGTCCATTTTATGGAATTTCAAAAGAGAGGCATTTCGCACGCACATTTATTGGTTATACTGCAATCCACGTACAAAGTTTTCAACACCGATGATTTCGACAAATTTGTATGTGCAAAATTACCCTCCACTTCAAACCAACATCTACGTCGACTAGTGATCCAACATATGAACACCTACACTCAGTTGCAGTAATCCTGCTACCAATCCATCTGCCTAACACGAACGTAATTACTTTCAACGCATATGAACACCTACTCTCAGTTGCAGATGACGACCGCCTACAAATGACATCGCTTGTTGGATTCTTCGAGGCAAACAAGGAAAGTGAAGATGCGAGAGGTTATTTATATCACGAATTCCCGAAGCACTTTGTTTGGAATGTAAAAGAGTGTACATGGGATGAAAGACAACGGAACACTTCAATTGGTAGGATGGCTTTCGTAAATCCTTCAGAGGGCGAGAGATATTACATGCGTCTATTGCTAGCAAACGTAAGAGGACCAAAGTCGTTTACAGATTTGAGGACAATTCATGGAAAACAGTATGCCACTTTTGAAGAAACTTGTAAAGAACACGGGTTAATAGATGACAACGGGTACGCAACAACATGCATGGAAGAGGCATCAAAGGTTCAGATGTCATGCATCCTACGCAAGTTTTTTGCAACACTGCTCGTCTTCTGCTAGCAGGTTAACCCAAAAGGCATATGGGATCTATACTACAAAGCGTTATCCAAAGATGTCAGACATATCCACAAAGCTAACAAAACACACATTTTAATTCTAACCTCCGTGGAATTAGAAAGACATTTAGAAGGCATGGGAAAATTGATGAAATTTTATAATTTGGACACACACCACAAATTAGTGAGATACGTGCCAATAGGGATATAAGTGACGTGCTCTCGGCACCTGTCCCGAAAATTTATGTCGGTGCTTTGAAGCGTTTGAACAGCGGCCAACATGCACCATACAAAGCCATCATGAACCATATTAAGTGTAAAAAACCAGCTCTTTTTCCATTGATGGTCCAGGAGGGACAAGAAAGACGTTGTATTGTGCGTTATATGCAATGTTACGACATATCGTCCATATTATCATACCAGTTGCGTCGTCTGAAATAGTTGCATCTAACATCTCAACTGGAAGAACGACTCATTCACGGTTCAAGATTCCAATTGACACAAATGGATCGTTTACATGTAATGTTCCGAAGCAATGCAGCTTAGCAGATTTATTGCGACAAACAACATTGTTCATTTGGGACGAGACTTCTATGGCAAACAAACATAGCGTTGAGTCATTAAATCTTATGCTATAAGATATTTGCAATTCAGAAGCTTTGTTTGGTGGAAAGATAATTATTTTCGGGTAATTTCCGACAAGTTCTACCATTGCTGCCTAAGTAAGGACAACATGAGGTTGTTGAAGCTTGCTTAGTGAGCTCTTATCTATGGCCACACTTGATAAAACTTAAACTAACAGAATATATAAGAGCATGAAAGGACCCAGGCTTTGCAGAATTTCTACTACAACTAGGAAATGACACCCTACAAACTACTAATGAAGCATTCATCCACCTACCAACAGATATTATAGAATGTGCCACCATACATGATGACATCATGCACAACCTAGTCTTAGAAGTTTTCCCGAAAATTATGTCGCCCTCTATTGACTCACAAATATTCACAAGTAGGGTTATATTGTCCCCAAAAAATGAAGATGTTGATGACATCAATGCAACCCTCATCAAAATGTTTCCTGGTGAAAAAAAATATTTACAACAGCTCAGACAACATTGTGGATGACAGGTTTAACTTACTTCCATCCGAATTTATCAACAGTCTATGTCCCCCCGGGACGAGTCCTTACACACTAATCTTAAAACACATTTGTCCAGTTCTTTTGCAAACGAACCTCGATCCATCTAGCGGTCTAGCTATGCAACAAAATAAGAATGATATGCCGGTCATTCCATAAGAATCTAATACACTGCTAGATTACAAGTGGATATTACAAAGGCGAGGAAGTGTTCCTTCCGCGCATAGCCCTTAGTCCAGCAAACACATCTAACTAACCGTTTGAATTTCAGCGCAAGTAGTTTCCCATAAAATTGTGCTTTGCGATGACGATTATTAAAGCACAAGGACAAACGCTAGAAAGAGTATCCCTTTACTTAAGACAACTTTGCTTCTCTCATGGACATCTATATGTGGGCACGTCCCGCGTAAAAGACCGCAAAGACCTAAAGATTTTCACAATGCCGCCAACTGACCCCAAGCTAGCTGCAACATCTGTGAAGAATGTCACGTCCTTTGAAGTACTAAAAAAAAGCGGGCATATTATAAACATAAATGTCCTGCCAGTTTTTTAATCACCAAACATTAACCGTCGTAAAAGTAATGTCTACTCCTATTTTAAGTCCTTCGGTTTTGTAATTTACTAATGTTATTTACATTAAACCGTAGCTAACGCGTTCAACGCTTCCGCTCCTCTAATATATATAGGTTCTAGGTTGATGTGTATTCAGAGGTTAGACATGTGTTCACGTTAAGCAACCACTAGTACACAAAATACGGGTATCTTGCCATTTGTTTTTGGTTTTCTAATGATGAACACTCTCTTACCAATGGCAATGACTTTTGTGTTGATATTATAAAATAGGAAATTGTTTATGTCATGTTCTCCACTACCATTCTTATTATGTTAAGTACATATTTTTATAAACTCTTTGTGTGCTCCATTTTTGCGATGGTATCTCTACAATCTAAAGACATAATTTGCATGTTAGACAATTGCTCCTTGAAAAAAAAAATTAAAACTACACATTAAATTGATATGGGATCTTACTTTCAGAAACAAAACCACACATTATCACAAACAACATAATACATAAATACTTTGAATTTAACTTTCAAAGAAAGGATAACATCTAAAATTTAGTGCAGGAACAAGGAATGCAAAAACAGCGTACATAAAACAACAAGGATCACCACAATAAACGGGAAATAAAGCACACATGTGGGGGACTAGACCGACTCCGACGAGGCTACACTTTCCTTGATATTATCTAAATTCCTCACATTTTCATCGAATATAGAGAATGGACTTAGCTCCTCATATAAAATAAAAATTACTATTTTCTCCATGCAACTCGATTGTAGCATCAGGTTGACGTCGTCGGTAGAATTAAACTTGATGTAGAGGCATGGAGAAAAAGTATTTGGCCCACGGTAGTAAATATCATAGGGTACATCGTATATTATACCTTTTCTACACCATGAGCATGAACACAATATTTTTGCAATTACCCCTCCGTCGTACAGTGGGGTGCCATTGGAAAAGTTACCTCCTCTATAAACTCGGACATCGACAAACGAATTATCAGCCAAAAAAACCTAAACAAAGCAACCTGCTTTTTCCCCTACAAAATTTAGTAGCTTAGTATTATGAGCTTCTCATACTGCCAACGTGAAAGAGCCATGTAATCTTGCATTATTTATATCTGCTCCCGTACGTGATAATTGATACCGAAGTAGTAATTTAACTAAAATTAAAGGTGGGACTTGAATTTTTTTTTTATAAAAAATTTACAAGTTGTTTGGGCTACTTAATACAGGCCTAACTTGCTACATTGATGATATCACTGTTACATAGATGGCCCAATGCATGTCTTGTAACTTTAACCTACACCTATTTGTTAAAGTCAATAACTGTTGTTGTCTTTTTTTTTTCCTGCTATCTCGATGAAACCAAAATGAGAGTCTTGGTTTACAACAATTTCTTCTCTCAAAAAATTACAGGCCATTTGAATCCTTTCAAACACCCATCTACTATTGGTTGTTTTTATGTGCCCCCGAATTTGATGCGTTCACGGCCTTGCTAGACGCCCTCGAGACTTCCTTTCTTACTTCCCACTCCAAATCTGAGATCATCGACATACTCCGTAAGCACAACTACACCGACAAACTCGACAAAACGGGCAGCAACGGCGGGCCAGAACATGCAACCACCAATCTCGTCCACGCCCGAGAACAACTGTTTGAGAAGATCATGACCCCCAATGATGTCGGGAAGGTGAATCGGCTGGGCATCCTGAAGCAGCATTCAAAGAAGCAGTTCCCGGTGGAGGTCGCCGGAAAGGGAGTGTTGTTAATTTTGGAGGACGTCAAGAACGAATATAATTGGTGCATAAATCTTAAATAGACAATATGGTAATAGGTAAAACTTCTCCTATAATTACAAAAAATTATTTAGCAAACAAAATTAAATAAAGTATATAATCTCCTTATTTTATTGATGATGACATCATTTTGTATCTTAATTTGGAGATAACTATAATTAAAAAAAATGTATGTACACATATGTAGCGCAACTTAAAGACGACATGTGACAAATTTCAATGTATCGTAGTTTAAAGACGAAATGTGACATAATATGAGGTGGCGCGATGATAGGATGACAAGTGGTATAAGTAGACAGGGCCGGCCAAGACACCGGTCCATGCGGTGCATTAGAACAAGCCCCAAAAGTTCCAGGAGGCCAATATATAGTAACATGATAATAAGTATTCACTTAAAATTGCTAGCATAGTTAATTATCTAGATCCTCTTTAACAAAAAATTCATGGTTCAATTCTTGCTTTATCTCCTTTCTTTTAATTTTCTTAATTACTAATACCTCCACTACCCTTTTTCCCCTTCATTTTGCATTTTTTTGATCATTTGCGTATTTTATATATAAGAGTAGTATTTATTATTTATAAATTATTTACTAAATTATTATTAAATATATTTTTATAAGTAAAAAATAAATAAGAGTTAATATTCTATGTGATATTTTTCATTTTGGAACTAACATTGGATTCCAGTGGTGATGGTTTTACCCAAGGAGTCGAGAGGGCTCCAGAGGCAGCACTCTACCCAGTTGGGACAGTTACCACATACCAATCTAATTTCAGTTACCGTTGTATTGCTATTACGATTTTGCCCTTCTCTTTATCCTCTTTTTACCGTGAACAACCCATCACGAGATTTCTATATTTCGCCGTGAGATGTGAATGGCCCATGCACGTGGCCTCTTTTATCATCAAAACCCCCAACCGTCACCGTTTCGAGTTTTGACTGTGACCCTGTGGGTCCACTGAGTCACGTTATTTCCAGCTGGCGAATTTTCATTGGGTTTCACAGAACTTTGTTTAACGGCGTTAACGGCGACCACTTTCTTCCGCTTCGCATCACACGAGGAGGAAAGGGAGCTGACAAAAGCATCAGTTTTTTCAAAAAAATAATTATTAAATTTCTTTTTTCTAATTTTGAGAGCATGGGATGAATAAATATTAATTGATTTGCCCATGTCTATGACTAATATAGGCCTTTGATGGGAAGTGGGACAGGTTTGAGAGTAGGGGTAAAAGAGTAAAAAGTGGTGGTTAGAAAGAAGGGCACAACGGGAAATGAAATGAAAAAGTGATGGTTGAAAACTGAAAAAAGTAATTACCTTTACAAAACGACAATGGTATTCCCATAATGCACATTGCACGACCCCATTTGAGCCACTCATAAGTTTTTTCCGCCATTAAAATACACCTTCAATTGCAGATTTGCTTAATTCACAGGTAAAGGGGTTTTGAAGAGAGGTTGGCAGTTTGCGCTGTTGATTTTTGATTTTGGGTGGAAGATTAATTGTCACCCAGAGAAAGAGATTGTTCTTGTGGTAGTGGTCGAGTTAGGCGACAACAAAAAGTGGGGTTGGGGGTGCGCACGATAAGCAGTGGTTCATAGTAGGGGTAGCTTTGATTGAAGTTCAATATTGAATACTGTTGTTCGTTGCTTTGCTTTCGGTTGTTGTTTCTGAGCCTCAATCACTTCGAAAGAGAGGGAGAGGATTGACGTTGATGGCGGAAGGAATCTTCTGAGAACAGAAGTAGGGTTTTGCCGGACCTTTGGAGGAGCTCTTCTTTTTGTATTTCCAAGTTTGAGCAAAAATGGAAGCTAAGATAAGCAAGAGAAGAGCGTTCGCATTCTTGCTACCTCTGGTTTTGTTCTTGTGCGTTGTCTTCCTTCCCCTAACTTGCGCCGCTAGATTGCCGTCTTCCATCTCTCGCCAGAAGCTTGAGGTTCAGAAGCACCTCAAACGTTTGAACAAACTCGCCATTAAAACCATTCAGGTTCCCTTCTTCCTCTCCTTGTAATTTTGTCAAAATAAAATCACAAGTGGCTGTTTGTTTCGAGTTCTTATGGCATTGCACTACTTACTCTGGGTATCAGATTCTAAAGACGTTTTCTCTTTTCCCTTCAAAATCCCCCTTTCCTGTTTTGACAATTTTGCCTTTTTTGTTTACTTATTTTTGTTGATTTGGATTGAGTTTTGAAATCATTGGTTTGCTTTGTTCACTACAGTTAGATTTACATTTTAACGCTGTGCTGTGGAAATTTTGTTTGTATGATATGGTGCAGAGCCCAGATGGGGATATAATAGATTGTGTTCATATCTCTCACCAACCTGCATTTGATCATCCTTTCCTCAAGAACCACAAGATTCAGGTATAATTTCCTTTTCTGGAGGTTCTTGCTCAGTTGATAGCTTGATACTTAGCTATAACATGTGATTTTGTTTAGATGAGGCCTAGTTATCATCCAGAAGGGTTGTTTAGTGACAACAAAATCTCCGGCGAACCTAAAGAAAGCAACACTAGTCCCAATACTCAACTGTGGCACTCCAGTGGTATTAGGTGCCCAGCTGGCACTATACCAATCAGGAGAACCAAGAAGGATGACGTCTTGCGAGCTAGTTCTGTTAAGAGATATGGAAGGAAGAAGCAAAGCAGTGCTCCTAAGCCGAGGTCTGCTGATCCCGACCTTGTCAATGAAAGCGGACATCAGGTAATTCCTTATGCATTTAACAGGCGAGCTTAGTTTGATAGCTTGATTTATAATGCTGTGTGAAATCTCTTGTTATGGTTAGCATGCAATAGCTTATGTCGAAGGCGACAAATACTATGGAGCAAAGGCGACCATAAATGTGTGGGAGCCGACGATTCAGCAACCTAATGAGTTCAGCTTATCCCAAATCTGGGTATTGGGAGGTTCCTTTGGTGAAGATCTCAACAGCATTGAAGCTGGGTGGCAGGTACATTGTAGCCTTAATCGTAATTAGTATTTGATTATCACAGTTTTCCTAAATTTGAAATTTTAATGTTGAATATATCAGGTTAGCCCAGATCTATATGGTGATAACAACACAAGACTTTTCACATATTGGACTGTAAGCACACTGCTGTCTACTATGATTTTTACATGTTATTTGAATTGGTGTCCCTGAATTCTTGTTTCATATTAACAGAGTGATGCTTATCAAGCCACGGGCTGCTACAACCTGCTATGCTCAGGATTCATACAAGTGAACAGTGAAATAGCGATGGGAGCAACCATCTCTCCTGTGTCAGCGTTTCGAAACTCTCAATATGATATCAGTATACTTGTCTGGAAGGTAACTTCTAAACTTTGAAGGAAAAAAATCTGTAGAAGCTGTCAGGAAATGCATTTGGGCAAGATTCCAGTGATGCAAATTTCAAAAACACTTGTATTTTCCTCCATTATATGCATTATTTATGATGCAATCATAAAAAATATGCATTATTTATGATATGAGAACACATATGGGGTAGTATTGAAGGTGAGAATGGTAGGGCAACCTGGTGAGCTGGATTTCCTTGTAGTGTTGGTTGATTAGATTTGGAAATCTCTTGTAGGATTAGATGGGGACAACGAAGAGTAATTAGTATTTGACTTTTATTACAAAATGAGGACAATACATTTGGTTAGGTAGGACAAAATAGGGCTCACACGTGACATATTGACATGTTAGTATAAGGGCATGTTTGGTATCCATATCTTGATATCAATGTATCATATATCAATATCAAAATATGGATATGAGGTATCAAGATATCTGTATGAGATTGATATATGATATCTTTGTTTCGGAGAGGGAGGTGAAATATAGATATATGATACCACTAAGGGCCTGTTTGGTATCCATATCTAGATATACCAATATATGGGTATCAATAAAATGGGTATGAGATTGAAATCTGATATCTTTCCTTGTAGGATCCAAAAGAAGGTCACTGGTGGATGCAGTTTGGGAACGGGTACGTCTTGGGTTACTGGCCATCATTCCTGTTCTCGTACCTGGCGGACAGCGCGTCAATGATCGAATGGGGAGGGGAAGTGGTGAACTCGGAGGCGAATGGACAGCATACTTCAACACAGATGGGAAGCGGGCATTTTCCGGAAGAAGGGTTTGGTAAGTCGAGCTATTTCAGGAACATACAAGTGGTGGATGGATCAAACAATCTCAAGGCACCACAGGATATGGGTACATTTACTGAACAGTCCAACTGCTATGATGTTCAGACAGGAAACAATGGAGATTGGGGACACTACTTTTACTATGGAGGGCCTGGTAGAAACCCTAATTGTCCTTAGTGTGTGTATCATTTGCAATGTCTTTATTTGTATATTTTTGAGTAATTTTAGGTATAATTAATTAGTAGACTGGTGTTGATTTCTTTACTGTATCTCCTTTCCTAGCAAGTTTTTATGAATGGAGAGGTGGCCGGCGTTTCTTAAGCCAATGCTGAAAGGAGCGGCTTGTGCCCTGTTTGATTGATGTCTTCTTTATCTCACAATTTGCTCCTTTATTTTAAACTAAGTTTTTAATTAACTCCTGCAATGCAATTATGGAGGGATTAGCGTGGCTTGGTTTTGAATAAGAGATGAGTGCATGTGACTGACAAAGGGAAGGGAACAGAGGATATTACCTGAACACGTGAATCGATAACGAAGCTTTTTACCGCCATCTCCACCGCCTTTACTCGCCTTTTAAACACCGAATTTACATTGAGGTTATGAATAGAAGCGGATTAATTAAGCAATGTGTGCTAAGAGTCTAAGAACATGTGCGATAGAGGGCTAACTTTTTGGGCCTTCAGTATTTCGTTGTCTTTGTTTTCTGCGCCCTGCGTAATTGCGTACCTCTTTGTCTTCTTGTTCAAAATCCGAGTACAAGTCTTGTATAAAAGTTCGTTCGTGTCGCAGCCTCTTCATCTTGTTTCGGATCTGAAAAGTATTTCAATGTTCTTCGCCTTCTTCGTTCGAGTGCATCATGTCATGTCTTCGTTCGTGTCGCAACCTCAGAAATTTCGTTTGTGTCGCAACAAGTCTTATCTTCGTTTCGAGTGTAGCAGGTTAGTCTTCTTCGAACCCTGTGATATGCCATCGGAGGTTCAGGTTCAGGTTCAGGTTTCAGGTTTCAGGTTTCAGGTTTCAGGTTCAGGTTTCGGTTTCGGTTTCGATTTCGGTTTCAGGTTTCAGTTTTCAGGTTTCGGTTCGGTTCGGTTCGGTTCGGTTCGGTTTAGGTTTCAATTTATACTTTTACTTATATGGTATTGATTTCTAAAATTAGATTGATAGCTAAATTAGTAAGCAACTAATTTATAAATTAACCTTCCTTCTATTGATATATATTAATTGAGATTTTGGTTATAAAAGATCATTGTTGAATTTTTTTTATTGTCTAGAATATGTAAATTAGTTTTTATATGATAAGTTAAAATATTAAACTTTCATATAATTTCTTTTTACTAAAAAAAGTATATTATAGGATATTCTTATTAGAAATTAGACTTCAATATAAATCTTCTTGGATAGATTATAAGCATTTCATATAATTTTTTTGTATCATAATGGGAATTAATTCATAAGTAAAAAAGTAATCATCTCTTATAAATTTTAATTGTTGTATATATTCGGATATAATATTTAAGAAGTCATGTGAGATCAATTAATTCTTACCGTGATGAACTTTTTAATATTTAAGAAGTCATGTGAGATCAATTAATTCTTACCGTGATGAACTTTTTAAAGTTTAAATATTTTACAAATCCCGTGCAAGGCACGGGTACTAAGTTAGTCATCATCTAAATAAGAAGATTATATAATTTATATGATTTTGTTTGCTTAATGATTTTTTATAATTATAGTAGAAGTTTTATCTATTATCATATTTCCTATTTAAGATTTATGTACCAATTATATTCATTTTGTGAGACTATGTCAATCTTATCTTTATTATATATATATATATATATATATATATATATATATATATATATATATATATATATATATATATATATATATATATATATATATATATATATATATATATATATACTTTTTTTTAAAGTATAACTACTATTTTATATGTAAAAATCATATATTAATATATTCCATATTACACAAAATACATAGTTAACTTAGTTGATGATATAATTATAAGTCTATTTGACATTATCGAGATTTTTTTTAAAAAAAAGTTGTCATTGATTATGATATATGTAAGAGCCTTAGTCTTTGGAGTTTGTTTTGGTCTTAGCCGCCCCCGCGGGTTTAGGGAGCTGCCCCTGCGGCTCATTCAGTTCTCCGCCCCTGCGGCTCAGGGAACCGCCCCTGCGGTTTCTTGCGACTGCAGCCGACTTTGTTGATTCTTGACCCGTGCTTTACTCTCTTTCCTTTCCTTCTTTTTTAGCCTTTCCCTTGGCTTGCTGAGCAAGGGTTCCATCTTCATTTCTTCAGCTTTCTCACGTCCTTCTTCTCTCTTCTCCTTCTCCTTGATCTTGCTTGAATTTCCTTGGTTTGGAAGAGTTGGTTGTGTGGCTTTGGTGGATGTTGATGTGTGGATGTGTACTGCTGAGCTTGGGAGTCAGCTGTTGGTGTTTGTGATCTTTCCCTTGCCTAGACCATTGCAGTGGGTAAGCTCCTTGTTTCTTGTTTCTTTCTTCTTTTCTTCTTTGATTCCTCTTCCTTAGCTTAGGATTAGATGTATTGAATGTGTATTGATGTTAGAATGTGTATGTATATGTATGTGTTTGGATATGGAATGGAGAAGACGTGATTTGATCACGTGAAGAGTGGAAGAGAAGTCGGGAGGTTACGTTCTGCAGCGTCGCCGCCCCCGCGCCGGAAGTTGCCACCCCCGCGGCCACGGTCACCACTCCTGCGCCTGTGTGCCGCCGCGCCTGCGGTTGCCTTTGCTTCGCCCCTACGTCCCTCTTGTCACGCAGGTGCGTCTTGTCCCGGATCTACCTAGAGTAGTGTAGATCCTTTCCTTTCCTAGTATGAGCAGGTTAGTAGCATGCTAGGTATGTGTATGAGGATAGGATGACGATGAGTATGATATTGATATATGCCGGTTATGGCTTTGAGGTTTAGTAGATTATCGAGGTTATGAGTTGGATATGATCCTTATGGATCCCTTGGGTCTAGGTGTGACCCCTTTGACGGATAGGAGTTTTGATATCTCTGTACGCCTTGTATAGGCAGTGTTGTTCTCCAATTTGGAGCTGATCAGGTTGAGGACATTCCGAGGTTGAGGTAAGTCCATATGACTTACTTAGCTACCATCCTTGTATTGGATGTATGCATGAGTGGTGTGTGTTATATGCTTGATAGCATGCGATGTTGTTATTACCTACCTATGGTTTAGTGATTGCCCATTGTAGGGATGTGACAACTTGCCCTTTCATCCCACTGGGAGTCTGGAAGGTTCTCTGCGGATCGTCCAGATCTGGTAAACGGGACGGACACTTTCTCCACTCCCATAGGGTACACGGGGAAGTGATCCCAGATTACCATTCCAGCTGGCATTACCACCGAGAGGCGAGGGTTATATTCCTCGTGTTACACACACACACACACACACACACACACACACACACACACACACACACACACACACACACACACATATATATATATATATACGATTTGAGTGTTGAACTTTATAAAGATAATTAACCGGGTAAATGGGTGACAACATGTTTATATGTTATGATTCCTGAAGTGTGTTTGTGCTCTTGCATCTTCTATATATATGTGTATGGTTAGCTAACGGTTTTATACCGTGTTGTAGATCCTTTGCAGGTTAGGAGAGCTGCACAGTGATTCAGAGTGGGTGATCCGTTGATGGCTCCGTACACTAGGATATTACGTGGGATATGGGACCTTGTGTTATGTATAGTTATATGTTTTGATTGTACTCAGCGGTACCTTGTATAAACCTTTTGATTTATATATTACAGTTTTATGTATTGGTTTTAATCTATTTGTGCCTTGTTGTAAGATTCAGTGAACTTGTTGTCAGGCTAGGGTCAAGATCCATTGTGAGATCATAGCCCAGTAGCGCCTCGAGTCCTACGGATATGGGGTGTTACAATATAACTTTACCTAATCTTTATATTTATTATATTATGATATTAATTTTTTTATTACATTAATAACTATTTTGTTTACATTTTTACCAACCCCGTGCAAGCACGGGTACTAAGCTAGTTATGTAATAATAAATGAATATTTTTCGTGTTGCCTAAATACGGGTTTTTGGGCCAAAACAAGTCCATAAAATGGGAGGTCTAAAAGGAGGACTTAGAAGAAAATATTCTACAAAAATATTTCTTCTATTATTACATAATTAATAAAGGGAATTAACTAAGTAAATGACTTCAAATGGCAAGCTTCATGCCATGGCTAGACATGCCGTTTGCGGGTTCCTCTTAGCCGGATAGACGGATGGCCTCTCCATCCGGGGCATATAATAGATGAGGAAATCAAAACCCGAATTGCGGTATTTTTTTAATTCACTAGTACTACGCATCCCATATGCGTAGTTGTAGGAATATTTTTAAAATTATACTACGACTACGCACACCTTTAGCGTAGTTTAACGGCTCATATTGGCTCCAACTACGCACTTTATACGTGTAGTTATAATCTGGTGGTGAAAAACTTAACTATGCACCCGAATTGCGTAGTTTAGGTGACAAATAAAGATTTTTAGCGGTACGTCTAACAACCGCCTTAAACAAATACATAACCAAAAGTTGGAGCACAACGAGATGAAATGAGAATACGTTGGAAGTAATTTATATAAGTAGAATATGGGAGACGAAACTGAAGAATTAAAAATATGAATGAATGTTTGATTTCCTTGTAGTTAAGAAAAACACCAAAATGAAGGGTCGTGATGTTTTGGACGGTAATCGACAAATATGACAAAAGCTTGTATAAACAAGGGTCACCGTGATGTATAACACACGAGGGTGGTCTTGATCTTTCATCGAATTCATCGTCTTTGTTGAAGTCCCTTAAAAAGTAGCGCAAATGGTGAGACCTTGATAACGACTAAACGCTTATATTTTCAATAAATTGAAATTTTATTTTATAAACTAGGTTGAAGTCTTAAGTCATAGAGTTTACAAACCAATAAAAATTTATGAAACAAAATACATGATCTAAAGTCTAAACTAACTTATGACTAAAATAACATAACTTGTGATAACATGATTTATCAACCTAGTTTAATCATGCATTTAGGTAGATTTTCCCTTTCCAAATTCATATTTTAGCTTTAGTTTGTGCCATTTATACTTGTTTAGTTCTACTTTGCAAGAATAGATGTCTACACACGCTATTTGTGGATTTGTAGGTGATTTGACGAATTTCGGAGCTAAAACGATGTATTTGAGGATCAAGCCTCGAAGTGGATGCATTGAAGCAAGCATATGTGCACGGGAAAGGACTATGAATCAAGATAAGGGCATGAAGAACGACTAAGGAAGAATCTCGGTCGAGATAGAATCATCTCGGCCCGTGATCCAAGTTACTGTCGAGGCATCTCGGCCGAGATCCTCACAGTACAAACCGAGATCTTCTAGACTCTGAAGAAATTGAATTCAAATCCAACATTTCGGACCCGATAAAACCCCAATATCGGCCGAGATCCATGTGACCTTGACCAAGATCCATCATGCTGAAGAATCTCAGCCCGATATGACCGAGATCCACCCGAGATTGGCCCGAGATTTCGTCCTGAACGTTATCTTTTAATATTTTATTTATGAGCTGTTTTCTTTTCAGCCCAACGTCTTTTGGCAAAGGTTTGTGTATAAAAGGAAGCCCTAGATTTATTCATTAGGACCAGGCTTCACATCTCGCTTCATATCCAGTTTCACATCCCCGTTTCCATTCATTCATCATTCTTCGTAGTTTAGTTTAAAGATTCAGACTTTTACATTCAGCTTTTGCTCGGATACAATTGAGACGACATTGATTTCATTGGAATAACAATTATTCAAGCTGAGTACTTTCTATTCCTCCCTTTGTTATTCCATGAATTGCTTGTTTTCCTTAGAATTGATTGCTGAATTTATTATGATGATTATTGGCTAGAAGTGTTGTGATTCCAAGGTTGATAGGGATTTGTTTATGCCTTGAACTATGATGGATTAGATAGTGCTTTAGAATTTGTTTGAATTGTTAGAAATCCTAATGGTTGATTTGGAGAAAGATCTAGGTCAGAACCTTCTAAACTAGCAACCTGAGTTGGAATTGAGATTTACCCGATGAAATTCCTCTTAGATACATAAGTAGATTAACCATATGTAATAAAGGTTAAACCTTTATTGGATTAAATGTGTCTGATTGCTCTCTAAGTTAGGTAATTCTCGAGACTTACCCGGTAAAGGGTTACATGATCCTTAGATAATATGATTTGTAGTAAACTCCTCCCTAAATACCTTGAGAATTACCCGGTAATAGGTAGTTAGGATTGAGATTAGATGATCTTGAGACCTACTCGGTAATATACCATCAGCTTAGAAATGTTCATCCCTGTAGCTTTTCTACCATAGATCTTTGTGATTTATCCTGAGTCCATATGTCATAAACAACAATGACCTTGAATCCTTGGAATCCTTTCTCCCCTTAATTGATTGTCTTTTATCCTGCTTTATAAATTGTTTTCAATTGAATTGATATTCAATTGCGAACAACCCAAAACCTTTGATTTCTTCCCTTATCTTTTCCAATCTATTTTCTTATTCTAGATTTACACTATAATTGATCAATATTGCAAATTGAATCACTAAGTCTTTGTGTTCGACCTTGGAGTACTTGCTCTACTGTAACACCCCAAATCCGCGGGACTCGGGGTGCTACTGAGCGAGACCTCACAATGGGTCCCGACCCTTAGCCTGACAACAATTTCACCAGAACTTCCAACATGGCACAAATAAAGGCGAAAACTCAAATATGTTTTTAATGTATGCGGAAACGAAAAGTACGAAACTACAACTTGGAAACTCAGCCGAGTCCTCAAAACAACATAATCTGATACAAGTCTAAACGTACAACAATATCCATAAACAATAACATGAAAACACGACTCAAAACATCCCCGTCCTATAATGTACGGGGACCCCGGCTGTCCACTCCTCCACCTCACTCGGCGGCGTCCCTAACCTGCAAGTCATCTACATATACGGTTTAAAACCGTTAGCTAATATTCTAGGCATTAGAATAACGGGAAGGCACAAACACATATAAATCACAAAACATAAATCACACAAGTCCGGTTTATTATCTTTATATTCTTAACTCGTATCCCGTTCTATTTCAACCTCGGTTGTGACACGAGACCCCAATGGTCTCGCCCCGGTCCCTATTTCCGGCAAGGCACGGTACGGATGCATCCGTCCGTTTCACCCGCACGGCTAGTCGCCGAGAACCTCCTAGACTCTCGCGAGAGCTAGGCAAATGATGTCACCGCCCGTTATCATACACTTGGGCCAAAATTACATATAAGGTCGGTGATCTTATTTACCGGTTTAATAATTATAACAGGTACGTAAACACACACCACCAAACACACATCATGCTAATACGTAAAATACGAGCTAAGTAAGTCCGGAGACTTACCTCGTCACCACACTCAAGTCAACCACACTCTTTCTTCCTTAAGGAGGAAGCTCACAACCTGCTCACAAGAGATATGCATATCAATACATACTCACACTCAAGAAGTCTTAGACTTCACTCTAGTGATCTACGCAAGATCACCTAACCCTCAAACTAGGAATGCATCCTAGGCACCAAGTACTCATCACACTCTCAACACATGCAACAGCCTACAACAGTCCATAATTCCACAAGAGTAATCCTCAACCAAAGAGGCACAAGCTAGCATAGAAGGTCCATCATGCTCACATGCTCATATCCATCACTTACATCGAGCCTTAAGGGCTCCTAGGTACACAACCACTAAGTGGCATTCCAAGCTACTCTAGATCCATCCTAGGCATGCTACTAACAAGATCCAACATCAATACTAAGGAAGGAACGAAGAAGAAAGGAGAGAAGGAACCTACTGTTGCCGAAACCGCAGCCGCGGAGTCAAGCCGGCGCCCCTGCGGACACAGGTGCCGCCCCCGCGGAACAAGGAGCCGCACCCGCGGAGGACTGCGTCGCCTGCCAGGAACCGCCCCCGCGCCTGAGCCACGCTGCACCCACGGTCGTCTGCTGCCGCCCCCGCGCCCGAGTCACGCCGCACCCGCGGCGGTCCGCTGCCGTCCGAGCCGAGTGTCTGCCGCCGCCCCTGCGGCCATGCCGAGCCGCTCCCGCGGCGTGCTGAGCCGCACCCACGGCCTGCTGGTCCGCCCTTGCGGCTGGCCGCGCCCGCGGTCCTGTTGAGCCGCCCCCGCGGGTTCTGCGCAGAACGTCGTCTTCTTCGTCTTCGACTTTGGATATTTGGCTCCAAAGTCCTTCTCTCTTGCTGGATCTTCTCCAAACACCCACCACGGTTCTTAGGCACCTCTACTGGACCTAAACGAGCTAAGAAACTAGACATGCACAAGGGTTGAGCAAAAACCTTTCCAAGCTTCATCCATGGCCATGGATGAAGGAGGAAGGAAGAAAAAAGGAAAAAGCAGCAAGGAAGAGAGGGAAGGAAGAGGGAAGAGCTTACCAACAACCTCAGATCTTCTTCTGCAGTTCCACAATTTGGATCCTCAAGCTGCCATGGAGAAGAGATGAGAAGGAAGGAGAAGAGAGGAGAAGTGATGGAGGAAATCTAACGTGAAAGTGAAAGAAGGAGAGAGGGGGAAGGGACAAGGCTGAAAATTCTTGAGGGGACAACAGTTGTCTTGTCCTCTTTGCCCGGAACGAGGGGTCGAAAATGACCCCTTGTCACTTCGACTCGGAACGAAGGGTCGGAACGCGGAAAAAGGGGTAAAACGACGAGTCGGCTCGGGATTTTCTTAGGAATAAATCCCGGCTCTCGGCATCTCAGGATTGCGGGATAACTACAAGGTGCTCCAAGTCCAGAATTAATTTAATAAAAATTCCGGGCGTTACAACTAACCCCCCTAAAAACAAGTTTCGTCCCGAAACTTGCTAAACCCAACACTCTCGGACAAACACGTTACGTAACCACGTGGAACCCATAAAACGTCAACTATCGGCTCTAATCCAAGTCTACGTTTAGCATTACATCAAGACCTTGCAAGGTGCACATATCTCAAACAAAGTCACATAATCACACAGAACAAACAAGGAAGATCTCGGGGTTAGCCCGACGGTCCTATCGATGTCGCTAAATCTGCGTGAAACTCAGGATAGTTCCTCCGGACACTATCCTCCGTCTCCTATGTAGCCTCGCCGGCTCCTCGTCTCGACCACTGCACTCTCAGTATCGGTATCTCCTCCGATCGAAGGCGCCTCGTACTCCGCTCTAAAACTGCTATAGGATGCTCTACAAATGTATGGTCCGGCTCGACCATTAGGTTCTCGTGACTGATGATGTGTCTCGGGTCGTGTATGTACTCTCTAAGCCGAGAGACATGAAATACCGGATGTATACCCTCTAACAGAGGTGGCAATGCTAACCGGTATGCCACCTCACCGACTCTCTCCAAGATCTCTAATGGATCGACGTATCGAGGGCTTAACTTCCTCTTAATGCCGAATCACCTAACGCCCTGCGTCGGTGATACCCTGAACCACACCTGAGCTCCTACCCTGAACTCGAGAGGTCTACACCTCCTATCCACATACGACCTTTGACGGCTCTGCGCGGTCAACATTCTCTCTCGGATCAAAGCAACTCTAGCCAAGTCATCCTGTAACTGATCTGGGCTACAACGCTAGAACTCCCCGGCTCGTCCCAGCATAAAGGAGTACGGCATCTCCGTCCATACAATGCCTCATACGGTGCCATCCCGATTGACGCGTGCCAGCACCTTGAGGTAAAACGCCCGTCCCTGTCCGAGATGATGGTCTTCGGTATTCCATGTAACCTCACAATTTTACAGTTGTGGATATGTCCTCCCACTTCCAATGTGGCATGGGCGGTGGGTGAAGTTCTCCTCCGTCTCTGGTGCTCGATCTTGACCTGTTGGCAGGTCGCGCATCGGGCCACATATCTAGCTACATTGGGCTTGAGCCCGCCCCACCAATAAAATCTCCTAATATCCTGGTACATCTTACTCGTGTCTGGGTGCACCGAGTAAGGTGCGGAATGTGCCCCATGCAAAATCCTCTCTCTCAACTCCTGGTCTGACGGTACACAAGTACGTCCTTAGCGTCTCAATCGCCCGTCTGCTCCAATGACAAACTGCGGCGCCTCTCTTCGGGACATCCTGTCCCGGATCCTCATCAAAATGGGACATCTCTCCTGCTTGTGCAAGATTTCTCCGGACAGGTCAGGTAGTACTTCCAACTCGGACAACCAACTGACCGTACCCGGGAACCGGATATCCAACTCCAAACCCATCCAATCCCTCTGCAAATGTGGCTGAATTGTAAGCCGAGCTATAGCCTCCTCTTCAACTCCTCAAAGCTGTGCTGACAAGGCTCGGACCAGACGAACTTGGTAGGCTTCCTCAGCAAGGAAGTGAGCGGTCGTGCAATCACAGAGAAACCCTCAACAAAACGGAGGTAATATCCCGCTAAGCCTAAGAAACTGCGCACTTCCTTGACCGTCCTAGGAGGCGTTCATGAGGAAATAACTCTATCTTCACCGGGTCAACCATGACACCTTCGGCGGAAACTATATGACCTAGGAATGCCACCTAGGACATCCTGATCTCGCACTTAGAGAGCTTAGCGTAAAACTCTCTATCCTGGAGGACTCGAAGTACCGTCCTCAGGTGTTCCTCATGTTCCTCTCTACTCCGGAAGTAGACTAAGATGTCGTCTATAAACACTACCACGAAGTCGATGAAGATGTCGTTCATCAACTTCATGAAGACGGCGGGTGTATTCGTGAGCCCAAATGGCATCACGACAAACTCATAATGGCCGTACCCATCCTGAATGCCGTCTTCAGCACATCCTCCTCTCTCAATTGATACACTTGAAACGCCGGGTGAACACCCTTTACTCTCGGCGGCCATGCCAACCGGTAAAACACTTTCCCAACTTGCGTTAAGATCTCAAAAAGGTCCGATGTATCGGAAACTCAACTTCCTTCTCGGGTCTTCCTCACTACAACATTTCCATTATGTTTCTTCTTTGCTTGTCTCTAACAAAGAAGATCGAACTTCCAATTTACACCGTTGGCCTTGGTTATTGTCAAACCAAACTTCGATGTTACTCTTCCTCAATTCTTGTTGCAAGTTATAAGCAATGAAGGAAGTACTTTGCTTCACACTACTTCTACTAACGAGACATGTATGCTATAACTTTTACATCGTCTCTCGATACTCAGTCAAGACCATGTCTTGAAGAATCGCTTGTACACTTCAAACCGATCGTACCTCGAGGCAATTTCAAAACAGTTGCACCAATGAATCTCCTCTTAACTCTCAACAACTCCATTGTCCATTTCCGTCCCACTCAATACTTCATCGTCATCCGGAGTAGGTTAGCCATCGGTGGTGTTACTTGGGGAATCTCTCCACAAAACCGGTAAAGATCGGCACATCCAAGAAACTTGTAACTTCTTTCACGTCCTTCAGGGGTTGTCATCCCGAGACAACGGGTCATACAACTTCACTCTTCTTCGAGAGTAGGCCAGAATGTCCTATTCGGGCATTGGTAAGCCCATATGAAAACACTACAACTCGGAGTGACCATGGTTTGTCCAGAATGCGATGTTTGTACTACCCCAATCTCGACTTCTCAATTGGTGACAATCAACATTAACCCGATTTTAGAAGAGATCACCGACCCTTGCCATCGGTCGAGTAGGTCATCTATACGTGGTAAGAGGGTACTTGTTCTTCATTGTAATCTTGTTCGGCTCATTGTAGTCGATGTACAAAGGGAGATAACCGTCTCTCTCCCCGCAAACTGGTGTTCTCCATAACAACTTCAAAACAAGAGTTTAAGATATAATCTAAGCTCTTGTTACCGTTCCTTTAGGATTCCATAGCCTGGTTACTCTCCCCCACACTCATCCATATACCACCCACACATGCGCGTTCTCAGTTGTCACCAATTAGTTGGTAAATGACCTTCTCCTATGTCGAAGACTTACCATTCTTCTATGCTTCCAGGTTACCATTCTCATGAAGGCTACCCTCTCGGGGTACCTTAAACTCCGTTAGCTCATTCTTCATTCTACGCTTACTTTTCCTTATGCGAGACAGATATACCCTTCTCAAAATCTCTAACGTTAGTTAGCATCCACGTGTTGCTCTCATCCCCTTAGGATCATCATTTACAGACTTCTTCTTTTTGTCGTTTCTTCGCCTTATCGTCATAAAGGAAACCGGTCAACTCCGCGTGAATCCCCACCTTGCCATTCTTCTCATAACTCTCGTAATGTTGAATCTTCACTTGATGGTACCTCGTAAGCTTAACTTACGGTATCTTACATCTTTCACCCTTGGTTCGATCACGTTTCTCATCTTGACTCCAAATCTTAGGAGCGTCTAGGGAAAGTTTCACTTCTCGTGATGGAACACCGCCTTTAACCTTGTTTAGAATGCACCCATCTCCTCCTTGCTATCTCCATTGTTTTCGTCGTCATTCGATTATGGCTCCCTTAGAACCTCTTCCATCTTGATTGCTCTTAAGTTGTCTCGAGTTCTCTTTTACTTAGTTGCCCTTTTGCTTACGTCGTCTCTAAGGTGATGATATCGTATTATCCTCTTTCTATTAGGTCCGTATCTCTAGCCTCAGGAACAATGCTCTCTGCGACATCCTCTACGGGAACATCAACTGCTGGTGGATCCATATTGACGGGTCCGAAATGGGGACACGTCCCCAACCTCCTGCGCCTGGAGGTCTTCGTACTCGTCCCCGTCTCGGGACGGTAGGGGAAAAAGAGAGGGTCTACCCCTAGAGGGTCCTACATAAGCGGTAGCTCTCGTACGTGCCATCTAATAGCGTCTGACGTTTACTTAAGTATAAATATGTAGGTACTATTTATGATCTCGGTAGGTTAAAACTTTTAAAACGTAAGGTAAGCAATCACACAATACATCCAAGGCATACAAGCCCAAACATCCTAAGGCCAAATACATAGCTAGGTACATACAAATCCACAATCATCCTAAGGTCATATATATATATATATATATATATATATATATATATATATATATATATATATATATATATATATATATATATATATATATATATATATATATATATATATATATATATATATATATATATATATATATAACTATGTAATAATCTATACATACTTCTATTCCAGAGATCTATGTCGCCGAGGTTTGCGGAAGGAGTGGTGGTCCCGTACATTCTAACACAAACCCGACTCATGCATATGATTTGAAAACGAAAAGTCAGAACCCGTGGGGGTTCTGTTTTATACCTCATTCGGCCTTTAAAAAGACTGCAAGTGCCATTGTTGTCAACCTAGGGCTCTGATACCACTTTTGTAACACCCCAAATCCGCGGGACTCGGGGTGCTACTGGGCGAGACCTCACAATGGGTCCCGACCCTTAGCCTGACAACAATTTCACCGGACCTTCCAACATGGCACAAATAAAGGCGAAAACTCAAATATGTTTTTAATGTATGCGGAAACGAAAAGTACGAAACTACAACTTGGAAACTCAACCGAGTCCTCAAAACAACATAATCTGATACAAGTCTAAACGTACAACAATATCCATAAACAATAACATGAAAACACGACTCAAAACATCCCCGTCCTATAATGTACGGGGACCCCGGCTGTCCACTCCTCCACCTCACTCGGCGGCGTCCCTAACCTGCAAGTCATCTACATATACGGTTTAAAACCGTTAGCTAATATTCTAGGCATTAGAATAACGGGAAGGAACAAACACATATAAATCACAAAACATAAATCACACAAGTCCGGTTTATTATCATTTATATTCTTAACTCGTATCCCGTTCTATTTCAACTTCGGTTGTGACACGAGACCCCAATGGTCTCGCCCCGGTCCCTATTTCTAGCAAGGCACGGTACGGATGCATCCGTCCGTCTCACCCGCACGGCTAGTCGCGAGAACCTCCTAGACTCTCGCGAGAGCTAGGCAGATGATGTCACCGCCCGTTATCATACACTTGGGCCAAAATTACATATAAGGTCGGTGGTCCTATTTTACCGGTTTGATAATTATAACAAGTACGTAAACACACACCCCCAAACACACATCATGCTAATACGTAAAATACGAGCTAAGTAAGTCCGGAGACTTACCTCGTCACCAAACCCAAGTCAACCACACTCTTGCTTCCTTAAGGAGGAAGCCCACAACCTGCTCACAAGAGATATGCATATCAATACATACTCACACTCAAGAAGTCTTAGACTTCACTCTAGTGATCTACGCAAGACCACCCAACCCTCAAACTAGGAAACGCATCCTAGGTCCCAAATACTCATCACACTCTCAACACATGCAACTTCCCACAACAGTCCATAATTCCACAAGAGTAATCCTCAACCAAAGAGGCACAAGCTAGCCTAGAAGGTCCATCATGCTCACATGCTCATATCCATCACTTACATCGAGCCTTAAGGGCTCCTAGGTTCACAACCACTAAGTGGCATTCCGAGCTACTCTAGATCCATCCTAGGCATGCTACTAACAAGATCCAACATCAATACTAAGGAAGGAACGAAGAGGAGAGGAAAGGAGGGACCTACTGTTGCCGAAACCGCAGCCGGGGAGTCAAGCCGCGCCCCTGTGGACACAGAAGCCGCCCCCGCGGAACAAGGAGCCGCACCCGCGGCCGTCTGCTGCCGCCCCCGCGCCCGAGTCACGCCGCACCTGCGGCCGTCCGCTGCCGCCCGAGCCAAGTGCATGCCGCCGCCCCTGCGGCCGTGCCGAGCCGCGCCCGCGGCGTGCTAAGCCGCTCCCGCGGCCTGCTGGTCCGCCCCTGCGGCTGGCCGCTCCAGCGGTCCTGTTGAGCCGCGGGGGCGGGTTCTGCGCAGAACGTCGTCTTCTTCGTCTTCGACTTTGGATCCTTGGCTCCAAAGTCCTTCTTCTCTTGCTGGATCTTCTCCAAAAACTCTCCACGGGTCTTAGGCACCTCTTTTGGATCTAAACGAGCTAAGAACCTAGACATGCACAAGGGTTGAGAAAAAACCTCTCCAAGCTTCATCCATGGCCATGGATGAAAGAGGAAGGAAGAAGAAAGGAAAGAGCAGCAAGGAAGAGAGGGAAGGAAGAGGGAGAGCTTACCAACAGCTGAGAATACCTTCTGCAGTCCACAGCTTGGATCTTCAGTAACCATGGAGAAGAGAAGAAAAAAGAGAGGAAAAGAGAGGAGAGGAGTTGAGTGAAAGAGTGAAGTAACGTGAGGAAAGAGCTAAGGTAGGGGAGAGAGAGAGTCAAAGGCTGAAAAGGTGGTGTGGGAACCAAGGAGTCAGCTGACCTCTTGTCCCTAACACGGACCGAGGGGTCGGAAATGACCCCTTGTCATTTTCAACCCAGAACGAAGGGTCGGAACGCGAAAAAAGAGGAAAAACGACGTGTCGGCTCGGGATTTTCTTAAGAAAAATCCCGGCTCTCGGCATCTCGGGATTACGGGATAACCTACAAGGCGCCCTAAGTCCGGAATAAAATTAATAAAATTCCGGGCGTTACATTTTTGATCGGACATACTCTATAAGCCATAAAACGTGTACAAAAAAAGTTTCACGCTCTTTGGACCAACGAATACGACGTTTTTATTTATGTTTTATCGATTTTCAAAGAATTTCGTCTAGTACCCCCTTTGAACTTTTTCAAAAAACGCAATGTTTTAAACTATTGCTTTTTTAATCGGACACACTCTATAAACCATGAAACGAGTACAGAAAACGTTTCACGCTTTTTGGAGCAACGGATACGCCATTTTTTGAGTTTATCAATTTTCAAAGAATTTATGTGTACTACCCCCCCCCCCTCAACTTTTTCAAAATAAGCAAAAATTTAATACTGTTGATTTTTTTGAACGGACACAATTTATAAACCATAAAACGTGTACAAAAAACGTTTCACACTTTTTAGACCAACGGATACGACGTTTTTTGAGTTTTATCGATTTTTAAAGAATTTCGTGTACTACCCCCTTTGAACTTTTTCAAAAAAATAGTTTCACACTTTTTGGAGCAACGGTTACGACGTTTTTTGAGTTTTATCAATTTTCAAAGAATTTCGTGTACTACCCCCCTTTGAACTTTTTCAAAAAAGCGCAAAAATTTAATACTGTTGATTTTTTTGAACGGACACACTCTATAAACCATAAAACGTGTACAAAAAACGTTTCACACTTTTTAGACCAACGGATACGACATTTTTTGAGTTTTATCGATTTTCGAAGAATTTCGTGTACTACCCCCTTTGAACTTTTTCAAAAAAATAGTTTCACACTTTTTGGAGCAACGGTTACGACGTTTTTTGAGTTTTATCAATTTTCGAAGAATTTCGTGTACTACCCCTTTGAACTTTTTCAAAAAAACGCAAAAATTTAATATTGTTGATTTTTTTGAACGGACACACTCTATAAACCATAAAACGTGTACAAAGAAAGTTTCACGCTTTTTAGACCAACAGATACGACGCTTTTTGTGTTTATCGATTTTCAAAGTATTTCGTCTACTACCTCCTTTGAACTTTTTCAAAACACGCAAAGTTTTACCTTTACCCAAAAAAAATCGCAAAGTTTTAAACTATTGCTTTTTTTTAATCGGACACACTCTATAAACCATGAAACTTGTAAAAAAGTAGTTTCATGCTTTTTGGAGCAACGGATACGACGTTTTTTGAATTTTATCAATTTTCGAAGAATTTCGTGTACTACCCCCTTTGAACTTTTTCAAAAAACGCAAAGTTTTAATACTTTTGATTTTTTTGATCGGACACACTCTATAAGCCATAAAACGTATAAAAAAAAAGTTTCACGCTTTTTGGACCAACGAATACGACGTTTTTTTATATGTTTTATCGAATTTCAAAGAATTTCGTCTAGTACCCCCTTTGAACGTTTTCAAAAAACGCAAAGTTTTAAACTATTGCTTTTCTTAATCGGACACACTTTATAAACCATGAAACGAGTACAGAAAACGTTTCACGCTTTTTAGACCAACGGATACGCAATTTTTTGAGTTTTATCGATTTTCGAATAATTTCGTGTATTACCCCTTTGAACTTTTTCAAAAAACCCAAAGTTTTAAAATATTGATTTTTTGATCGGACACACTTTGTAAACTATAAAACGTGTACAAAAAAAAATTTCACGCTTTTTGGACCAACGGATACGACGTTTTTTTGTGTTTTATCGATTTTCAAAGAATTTCGTCTACTACCCCCTTGGAACTTTTTCACAACACGCAAAACTTTACCTTAACCCAAAAAAAAAATCGCAAAGTTTTAAACTATTGTTTTTTTTAATCGGACACACTCTATAAACCATGAATTATGTAAAAAAATATTTTCACGCTTTTTGGAGCAACAGATACGACGTTTTTTGAGTTTTATCAATTTTCGAAGAATTTCGTGTACTACCCCTTGGAACTTTTTCAAAAAACGCAAAGTTTTAATACTTTTTATTTTTTTATCAATTATCAATGTTCAAAGAATTTCGTCTACTAACCCCCTTTGAACTTTTTCAAAAAACGCAAAGTTTTAAACTATTGCTTTTTTTTAATCATACACTCTCTCTAAACCATGAAACGAGTACAAAAAAAGTTTCACGCTTTTTGGACCAACAGATACGAAGTTTTTTGAGTTTTATCGATATTCGAAGAATTTCGTGTACTACCCCATTTGAACTTTTCGTGTACTACCCCCTTTGAACTTTTTCAAAAAACGCAAAGTTTTAAACTTTTGATTTTTTTTGATCGGATACACTCTATAAACCATAAAACGTGTACAAAAAAAGTTTCACGCGTTTTGGACCAATAGATACGACGTTTTATGAGTTTTATCGTTTTTTGAAGAATTTCGTGTACACCCTTTGAACATTTTCAAAAAACAAAAAGTTTTGAACTATTGATTTTTTTTATCGGACACACTATATAAACCATAAAACGTGTACGAAAAAAGTTTCACTCTTTTTGGAACAACAGATACGACGTTTTTTGAGTTTTATCGATTTTCGAAGAATTTCGTGTACTACCCACTTTGAAATTCTTCAAAAATTGCAAAGTTTTAAACTATGGATTTTTTTGATAGGATACACTCTCTAAACCATAAAACGTGTACAAAAAACGATTCACTCTTTTTGGAACAACAGATACGACGTCTTTTGAGTTATATCGATTTTCAAAGTATTTTGTGTACTACCCACTTTGAACTTCTTCAAAAAACGCAAAGTTTTACACTATTGATTTTTTTTTATCGGATATAAACCATAAAACTTGTACAAAAAAATAGATGCACTCTTTTTGGAACAATAGATACGACGTCTTTTGAGTTTTATTGATTTTCGAGGAATTTTGTGTACACTTTGAACTTCTTCAAAAAATGAAAAGTTTTAAATTGTTGATTTGTTTTGATAGGATACACTCTATAAACAATAAAACGTGTACAAAAATAGTTTCACACTTTTTGGACCAACGGATACGAAATTTTTTATTAGTTTTATCGATTTTCGAAGAATTTCATGTACTACCCCCTTTGAACTTTTTTAAAAAACACAAAGCTTTAAAATTTTGATTTTTTTTATCGGACACACTTTATAAACCATAAAACGTGTAAAAAAAAATTTCACGCTTTTTGGACCAACGGGTACGACGTTTTTTGTGTTTTATCGATTTTCAAAGAATTTCGTCTACTACCCCCTTTGAACTTTTTCAAAAAACGCAAAGTTTTAAACTATTGCTTTTTTGATTGGACTCACTCTATAAACCATGAAACGAGTACAAAAAAAGTTTCACGCTTTTTGGACCAACGGTTACGACGTTTTTTGAGTTTTATCAATTTTCGAAGAATTTCGGGTACTACCCCCTTTGAACTTTTTCAAAAAACACAAAATTTTAATACTGTTGATTTTTTTTGATCGGAAACACTCTATAAACCATAAAACGTGTACAAAAAAAATTCACGCCTTTTGGGCCGACGAATACGACGTTTTTTGTGTTTTATCGATTTTCGAAGAATTTCGTCTACTACCCCCTTTGAACTTTTTAAAAAAACGCAACGTTTTAAACTATTTCTTTTTTTAATCAGACACACTCTATAAACCATCAAACGAGTACAAAAAATGTTTCACGCTTTTTCGACAACGGATACGATGTTTTTTGAGTTTTATCAATTTTCGAAGAATTTCGTATACTACCCCCTTCGAACTTTTTCGAAAAATGTAAAGTTTTAATACTGTTGATTTTTTTGATCGGACACACTCTGTAAACCATAAAACGTGTACAAAAAAGTTTCACGCTTTTTGGACCAATGGGAACGACGTTTTTTGAGTTTTATCGATTTTCGATGAATTTCGTGTATTACCCCCCTTTGAACTTTTTCAAAAAACTCAAAGTTTTAAACTGTTGAATTTTTTTGATCGTATACACTCTATAAACCATAAAACGTGTACGAAACAATTTTCACGCTTTTTGCGGGTAAAGGTAAATTCATGGAAAAAATAAGTATTCATAAACCAATTTGGTTTATGAATAAGGGTAGCAAGTTAGTGTACACGTGCCCATACATGAAGTCTAAGGCGTAAAACAAAGAAATCTCAAAATCCAAAATCTCAAGGCGGACATGCAAGTCCCCAAGTAGACCCAAATACCCGTAATAAAATGATACATATTAATCATAGACTCATAATCTGCTAGATCATACTCAAAAGGCCGATCCACCTTCGGCAAAGCCATCAGCAGATGGGAACCAAGAGAGCCAAGCGCGACTAGCTCCATCAAGATAAGACATCCCCCACCTTCGGCATGGCCATCAGCAGGGAAGAGGTCACACCTGGGAAGAGTGTCATCATTAGTCATGATATCTCTCATGTCAGCACTAAACATCAGTGGCTTACACACCAACTCTAGAAGGGAACTTCTCATGGAGTAGTCTAAAAACATGGATTTGATAAGCCGAACCAAAACGTCAATAGGAATCCTAATTCCGTTAAAAACCAAGGCACTCCTAGAATTCCATAAATAATAGACCGTATATGAGAGGGCGTAGATCCTCTGCCTGCTCGTCCAGCCTCTTCCAATAGCCGAAAGTCTCCACCACTCAAGAGATGCTGCAATAGAAGTCAAGCTACATGACATGCCAAATCCATCACAGGCCTGTTTCCAAACCTCTCTAGCATACGTGCATCCAAAGAACAAGTGGTCATGTGACTCACTAGCACCTCTGCACCAGTTGCAAGTCGGATCAATGTCAAGAAAACACAGCCTATCTCTCGTGGAGAGGCGTCCAAGGATGCCCATCTAGAGAATGAAGCAATGTTTCGGCGTATTCCCCGAATCCCAAACCAATTTGTACCAATCCACAGTATGTACATGCTCTCTAAATATATCATATGCTCGAGTCACCAAGAATGTAACGTCCGGGAATTTTATTCCGGACTTAGAGCGTTTTGTGGATCTTTCCCGAGTATTTATTTTTGTTTTGAATACGGTCACGTATATCCGTAATTTTTATTTTCTTTTATTATTTTTGTAAAAACGTCGGAAAAGTTTCCCGAGTCAAAATAATTCCGATTCCTGTTTATTCTTCGAGTTACTTTCCCCTATTTTAAATTATTAATTATTAATTAATTATTTATTTATTTTTCTTTATTCTTTTTCTTTCTTTCTTCTTTTTTTTGGTTTTTGTGGGAGCTGCTTCTTCTCTTCCCGCCAGCCGCCCACCTACCTAGCCTGCAGGAGTGCCGCCCGCCTAGCTGCTCCCTCCCGCCCGTCTAGCTAGCTCTGCAAGAGCACTCCACGCTCCTAACCGCCCGCCCAGGCCCTGCACCAGCGTCTCCTAGGTCCTGAAGCTACCCCGACCCTTCGGCCCTGCAGCTTCACCCTAGCCCGTCCCTCTCTTCTTCACCTCTCTCCCTCTACTCTATCTCCCTTCTTCTGCAGCTCTTCTCTCCTGCTCAACTCAGGACCACCACCTCTCCTCTCCCTCACCCAACCACTCTTCACCCGTCCGTCACTCATCTATCTCTTCCTTTTCCCGTTTCACGCCGGAAGACCACCAATCTCGAGCTCGGAGCTTCCTCGCCTCGAGCTCACCGGAGACAGCACCGCCTTCTCTCTGCACCTCCATCTCTCCAGTCGTCCTCGCCGGATCTGTCACGCCGGCAAGCAAACGAGCACCGTCAAGGGAAGCCGTCACCACCGTAAAGGAGCCTCCCCAGCTGTTCTGTCCTCGCCGGAGTTAGAGGCCGCCGCCACCCCCTGCAGCCGCCAGCGAGACCGACGGAGCCACCCTCCTCCCGGCCGGAGCCTTCCCCGCGCCTGCGTCTTCCCTGCCGCCGCCGCCGTGAGCTTGAACAACCTTTTGGCTTAATTCCAATCGGGCCCCCTCTCTTTTGGTATATTTACATTTCGGCCCACCTTAGTTTTGTGTTAATTACAGTTTGTACCCAGAGTCTTGGTTATTGCAGTTTTGACCCAGATTTCTGGATTGTTGCATTTATACCCTTTGATTGGGTTTTTGTCGGAAATTGCCCCAAGGTTTTAATCGTGATTTTATGACCAATTTTCTAGTATGGAGCTTTTTCCACGGAAGGGTAATTACGGGATTTTTAACGTTGGCTTTTGAAAACGAGTTTTACCTTAGGACTTTATATATAATATTGTATGATCAAATTTAGCATAGGAGCTAAATTTGTGTAGTTTTGATGATAGGTTCCGAAGCCCGATAAAGGCCAACGAATCCATATCGACATCCATAGATCGTCTTCCATCCTTTGACGTCACGTGAGTACCCTCTCCCTCGAGCTAATGATCTTACCTCGATCTAGTTATGTTTAGTAGTATCATGTTAGGTTGGATTTAGCATAACTTAGAGTGAATGCCATGTATTGGTTTTTGGGACCTTAGGAGAGTGTGATGAGCGTGTTAGACCTCGTAGGCGTTTATGTTGTTCTTGACTGTGAGTATGATAGATTCTAGGATGCGGTCCTAGAACGAGAGTCAAATGATCTTGCGTAGATCATTATGTGTAGAAGTCCTATACTTCTTGAGTTGAGCGGGTTTTGATGGATATTTGTTGTGAGCAGGTTGTGTGCTTCCTCCCAAGAGAAGCGAGAGCGTTTGAGAGTTAGCGTTTGGGACGAGGTAAGTCTCCGGACTTACTTAGCTCGTATTATATGTATTAGCATTGATGTGTGTTTGGTGGTGTGTGTTTATGCTATGTTATAACAATTAAACCGGTAATTAGGACCACCGACCTTATATGTATATGTTGGCCCAAGTGCTTGATAGCGGGAGGTGACATCACTGCCTACGACCGAGTAAGTCTAGGAGGTTCTCGGCGACTAGACCGGCGGGTTAAATGGTCGGGTGCATCCGTACCATTCTTTGCCGGTAAGTAGGGACCGAGGCGAGACCACGGTGGTCTCGTGTCACAACAGAAGTTGAATTAGAATAGAATACGACTTAATAATAAAAGATAATAAACTGACTGGACTTGTGTGATTTATGTTTTGTGTTATGTATGTGTTTGTGCCTTCACCACTTTTCTAATGCTTAGAATATTAGCTAACGGTTTTAAACCGTTTGTGTAGATGACTTGCAGGCTAGGGATGCCGCCGAGTGAGGCGGAGGAGTGGACAGCCGGGGTCTCCGTACATTATAGGACGGGGATGTTTTTGGGTTATGTTTTCGTATTGTGGTTTATGTTGTACGGTTTAAGTTTCGTATTAGAGTCGTGTTGTTTTGAGGACTCGGCTGAGTTTCCAAGATGTAGTTTCTTACTTTTCGGTTTCCGCATACATTAAAAATGTTTTGAGTTTGCCTTTATTTGTCCCTTGTTGGAAGGTCCGGTGAAATTGTTGTCAAGCTAAGGGTCGGGACCCATTGTGAGGTCTCGCCCGTAGCATCCCGAGTCCCGTGGATTTGGGGTGTTACAAAGAAATTCTCTCCATGGCACCAGGAATCAAGAGTCTCTGTTAGATTCATAGTCGGATCCATGTGTCTGACAATCTCATCTCTCGCTCCGAGAATGGCCTTAATAAGAGGTTAGTCACGCATGTGAGCCACCCAATCACAACGCTCAGTCACCTGGAGATAACGGTGGTGTACCCATTTGACCCAAAGGCTATCACGGCTGGTATGGATGTGCTGGTAATGCTTGGACATGAAGGCCAAGTTCCTTGCACGAAGATCAAAAAGGCCAAGACCTCCTTCTTTCTTCGGCAAGCAGACCCTGTTCCAAGCAAATCTTGGCCAGCTCTAGAGGAAACTCCTGCATAACCCAATCAGATGGTCCATGACGAGTCCTGGAATAGGAAGAATGGAAAGCCAGAAGCAAACATTTCCCTGAAGGACAACACGGATTAGCTCAAGGCCACCATCAAATGACAAATGCCTCTTGTTCCAAGCACTGATATGTCTCTCAATGCGCTCAATAAGGGGGGAATAATCTACCATCATAAGCCGGTGTGGTGCCACCGGAATGCCCAAATAACGGAAAGGGAACTCACCAGCAGCTAAGCCGGAGCACTATATCAATTCAGCATCCTCCGTCGTGGGAACAGAAGCAAGGTAGATAGAGGACTTGAACAGGCTAAGAGCAAGTCCCGAGATCCTCTCGAATTGGCGAATACAACCCAACAAGATATCGACAGAAGCCAATAAGATACGACGTTTTATGAGTTTTATTGATTTTCGAAGAATTTCGTGTACTACCTGTAACACCCCAAATCCGCGGGACTCGGGGTGCTACTGGGCGAGACCTCACAATGGGTCCCGACCCTTAGCTTGACAACAAGTTCACCGGACCTTTCAACAAGGCACAAATAAAGGCGAAAACTCAAACATTTTTAATGTATGCGGAAACCGAAAAGTAAGAAACTACAACTTGGAAACTCAGTCGAGTCCTCAAAACACACACTCCAATACGAAAACTTAAACCGTACACATAAACAAAAAGGTAACCCAAAAACATCCCCGTCCTATAATGTACGGAGACCTCGGCTGTCCACTCCTCCGCCTCACTCGGCGGCATCCCTAACCTGCAAGTCATCTACACAAATGGTTTAAAACCATTAGCTAATATTCTAGGCATTAGAAAAGCGGTGAAGGAACAAACACATACATAGCACATAACATAAAACATGCAAGTCCCGTTTATTATCTTTTTATTACTTAGTCATATCCCGTTCTAATTCAACTTCGGTTGTGACACGAGACCCCAATGGTCTCGCCTCGGTCCCTACTTACCGGCAAAGAATGGTATGGATGCATCCTCGCATCTAACCCTCCGGGCTGGTCACCGAGAATCCCCTAGACCTCACTATGGGCTAGGCAGTATTGTCACCGCCCGTTATCATACACTTGGGCCAAAATATATATATAAGGTCGGTGGTCCTATTTACCGATTTAATAGTTATAGAAAAATCATAAACACGCACCACCAAACACACATCAATTCTAATACGTAAAATACGAGCTAAGTAAGTCCGGAGACTTACCTCGTCCCAAACGCTAACTCACACAACGCTCTCGCTTCCCTTGGGAAGAAGTACACAACCTGCTCACAACAAGGTATCCATAAAAACCCGCTCAACTCTTCTACACAAATGATCTACGCAGGATCATTTGACTCACATTCTAGGACTGCATCCTAGAGTCTACCATAATTACCATCAAAATGACGTAAAAGCCAACGAGGTCTAAACACGCTCATCACATTCTCCTAAGGTCTCAAAAGCCGCTACTTGGCATTTCTCCTAAGTTATGCTAGTTCCAACCTATCATGATACTACTAAATATAACTAGATCGATATGAATTCGTGGCTTTTATCGGCTTTGGAACCTAGGATCAAACTACACAATTTAGCCCATACGCTAAATTGATCATCAAATATAATATATCGAAACCTAATATAAAACTCGTTCATAATTTCCGAGGTTAAAACTCGCTAACGTATTTTCCGGGGAAATTATACATTTCCTAAGACATATGGGTCAAATCTGTAATTAATACAAAACTGAGGGGCTTAAGTGTAATTATACCGAATAAGAGGGGCCCGACCGAGAATAAGCCCGAAGGCTGTCCAAGCTCACTGCGGCGGCGGGGGACGGCTCCGGCCGGGAGGAAGGCGGCTCCGTGGCCTTCCTTGGAGGCTGCAAGCAGGTGGTGGCCGGCCTCTAGCTCCGGCGAGGGTAGTGCAGGGGAGAAGAGCCGTTGCTCACCCGAGGCTGAAGGAAACGGCGGCGTAGGGAAGTGGTCGGCGTCGGTGGCTCCAGGCGAGGCGCGGCGACGGCGTTCTCTTGGGGTGACAGGCTCCCCGTGGCAGCCGGGGAAGACCCAATCCAGAGATGGAGGGAGAAGCCTTGGTCGTGGTGCAGCTTCCTCCTGGTTCCCGGCGACAGGTTCGAGAGTGCCAAAGAGAGGAGAGGGCCGAGGTCTTGCACAGGGCGAGGGGTCGGCTACTGTAGGGGAGCAGGGACGGACGAGGCCGACGGGTCGGCTTCTGCAGGCTCTACAGGCCTAGGCGCAGGCTAGGCGGGCGGCTAGCTCCTACGGCTGTAGCTGGGCGGCAGCTAGGCTGCTCCAAAAGAAAGGCAAGGGGAAGAGGAAAGAGTAGGCTGCGGGAAGAAGGAGAAAGAAAAGAAAAGAGAAAAGAAAAAGAAAAAAAAAAAGAAAATTTTTTTTTAAATAGGAGTAAGTAACCCGAAACCCGGAACCGGAAAAGTTTCGACTCGGGAAACTTTTTCGACGTTTTTACAAAAAATATAATACGGATATACGGGAACGTATTCCAAACCGAATAAAAAAAATACTCGGGAAAGATCCATAAAACGCTCTCAGTCCGGAATAAAATTTCCGGGCGTTACAACTAACCCCCCTAAAAACAAGTTTCGTCCCGAAACTTGCTAAACCCAACACTCTCCAACATACCCGTCTCGTAAACCGGTAGAACTCATAAAAGGTACACTATCGGCTCTATGGCGGTCTATCCAATCTATCCCAAGGATGACTTCTTCATCCACTAAGTACATGGCAAAGAAATCGGCCAACCACTCTCGATTTCCCAAACGAATGGGACAACCGCGTACCTCTCGGGTACCCTTAACCATACCTCCATCGGGTAACCCTATAATAGAGGGTCTCCCCTCTACCGTAGCTGAGGGCAAACTAGCTACACAATCATCGGATATAAACGAGTGCGTAGCACCCGTATCAAATAAAACTCGGACCGAAAAGCCGTGAATCTGAATAGTACTTGGGGCTGCCGGCGCTGGAGGATCAACGGCGCTCCTCAACTCAAATACCCTGGCCTGTGTGCCTCTGGTCTCCTGGGTACCTCCACTACAACCTCCACCTCGGCCCTGCCCCTGAGCTGATCCATGAGTACGGGCCTGACCCTGACCCTGGCCCCTCTGCTGAGAGCCTTGTAACTGATACTGTGGCGGCCTCTGGCTGCCCCCTGCTATGCCAGCCGGCGAAGATCCCTGTTGTGACTGGGACTTGCCCTGACGGAAAAACGCGGCTCGGTGACCCATTTGACCACAAGTGAAACAAGCCACGGGCGGCTTCCTACATGTTTTCTTCGTATGTCCAAACCCTCCACAACCGTAGCATTGAAGTCCTCCGTCTGATGCTTGTCTCGACGGCTGAGGACCAGAACGTCCTGGAGTCTGGCTACGTCCCTGACCAGCTACCCCGTCTCCTGAACTAGCTGGTGCCGTCCTCTGTCTCTTGTCCGGTCCCCCGGACTGTGCTGTCCTCCTAGACCCAGGGTGGTCTCTCTCATAGGGCGAAGCCCGGTCCTGGTACTCCGCCAGTGATGCACAACGAAATCCCGCAAGGTAAGCACGGGTGGACTCCCTCAGTCTCCTGGAGAAGAGATAGACATGCTGGTCCGCTCGGGGTGCAGAGGGTCCTAGCAAGGCTAACTCCGCCCGAAATCGCCTAATCGCCTCAATGACTGGGACGTCCTCGAATCCTGCCTCCAGGAAGTCCTGGACTCTGTCACTCCTCAGTGAAGCTGCGCAAAAGGTCTCCCTAACGAGGCTTAGTAGCTGATCCATCCTTGTCACACCGCCTCTAACTATCCTCCACCAATACTGGGCCTACTCTCGAAACAGGGTCTGGACTATCTCAACCTGCCTCTCCTCTGGGCAACGGATCGCCTCTAAAGGTGACTCTACGTGCCCAATCCAGTGCTCAACTTCTAACCCTACCTTCCCGTCGAAGTAGGGTACATGCTGCTGGTTGAAAGCCGTCAACCACGAATCAGGTCTCGGAGACCTTAGCTCGTCTCTCGTCCTAGCAACCTCCACAACTGGCTCGGGTGCAACCACTGCCGGTCCAACTATCTTTGGTGCAACCCGAATCTGGGTCACCCTCTGTGTGACCTCAACTGATCTCGCTGGTGCAGGTGCAGGCACCGGTGGTGCGGGAGGTGGTGCTCCAGTCCTAAATGCCTCCTCAACTCGTCGTACATAGTCTCCAAATACAGTAGCTCCAATGAACGCTCCCCCAGTTCTGCCAGATGGAGAACCCTGCGCCCCGAACCTCAGCACGGTTTTATCCCTAGCCTCAGGAACGATGCTCTCTGCGACCTCCTTTATTGGGGCCTCTGCTGCTGGTGCACCCACAACTGGGGGGTCCGCAATGGGAATGCGTCCCCGACTTCTACCTCTCGTACCTAGAGGTCTTCCTACTCGTCCCCGTCCTCTTGGGGCGGTAGGGGGAAGTGGTGGTCAACCCCTGGCGGGTCCCACGTAGGAGGTAGCTCTCGTAAATGCGTGGTACTACTTATAATCCGGTATAATAACTTCTAAAAGCATAAATATAACATGATCATAATACACATCCAAGGCAGGCAAACTCAAACATCCTAAGGTCGCATACATAGCTAAGTACATACAATATCCACAAACATCCTAAGGTCATATATATATATATATATAACTATATATATACCTATTTCTAATCCGGAGATCTACGTCGCCGAGGTTTGCGGAAGGAGCGGTGGTCCCGTACATTCTAACCCAAACCCGACTCATGCATATGATTTTGAAAACGAAAAGTCAGAACCCGTGGGGGTTCTGTTTTATACCTCATTCGGCCTTTAAAAAGATTGCGTGTGTCATTGTTGTCAACCTAGGGCTCTGATACCACTTTTGTAACACCCCAAATCCGCGGGACTCGGGGTGCTACTGGGCGAGACCTCACAATGAGTCCCGACCCTTAGCTTGACAACAAGTTCACCGGACCTTTCAACAAGGCACAAATAAAGGCGAAAACTCAAACGTTTTTAATGTATGCGGAAACCGAAAAGTAAGAAACTACAACTTGGAAACTCAGCCAAGTCCTCAAAACACACACTCCAATACGAAAACTTAAACCGTACACATAAACAAAAAGGTAACCAAAAAACATCCCCGTCCTATAATGTACGGAGACCCCGGCTATCCACTCCTCCGCCTCACTCGGCAGCATCCCTAACCTGCAAGTCATCTACACAAACGGTTGAAAACCGTTAGCTAATATTCTAGGCATTAGAAAAGCGGTGAAGGCACATACACATACATAGCACATAACAAAAAACACGCAAGTCCCGTTTATTATCTTTTTATTACTTAGTCATATCCCGTTCTAATTCAACTTTGGTTGTGACACGAGACCCCAATGGTCTCGCCTCGGTCCCTACTTACCGGCAAAGAATGGTACGGATGCATCTGCCCATCTAACCCGCCGGGCTGGTCGCCGAGAATCCCTTAGACCTCACTATGAGCTAGGCAGTATTGTCACCGCCCGTTATCATACACTTGGGCCAAAATATATATAAGGTCGGTGGTCCTATTTACCGATTTAATAGTTATAGCAAAAACATAAACACGCACCACCAAACACACATCAGTGCTAATACGTAAAATACGAGCTAAGTAAGTCCGGAGACTTACCTCGTCCCAAACGCTAACTCACACAACGCTCTCGCTTCCCTTGGGAAGAAGTACACAACCTGCTCACAACAAGGTATCCATAAAAACCCGCTCAACTCAAGAAGTTTAGGACTTCTAACAAATAATCTACGCAGGATCATTTGACTCACATTCTAGGACTGCATCCTAGAGTCTACCATAATTACCGTCAAAATGACGTAAAAGCCGACGAGGTCTAAACATGCTCATCACATTCTCCTAAGGTCTCAAAAGCCGCTACTTGGCATTTCTCCTAAGTTATGCTAGTTCCAACCTATCATGATACTACTAAACATAACTAGATCGATATGAATTCGTGGATTTTATCGGCTTCGGAACCTAGCATCAAACTACACAATTTAGCCCATACACTAAATTGATCATCAAATATAATATATCGAAACCTAATATAAAACTCGTTCATAATTTCCGAGGTTAAAACTCGCTAACGATTTTCCGGGGCAATTATACATTTCCTAAGACATATGGCTCAAATTTGTAATTAATACAAAACTAAGGGGCTTAAGTGTAATTATACCGAATAAGAGGGGGCCCGACCGAGAATAAGCCCGAAGGCTTTCCAAGCTCACTGCGGCGGCGGAGGACGGCTCCGTGGCCTCCCTTGGCGGCTGCAAGCAGGTGGCGGCCGGCCTCTAGCTTCGGCGAGGGCAGTGCAGGGGAGAAGAGTCGCTGCTCACCCGAGGCTGAAGGAACGGCAGCGTAGGGAAGTGGCCGGCGTCGGCGGGGCTCCAGGCGAGGCGCGGCGACGGCGTTCTCCTGGGGTGACAGGCTCCCCGTGGCGGCCGGCGAAGACTCGGTCGTGGTGCAGTTTCCTCCTGGTTCCCGACGACAGGTTCGAGAGGGGGAGGCTGGTGGCTTCTCCGACGAGCTCGAGGGCGCCTGGACGCAGAGAGGGAAGAAAGAGACGGTGGAGAAGGAGGTGGCAGGATGGAGGTGAGGTTGCCGGGCGTGGAAGAGAAGGGAGAGGGGTAGAGTGAGCGTGGGGAGTGAGTGCCGGAGAGAGGAGAGGGCCGAGGTCTTGCAGAGGGCGAGGGGTTGGCTGCTGCAGGGAAGCAGGGACGGACGAGGCCGAGGGATCGGCTGCTGCAGGCTCTGCAGGCCTAGGCGCAGGCTAGGCGGGCGGCTAGCTCCTGCGGCTGTAGCTGGGCGGCAGCTAGGCTGCTCCAAAAGAATGGAAAGGGGAAGAGGAAAGAGCAGGCCTCGGGAAGAAGGACAAAAGAAAAAGAAAAGAGAAAAGAAAAAGAAAAAATAAAAATAATAAAAAAATAGTTTAAAATAAGAGTAAGTAACCCGAAACCCGGAACCGGAAAAGTTTCGACTCGGGAAACTTTTCTGACGTTTTTACGAAAAATATAATATGGATATACGGGAACGTATTCCAAACCGAATAAAAAAATACTCGGGAAAGATCCATAAAACGCTCTCAGTCCGGAATAAAATTTCCGGGCGTTACACTACCCTCTTTGAACATTTTCAAAAAACGCAAAGTTTTAAACTATTGATTTTTTTTGATCGGACACACTCTATATGCCATAAAACTTGTATGAAAAATGTTTCACTCTTTTTGGAACAATAGATACGACGTTTTTTGAGTTTTATCGATTTTCGAAGAATTTCGTGTACTACCCACTTTGAACTTCTTCAAAAATTGCAAAGTTTTAAACTGTTGATTTTTTTTGATCGGATACACTCTATAAACTATAAAACGTGTATAAAAAAAGATTCACTGTTTTTGTAACAACAGATACGACGTTTTTGTGTTTTATCGATTTTCAAAGAATTTCGTCTACAATCCCCTTTGAACTTTTTCAAAAAACGCAAAGTATTAAACTATTGCTTTTTTTTATTGGACACAATCTATAAACCATGAAACGAGTACAAAAAAATTTTCACGCTTTTTGGACCAACAGATACGACGTTTTTTGAGTTTTATCAATTTTCGAAGAATTTCGTGTACTACCTCCCTTTGAACTTTTTCAAAAAACGAAAATTTTTAATACTGTTGATTTTTTTGAACGGAAACACTCTATAAACCATAAAACGTGTACAAAAAAAAATTTCACGCATTTTTGACCAACGAATACGACGTTTTTTGTGTTTTATCGATTTTCAAAGAATTTCGTTTACTACCCCTTTGAACTTTTTCAAAAAACGCAAAGTTTTAAACTATTTCTTTTTTTTAATCGGACACACTATATAAACCATGAAACGAATACAAAAAAAGTTTTACGCTTTTTGGACCAACGGATACGACGATTTTTGAGTTTTATAAATTTTCGAAGAATTTCGTGTACGAGACCCCCCCTTGAACTTTTTCAAAAAACGCAAAGTTTTAATACTGTTGATTTTTTTGATCGGACAAACGTTATAAACCATAAAACGTGTACAAAAAAAGTTTCACGCTTTTTGCACCAACGAATACGACGTTTTTTGTGTTTTATCGATTTTCAAAGAAATTTCGTCTACTACCCTTTCAACTTTTTCAAAAAAGGCAAAATTTTAAACTATTGCTTTTTTGAATTTGACACACTCTATAAACCATGAAACGAATACAAAAAAAAGTTTCACGCTTTTTGGACCAACGGATACGATGTTTTTTGTGTTTTATCGATTTTCGAAGAAATTTCGTACCGTTTGAACTTTTTCAAAAAACACAAAGTTTTAAACTATTGATTTTGTTTGATCGGACACACCCTATAAACCATAAAATGTGTACGAAAATTTTTTCACTCTTTTTGGAACAACAGATACGACGTTTTTTGAGTTTTATCGATTTTCGAAGAATTTCGTGTACTACCCACTTTGAACTTCTTCAAAAAACGCAAAGTTTTGAACAGTTGATTTTTTTTATTACACTCTATAAACCATAAAACGTATACAAAAAAAGATTCACTCTTTTTGGAACATCAGATACCACGTCTTTTGAGTTTTATCGATTTACGAAGAATTTTGTGCACTACCCACTTTCAACTTCTTCAAAAAACGCAAAGTTTTAAAGTGTTGATTTTTTTGATAGGATACACTCTATATATACCATAAAACGTGTACACAAATAGTTTCAAGCTTTTTGAACCAACGGATACGACGTTTTTTGAGTTGAATCAATTTTCGAAAAATTTCGTGTACTAACCCCATTTGAACTTTTTCAAAAAATGCAAAGTTTTAAAACTGTTGATTTTTTTGATCGGACCACTCTATAAACCATAAAATGTGTACAAAAAAAGTTTCACGCTTTTTGCGGGTAAAGGTAAATTCATAGAAAAAAATAAGTATTCATAAACCAAATTGGTTTATGAATACGGCAAACAAGTTAGTGTACATGGTGCCCAAACATGGAGACTAAGACGTAAAACAAAGAAATCTGAAAAAGCAAGATCTCAAGGCGAACATGCAAGTCCCCAAGTAGACCCAAATACCCGCAATAAAATGATACATATAAATCATGCACTCATAATCTGCTAGATCATACTCAAAAGGCCCATCCACCTTCGGCAAAGCCATCAGCAGATGAGAACCAAGAGAGCCAAGCGCGACTAGCTCCATCAAGATAAGACATCCCCCACCTTCGGCATGGCCATCAGTAGGGAAGAGGTTAGACCTGGAAAGAGTGTCATCATCAGTCATGATATCTCTCATGTCAGCACTAAACATCAATGGCTTACAAACCAACTCTAGAAGGGAACTTCTCATGGAGGAGTCTAAAAACATGGGATCTGATAAACCGAACCAAAACGTCAATAGAGATCCTATTTCCGTTAAAAACCAAGGCATTCCTGGAATGCCATAAATAATAGACCGTAGATGAGAGGGCGTAGATCCTATGTCTGCTCGTCCAACCTCTTCCAATAGCCGAAAGTCTCAACCACTCAAGAGATGTTGCGATAGAAGTCAAGCTACAGGACATGCCAAATCCCATCACAAACCTGTTTTCAAACCTCTCTAGCATACGTGCATCCAAAGAACAAGTGGTCGTCTGACTCACTAGCACCTCGGCACCAGCTACAAGTCAGACCAATGTCAAGAAAACACAACCTATCTCTCGCGGATAGGCGTCCAAGGATGCCCATCCAGAGAATAAAGCAATGTTTCGGCGTATTCCCCGAATCCCAAACCAATTTGTACCAGTCCACAATATGTCCATGCTCTATAATTATATCATATGCTCGATTCACCAAGAACTTCTCTCCATGGCACAAGAATCAAGAGTCTTTGTTAGACTCATAGTCAAATCCATGTTTCTGACAATCTCATCTCTCGCTCCGAGGATAACCTTCATAAGAGGTGAGTCACGTATGTGAGCTACCCAATCGCAAGGCTCAGTCGCCTAGAGATAACGGTGGTGTATCCATCTGACCCAGAGGCAATCACGGATGGTATGGATGTGTTGGTAATGCTTGGACATAAAGGCCAAGTTCCGTGCACGAAGATAAAAAAGGCCAAGACCTCCTTCTTTCTTCTGCAAGAAGACTCTATTCCAAGCAACTCTCGGCCAGCTCCAGAGGAAACTCCTGCATAACCCAATGAAACGGTCCATGACGAGGCCTGGAATAGGAAGAATGGAAAGCCAAAAGCAAACATTTCCCTTAAGGACAACACGGATCAGCTCAAGGCGACCATCAAAGGACAAATGCCTCCTGTTCCAGGCGCTGATATGTCTCCCAATGCGCTCGATAAGGGGGGGATAATCAACCATCTTAAGCCGGTGTGGTGCCACCGAAATTCCCAAATAACGGAAAGGGAACTCGCTAGCAGCTAAGTCGGAGAACTGTATCAAATCGGCAGCCTCAGTGGTGGGAACGGAAGCAAGGTAGATAGAGGACTTGGACAGGCTAAGTGCAAGTTCCGAGATCCTCTCGAATCTGCGAATACAACCCAATAAGATATCCACAAAAGCCCTATCACCACGACTGAATAAGACAACATCATCAGCATACATCAGGTGAGCAATACGAAAAGCTCTGCAATGTTGGTGGAACTGGAACTCAGGGTTCGTAGTTTTACGGCGGATCATCCTAGATAAGAACTCCATACATATAACAAATAAGAGAGGGGAAAGGGGGCATCCCTGGCGAAGGCCCCGTCAACCCCGGAAGTGGCCATGTGAAGTCTTGTTAACCCGGATGGAGTAGGACACCGTAGTGACGCACTCCATCACCCAGTCAATGAACCTAGTCGGGAACAAGAGCTCTGTAACACCCCGAATTCTGGGAATCCGGAGCGTTACTGGCTAGGACCTCACAGTGGGTCGCGAGCTTAGTTTGACAACAATTTCACAACGGACCTTGCATCAAGGCACAAATATTAAAATAGTAAATCCTTAAATAAAGTACTCAACGTATAAAGACGTGACCAACATAACACAACCAATCTCTAGGACGAGTAAGTCTACAGTAAAAATCAACTAAGGAAATAAATAACTGTAATAAATACCCGAACACCCGGTCCTAGTACAAAAACCCTGGCTGACCACTTCACTCTCGATCTCTCGGTAGAGATCTAACTTGCATTATCTAACAACAAGGTATAAACCGTTAGCTACAAATATAATACTAAAGTGTCACTAGAGCACAAACACACACGAGGAATATACAATAAATCACTCAACATGTACACACAGATCCGGTTTATTATCTTTTCATTACGTGACTTGATCTAGTCTAATTTCCATCTTATTTTGTAACACAAGAGTCTCCCGACTCCTGCCCCCGTCCCCGTAAACCAGTAGGGCTGGTGTATGTACCTCTTCCCGTATACCTACTGGACTGGTCGCGGGGCAATCCTCCGGCACCATCGGCCCGGACCGACGGTTACGGAACGTTATCATACACTTGTGCCTTACTTAACAACAAAGTACCGTGATCTAATCCGTTCATTTTATTTCTAATAATATAACACACACCACTCAAATGCACACTCAGTATAAAATGGTAACTAAGTGAGTCCTACAAACTCACCTTATCGATGCTGGTCTCAAAGTCTCGCGATCTTGCCAGCCAAAGATCCGATTGTCCTGTTCCATAATTTACCCATTCTTAGAACCATTTCAATCTTACTTTCGTTCACTTATCATTCTCACAATCAGGGTATGACATCTAGAGTCAATACCCTCAATTCTTTTAACATTTCGATTCGGGGACCTACGCGTCCATCTGAGTTCTCCTAATAATAGCATACTCTTCCAATAGCCGATCTAGTCGAAAAGCATTATTATTCTAATCACAAGAATAACCCGTCGATTCTCTAATCTTATTCCGAACTCGGTAACACACTCGCTCGTTCCCACTAACTTAGGTTCCAGTTCTATTTCTATATGTATCCAACATCATCCGCTTTCTCACTATTTAGTCTCTCAAGCCGTTTCACTAAAATAACAATTTCTCCCCTTGTTACAATTCCCAATTTTTCGGTCGTTCCGCACTAGTTCCGTACCTAGCTTATTTCTACTTTTCTCTATCCGGACTCGTAATCAAATTCTCACATCATTACTCCACTATCAGTTCCACATTTTCATTCCGGAAAGATGGATCGCAAATAACCGGGTTGGACGGTACCAGCTAGTGTCACTTGGTAATCCACACATCTCAAGTTCGATTCCTAACTTGCACAAAACATAGCAATTCGGTTATAACCCTTTCCACACGTCCATAGTTCGAATCATCACACTAGCGTTGTGTGGTTTACCACAAGTAGGTGCACAGTGAATCAAGGATTAGAAACTCACTATCAGAGAGCCAAACATAATTCTAATTGTGTAGGTGTCAAACGTTTGCGAGCTGGGCGGAGCGAACACAAGAAATGGTAAGGTATCGAGGTCTTACCCGTTCGTACCTGAACACTTAACAAATTATTCAGTTGACTTCCACGCCATTTTTAAGGATGAACGGGATAGAGAGAGGCTTACACTGTCGGGTAGGCGAGCAACGATGGAGATACACGAACTGAAACGGAGAGGCGGAAGGGAGAAGACTCGAGAACAGGGCGGTGGATCTGTGGTGAAACGGAAAGGTAGCGAGGCAGAGTGTTAGAGGAAGGAAGGTAGCGGTCTCGGTTTAGCCGTGATCGGGGCCGATGCGAGGTGTAGCGGTGCGAGTTGCGTACTGGTGGTTCATAGTGAGGAGAAGTCGGAAGGATAGGGCATGGTCGAGGGAGACGAGGGAAAAACACCGGCGAAAGAGAGCGAGGTCTGAAGTTGGAATGGACAACGGTTTCGATCGGGAGTAACGTAGTCGGTGTGTTCACTTCAGCTTCAATGTCGAAGTAATAGCTCATTAAGAGCGTGGACCGCCGTTATTGATGAGAAGAGGGCGAGTGTCGGGGAGACGAAGCAGGGACAAAGATAGCTTCTACCGTTTGGTATTGCACGGCACATGAGGAAACGCGTAGACAGGCCGGCCCAGGTAGAAGAAGGCGTGGCCCAAGAGGAAAGAAGCAGTTGGTCGGAGAAGAGAAGCAAAGATGAAGGCTGGGCCGATTCGGTTTGGTTCCCTGCAAAGACTTAATCCGACCCGGTCCGGCTCAGTAACACACAATATCATCTGGTCTGGTTCGGTCTTGAAATAGGTTAACAAAATTCTAAATTAAATCGTTAATTTAATTTCCGAAAATTTTCGGTTATTACATCAGTTCCCCCTTAAAATAAGTTTCGTCCCGAAACTTAAGGTGACATACGGTTTATCCGGCTTCCGGATTTCCGAGCTATAACATGATTATTTTAATAAGCACTCTCTTTCCTTAAAACCCGGTCGGACCGGTATCATACACGTCAGCAATATATCAATAATCAACCAAGGTCTACATGAAATAAACATAATAAACAAATATCACATAATGATCTCAATCTAACTCGTCAACCGAAAGCCGACACTAGCTCGGTAAATTGCTCCCGGTACGAGCTCTTAATGCTATCCTCTGTCTCCCTGGTAGCCTCATCTATTCCCCGGAGGGACCATTGAACCTTAAGCAAAGGAATCTCCTTCGACCGTAGTCGTCTAACGCCCCTCTCTAAAATAGCTACCGGGTATTCTGCAAAAGTATGGTCCGGCTGAGTTGTCAAATCCTCACGATTGACAAGATGTCGGGGGTCCGGTATCTATTCCCTGAGCTGGGATACATAGAATACCGGATGTATGCTCTCCAAGGCAGGTGGAAGGGCTAACCGATAAGCAACCTCCCCTACCCACTCCAGTATCTCAAAGGGTCCGACATATTTGGAGCTTAACTTTCCCTTAATGCCGAAACGCCTAACCCCTCGGGTCGGTGATATCCTCAACCATACGTGTGAACCGACCCGGAACTCTAGTGGTCTGCGCCTCTTATCAACATAAGACTTCTGGCGACTCTGAGCGGCTAGCATGCGCTCTCGGATCAAGGCTACCCGAGCCATATCGTCTTGTATCTGCTCCGGAGCAATCCCTCCGGCCTCACTAGCATCCTCCCAGCATAGTGGTGTACGACACTTCCGAACGTATAACGCCTCACAAGGAGCCATACCAATAGACGAGTGATAGCTATTGTTGTATGAAAACTCCACTAAAGGTAGGTGATCGGGCCATACCTGTCTCCAATCTAGTACACATGTTCTCCAAGGTCTGGATGGTCCTCTCGGACTGACCATCTGACTGCGGGTGGTAAGCCGTGGTGAAATGTAAACTGTTCCCTAGAACGGTATGCACCTGCTCCCAAAATCTCGAAGTGAACCTTCCATCTCTATCCGAGACGATGGTCCGGGGCACCCCGTGCAATCTCACGATTTGCCTTGTGAACTCCTCTGCTAATCGGCTCATTGGCCACAACCCAAATGGGGTCAAAACTCCGGCTCGGTCTCAACCATGTGACAAAGTCCATCGATATATCCTCCCACTTGTACTGCGGAACTGGAAGTGGGTGGAGATCTCCTCCTAGTCAGTGATGCTCAATCTTAACCTGCTGACAGGTCGCACACTGGTACACAAACTTACTCACATCCGGTTTCAGACCGCTCCACCAGTAGGAACGTCTGATATCTCTATACATCTTACTCGTACCTGGGTGTACCGAGTAAGGAGTAGCATGAGCCTCTTGTATGATCAGCTGCCTCAGCTCCTCATCAAATGGGACACAAACACGCCCTTGGCGTCTTATCACTCCATCTCCTTCTATCAAAAATTGTGGTGCCTCATTATGGGACATCCTCTCCCGAATCTTGGATATGGTGGGGCAGATATCCTACTTCTGTCGGATCTCAATCAACAGATCCGGCACAAGATCCAACGCACCTAAGTGCCGATCAGCATCCAGAAACTGAATCCCTACCTCTTGTCGGGCAAGTTCCTTCTGTACCTCGGGCTGAGCCGTCAAACGAGCTATAGCCCTTTCCTGAGGCATCTCTTGCTCCAAGCGTCGGCGACTACATTCACCTTCCTTGGGTGGTACAGAACTTCCAGATCGAAGTCCTTAATCAACTCTAGCCATCTCCTCTGTCGGTTATTCAACTCTAGTTGAGTGAATATGTACTTTAGACTCTTATGGTATGTGAAGATTTGACAAGTAGTCCCAAACAAGTAGTGACGCCGTATCTTAAGACGTGCACTACTGCTGCTAACTCCAGGTCATGAGTGGGGTAGTTCTCCTCGTACGTCTTCAACTAGCGAGATGCATACGCCATCACCTTACCCCTCTGCATCAACACGCACCCCAAGCCTAGCTTGGATGCATTACTGTACACCACGAAGTCCTCTGTGCCCTCTGGCTGGGCTAAGATCGGAGCAGAAGTCAACCTCCTCTTCAGCTCCTCAAAATTCCTCTAGCAAGACTCAGACCACACAAAGCGGGTGGTCTTCCTCAAAAGACCGGTAAGTGGTCGGGCAATGACTGAAAATCCTTCCACGAACAGTCTGTAGTATCCAGCTAACCCCAGGAAGTTGCGCACCTCCTTAACATTCCTAGGAGGCTGCCATGACGAAACAGACTCGATCTTGACCGGATCCATCTTGATCCCCTCGGCCGTCACCACATGCCCCAGAAAGGCTACCTCTGACATCCATAACTCACACTTGGACAACTTAGCATAGAGCTGGTTGTCCAGTAGTACCTGCAACACTGTCCTTCTAACACCCCAAATCCGCGGGACTCGGGATGCTACGGGCGAGACCTCACAATGGATCCCGACCCTTAGCTTGACAACAATTTCACCGGACCTTTCCAACAAGGCACAAATAAAGGCAAAACTAAAAAACCGTTTATAATGTATGCGAACCGAAATGTAAAGAGTACAAAGTGGAAACTCAGCCGAGTCATCAAAACAACATAACCCAAATACGAAAGTCTAAAAGGTACAATAACATTCACAAACTAACGATATGAAACATAACCCAAAAACGCCCCCGTCCTATAATGTACGGAGACCCCGGTTGTCCACTCCTCTGCCTCACTCGGCGGCATCCCTAACCTGCAAGTCATCTACACAAACGGTTTAAAACCGTTAGCTAATATTCTAAGCATTAGAAAAGCGGTGAAGGCACAAACACATACATAACACAAAACATGAATCACACAAGTCCGGTTTATTATCTTTTTTATTATTAAGTCGTATCCCGTTCTAATTCAACTTCGGTTGTGACACGAGACCTCTGTGGTCTCGCCTCGGTCCCTTACCGGCAAGGAATGGTACGGATGCACCCGTCCATCTAACCCGCCGTTATCATACACTTGGGCCAACATATATATAAGGTCGGTACTCCTAATTACCGGTTTCATTGTCATAACTAAAGCATAAACACACACCACTAAACACACATCAATGCTAATACATAGAATACGAGCTAAGTAAGTCCGGAGACTTACCTCGTCACCAAACCCAAGTCACCACACTCTTGCTTCCTTAAGGAGGAAGCCCACAACTTGCTCACAAGAGATATGCATATCAATACATACTCACTCTCAAGAAGTCTTAGACTTCACTCTTAGTGATCTATGCAAGATCACCCAACCCTCAAACTAGGAATGCATCCTAGGTCCCAAGTACTCACCACACACTCTCCACACATGAAACAACCCACAACAATTCATAATTCCACAAGATATTAATCCTCAACCAAAGAGGCACAAGTTAGCCTAGAAGATCCAACATACTCACATGCTCATATCCATCAACTATATCGAGCCTTAAGGGCTCCTAGGTTCACAACCACTAAGTGGCATTCTCAAGCTACTCTAGGCCATCCTAAGCATGCTACTAACATGAATCAACAACAAATCTAAGGAATGAACGAGGAGTGAAAGAGAGGAGAAGCCTACTGTTGCAGAAACCGCAGCCGCGGAGTCAAGCTGGCGCCCCCTGCGGACACAGGAGGCGCCCCCGCGGAACCAGGAGCCGCGCCCGCGGAGGACTGCGTCAAGTGCCAGGAGCCGCCCCGCGGACGTGCCGAGCCTCACCCGCGGACGTGCCGAGCCTCACCCGCGGACGTGCCGAGCCGCACCCTCACTTGTGCCGAGCCGCCCCCGCGCCCGTGCCGTGCCGCCCCTGCGGCTGTCCGCTCCCACGGCTGTGTTGAGCCGCCCCCGCGGGTTCTGTGGAGAACGTGGTTTTCGAATTTGGATCCTTGGCTCCAAAGTCCTTCTTCTCTTGCTGGATCTTCTCCAACCACACACCACGGGTCTTAGGCACCTCTCCTTGACCTAAACGAGCTAAGAACCTAGACATGCAAAGAGTTAAGCAAAACTCCTCAAGATCTTCCTCCATAGCCATGGATGAAGGAGGGAGGAGGAAGAAGGGAAAGGACAGCAAGGAAGAGAGGGAAGGGAGAGGAAAGAGCTTACCAACAGCTTGGGATCTCCTTCTACAGTCCACAGCTTGGATCTTAACCACCAAGGGAGAAGAGAGGAAAAGAGTGGAGAAGAGAAGAGAAGAGATTAGTGCAAGAGTAGAGTAACGTGAGAAATGAGCCAAGGGAGGAGAGAGAGAGAGAGAGAGAGACAAAGTCTGAAAAGAAGGTGTGGGGATCAAGGGGTCAGCTGACCTCTTGTCCCTCACACGGACCGAGGGGTTCGAAAATAACCCCTTGGCATTTTTTAACCCGGAACGCGGGAAAAAAAGAGGAAAAACGACGAGTCGGCTCGGGATTTTCTTAGGAATAAATCCCGGCTCTCGGAATCTCGGGATAACAGGATAACTACAAAGTGCTCCAAGCCCGGAATAAATTCCGGGCGTTACAACTAACCCCCTAAAAACAAGTTTCTTCCCGAAACTTGCTAAACAAACACTCTCCAACCAACCCGTCTCGTAACCCCGTGGAACTCATAAAACGTACACTATCGGCTCTAATCCAAGTCTACAGATCTCATCACATCAAGACCTCGCAAGGTACTCATAACTCATACAAAAATCACATAACATATAAAACAAACAAGGAAGATCTCGGAACTAACCCGACGACCCCATCGATGTCACTATGTCTGCATAAAACTCGGGATAGTTCCTCCGGATACTATCCTCCGTCTCCCAAGTAGCCTCATCGGCTCCTCGCCTCGACCACTGAATCCTCAGCATCGGTATCTCCTTCGATCGAAGGCGTCTCGTACTCCGCTCTAAGACCGCTATCGGGTGCTCTGCAAAAGTATGGTCTGGCTCGACCACTAGGTCCTCGTGACTGATGATGTGTCTCGGGTCATTAATGTACTCTCTCAGCTGAGAGACATGAAAGACCGGGTGTATACCCTCCAACCGCGGTGGCAGTGCTAACCGGTACGCCACCTCACCGACTCTCTCCAAGATCTCGAATGGTCCGACATATCGGGGGCTTAACTTCCCCTTAATGCCGAATCGCCCGACGCCCCGCGTCGGTGATACCCTCAACCACACCTGAGCTCCTACCGTGAACTCGAGAGGTCTACGCCTCCTATCCGCATACGACCTCTGGAGGCTCTGCGCAGCCAACATCCTCTCCCGTATCAAAGCGACCCTCGCCATGTCGTCCTGTAGCTGGACCGGAGCTACAATGCTAGAACTCCCTGGCTCGTCCCAACATAAGGGAGTACGGCATCTCCGCCCATACAATGCCTCATAAGGTGTCATCCCAATCGAAGCGTTCCAGCTGTTATTATACGAAAACTCGACCAACGGGAGGTGATCTGGCCATACCTGACCCCAGTCTAGTACACATGCTCGTAGCATATCCTCTAATGTCTGAATAGTCCACTCGGACTGGCCGTCGGTCTGAGGATGGTATGCGGTGGTGAAATGGAGACTCGAACCTAGGGCGGCGTGTACCTGCTGCCAGAACCTCGAGGTAAAACGCCCGTCCCTGTCCGAGATGATGGTCCTTGGGACTCCATGTAGTCTCACAATCTGACGGGTAAACTCCTCGGCTAAACGACTCACCGGCCACGTTTCCCGTATAGGAATGAAACGTGCGGTCTTCGTCAGCTTGTCTACTACCACCCATATTGCGTCAAAGCTCCTACTCAGTCTCAGATCGGTCACGAAGTCCATGGATATGTCCTCCACTTCCACTGCGGCACGGGCAGTGGGTGAAGCTCTCCTCCGGGTCTCTGGTGGTCGATCTTGACCTGCTGGCAGCTCGCGCATTGGGCCACATATCTAGCTACATCAGGCTTGAGCCCGCCCCACCAATAAGATCTCCTAATGTCCTAGTACATCTTACTCGCGCCTGGGTGCACCGAATAAGGTGTGGAATGGGCCTCATGCAAAATCCGCTCTCTCAGCTCCTGATCCGACGGTACACAAATACGTCCCTGACGTCTCAATAGCCCGTCTGCTCCCATGATAAACTGCGGTGCCTCTCCTCGGGACATCCTGTCCCGGATCCTCATCAAAATGGGACATCTATCATGCTTCTGCAGGATCTCTCCGGACAGGTCAGGTAGTACCTCCAACTCGGACAAACAACCGTCCGTGCCCGGGAACCAGATATCCAACTCCAAACCAACCAAATCCCTCTGCAGTTGAGGCTGAACCGTAAGCCGAGCTATCGCCTCTTCTCGAGGTGTCCTCCTACTCAAAGCATCGGCGACTACGTTCGCCTTCCCTGTATGGTATAAAATCTCCAAGTCAAAATCCTTAATCAGCTCCAACCATCTCCTCTGGCGGTTATTCAACTCCCGTTGAGTGAATATATACTTCAGACTCTTATGGTCTGTGAAGATCTGGCATGTAGCCCCGTATAAGTAGTGTTGCCAGATCTTCAGGGCATGAATCACTGCCGCTAGCTCAAAATCGTGGGTAGAGTAATTCTCCTCGTACGGGTTCAGCTACCGAGAAGCGTACACAATAACCCTACCTCTCTGCATCAAAACTCACCCCAAGCCTAGCTTGGAGGCGTTACTATATACCACAAAATCCTCTACGCCCTCAGGCTGGGCTAACACATGAGCGGAGGTCAACCTCCTCTTCAGTTCCTCGAAGCTGCACTGGCAAGGCTCGGACCAGACGAACCTGGTAGACTTCCTCAGGAAGGAAGTGAGCGGTCGTGCAATCACGGAGAAACCCTCGACAAAACGGCGGTAGTATCCCGCTAAGCCCAAGAAACTGCGCACCTCCTTGACCGTCCTAGGAGGCGGCCATGAGGAAACATACTCTATCTTCGCGAGGTCGACCATGACACCCTCGTCAGAAACTATATGTCCCAAAAATTCCACCTCGGACATCCAAAACTCACACTTAGAGAGTTTAGAGTAAAGCTCTCTATCCTGGAGGACTCGTAGCACCGTCCTCAGGTGTCCCTCATGCTCCTCCCTACTCCGGGAGTAGACTAAGATGTCGTCTATAAACACCACCGTGAACTGGTCCAAGAAGTCGATGAAGATGCCGTTCATCAACTCCATGAAAACGGCGGGTGCATTCGTGAGCCCAAATAGCATCACGACAAACTCATAATGGCCGTATCTCGTCCTGAATGCCTCTTCGGCACGTCCTCCTCTCTCACCCTAACCTGGTGATATCCCGACCTCAAATCAATACGTGAAAACACGGAGGCTCCCTGCAGCTGGTCCAACAAATCATCAAAGCGCGGTAATGGGTACTTGTTCTTGATGGTGACTTTGTTCAACTCTCGGTAATCAATGCATAGCCTCAAAGATCCGTCCTTCTTCCTAACGATGAGGACCGGTGAACCCCAAGGGGAAACGCTCGGGCGTATGAAACTCCTATCGGGTAACTCCTTGAGCTGCTTCTTCAGCTCCAACATCGCGATCGGCGTCATGCGGTATGGAGCCTTGGAAATCGGCCTCGTGCCGGGCTCCAACTCAATAGCAAAATCAACGCTCCTCTACGGTGGTAGCCCGGGTGGCTCCCCGAAAACGTCCTCGAACTCGCATGCCACCGGGATCTCCTCCAGCGATGGTCCCGACTCCTCCTTCATGGAATAACACCAGAAATCCTCGCATCCCTGCCCGATAAGTCTAGTAGCTCGGTCCGCGCTAATGACTGTACCGGCCTTCCCGAGGACGTGCCGAGCCGCACCCGCGCCCGCGGACGACTGCGTCAAGTGCCAGGAGCCGCCCCCACGGACGTGCTGAGCCGCACCCGCGCCTGTACCGAGCCGCACCCGCGGCCGTGCCGAGCCGCATCTGCGCCCGTGTCGCGCCGCACCCACGGCCGTGCCGTGCCGCCCCTGCGGCTGTCCGCTCCCGCGGCTGTGCTGAGCCGCCCCCGCGGGTTTTGTGCAGAACGTCTTCTTCTTCTTCGACTTTGGATCATTGGCTCCAAAGTCCTTCTTCTCTTGCTGGATCTTCTCCAACCACCCACCACGGGTCTTAGGCACCCCTCCTTGACCTAAACGAGCTAAGAACCTAGACATGCAAAGAGTTAAGCAAAACTCCTCAAGATCTTCCTCCATAGCCATGGATGAAGGAGGGAGGAGGATGAAGGGAAAGGACAGTAAGGAAGAGAGGAAAGGGAGAGGAAAGAGCTTACCAACAGCTTGGGAACTCCTTCTGCAGTCCACAGCTTGGATCTTCAGCACCGAGGGAGAAGAGAGGAAAAGAGAGGAGAAGAGAGGAGAAGAGATGAGTGCAAGAGTGGAGTAACGTGAGAAATGAGCCAAGGGAGGAGAGAGAGAGACAAAGTCTGAAAAGAAGGTGTGGGGATCAAGGGGTCAGCTGACCTCTTGTCCCTCACACAGACCGAGGGGTCGGAAAATGACCCCTTGGCATTTTTAACCCGGAACGAAGGGTCGGAACGCGGAAAAAGAAGAGGAAAACCGATGAGTCGGCTCGGGATTTTCTTAGGAATAAATCCCGGCTCTCGGCATCTCGGGATTACGGGATAACTACAAAGTGCTCCAAGCACGGAATAAATTCCGGGCGTTACAATCCTCAAGTGCCCGACATGCTCATCTCGATTCCGGGAGTACACTAAAATGTCGTCAATGAAGACTACCACGAACTGAATCATGTAGTCGATGAATATTCCATTCATCAACTCCATAAACACAGCTGACGCGTTGGTGAGCCCGAGCGGCATCACCACAAACTCATAATGACCGTATCTGGTCCTGAATTCCGTCTGAGGGATGTCATGATCCCTCACCCTCAGTTGGTGATATCTTCAAGTCAATCTTGGAAAAGACTGAGGCCCCCTACAACTGGTCTAGCAGGTCGTCGATACGGTGTAACGGGTACTTGTTCTTGATCGTTACCCGGTTAAACTCTCTGTAATCTCTGCACAACATCATAGATCCATCCTTCTTACTCACGAACAGTACCAAGACACCTCAAGTAGAGACACTAGGTCGGATAAACCCTTTATGTACCAACTCCTTTAACTGTTTCTTCACTCTGCCTTTTTCAATAGGTGTCATCCGTTAGGGAGCCTTCAAGATCGTCCATGTGCCAAATTCTAACTCAATACTGAAATCTACACTCCGTGGTTGAGGTAGGCCGGGGAAGTCATCCCGAAACACTTTCGTGCACTCACTACTGGTACGTCCTCTAGCCTTGGACACTTCTCTCTACTCTTCAAGTTATCTTGATCTAGTCCAAATCACCCCAAAGTACTTAATCTTACTCCGCAGACAAGAGGGCGGTCAATTTTCTTTCCTTCTATAGCTGGTCTTCTTGGTATCGGATTGGTTTCTCGACTCATACTTCAACATCGCTCCAAACTCCCTGTGATGTTGTAGCTAAGATGTTCATTGTTCCTTCCACTGATTGATGTCTCTCCACCCTCTCATTTATTGGGTTAACATTAAATTTTTTTAAACCAACCTTGTTCCAAAAAGTCTAATTGCAAGCCCTCTCACTCCGTGTGATACCTCAGCTTCTGATTAATTAACTGGTATTTTAATTGTTACCGGTAAAAACTCCGAGCGCATTACTGCCCTTCGATTGGGGCGTATTTGCCTACGTATGTCCACTATTCTCTGGTTTCTGTTTGAATGGTATGTTTTCCTTTGATCGTCACAGTCCACGGGTTGTCTTATCGGTCTCATCCTTGCTATTTCCCAGTGATATTGTGTCTCGGGTCGTTTGTATTCCTGACTGTCACTTCACGGTAGTGGCTATCGCATGCCAACTCTACTCTTTGGACGTCTTTATTCTTTAACCGTTCATTTTCCGTTATTTGGTATTCTCCTCTCTTGTCCACTTGATCTCAAAGAATCCATCTAAGGTGGATGTGTAGGCGTGACCATGCCACTTCACACTCTTAGCGAGTTCTATACTAAGAAAGGATTCTCTTTTTCTCCCTCCTCTCGGGTCTTCTTATATCCAACTATATTCTTCAATCATTATTCTCTGTGTAATCAGTCGTCGCTTAGTCATGGTGGCATCTTGACCGCTTCCCATGTACTTATTTTCTTTCCTTGTGGCTTCTGAATCATCACACATTCCTACTAGTTCCTTTACATTAGATGGTGGTGATATTCTACCGTTCATCGGGATACGTCACTATTCTTACTTTCCTTTTTCTTAACTCAACGTGTCGGTCCAAGAACCCCTTTCTTCGGTTTTCTTAAATTTTGTTGCCTGTTTTCTTCTTCATACCCTAACTGGGGTTGTTCGCTTACTAGTGCATGTTTGACTTCCTAACAAGCGATCCCCAATTCTCAACTTATTTTCGTCATCCAACCGTCATGATCGTGCTTCATGACACCGTAAGATGACTTATTCTCGCATTCCTCGAAGCACTATGATGCCCTCTTCTTCTATTTTCCGTTCCTTGGGAATATCCCCTATTATTGACATCTTGAGTCCTGATCAAGGGGACGCCTTTGTTGGTTCTCGTTCTTTTCTCACTTCATTTCCATCTACTCTTCCTTCTTGTGATGTAACTTGATGTTACTACCGTTATTGCGGTTCCATTCGTTATCTTTATATTTTTGGAAGGTCGTATCTTCGTGTTCCTATTATCACCGAGTCATATTTTCAGCAGCCTCATGCTCCGTACTTTCATCTTTGGAAAGCTTTTATTTCTCCACTCGCGTGCTTGATCTATAGTGCTCATTAATTCCACTCAGTGTGGGAAGGGTAGAAAGGTAATTACCTATACCCCAACCCGACACGGTTACAACCCTAGTGTGCGTCTATACAAAACAGGCGACTAAAACTAGCATTATTAAATCTAAGTACAAATCACACTAACTTACTACTACCGAGATCTGCAGGGTGAAGCGGTGGTTTCCGTACTACTACCCAACCCGACTCAACAAAACTTTAACTTTAAATTCCTTTAAAAACTAGATCCCTTTTCGGGTTCTATTTATACTTGACCTTTTAGAAGGTTTTGAGTGCCATTGTTGCCAACCTAGAGCTCTGATATCATGTTGTAACATCCCGAATTCTGGGAATCCGGAGCGTTACTAGATAGGACCTCACAGTGAGTCCCGGCCTTAGTTTAACAACAATTTCACAACGGACCTTGCAACAAGGCACAAATATTAAAACAGTAAATCCATGAACAAAGTACTCAACGTATAAAGACGTGACCAACATAACACAACCAATCTGTAGGACGAGTAAGTCTACAGTATGTAACACCCCAAATCCGCAGGACTCGGAGCGCAACGGGCGAGACCTAACAATGGGTCCCGACCCTTAGCTTGACAACAATTTCACCGGACCTTCCAACATGGCACAAATAAAGGTCGAAAACTCAAATACGTTTTAATGTATGCGGAAACGAAAAGTGCGAAACTACAACTTGGAAACTCAGCCGAGTCCTCAAAACAACGTAAATAAATCCGAATTCTAACAACCGATAATATCCATAAAAGACGACGTGAAAAGACTCAAAACATCCCCGTCCTATAATGTACGGAGACCCTGACTGTCCACTCCTCCGCCGCACTCGGCGGCATTCCTAACCTGCAAGTCACCTACACAATCGGTTTAAAACCGTTAGCAAATATTCTACGCATTAGAAAAGCAGTGAAGGCACAAACACACTCACAACATATAATATAAATCACACAAGTCCGTTTCTTTATCTTTATATCATCAAGTCATATCCCGTTCTAATTCAGCTTCGGTTGTGACACGAGACCCCAATGGTCCCGCCTCGGTTCCCCCTCCGGCAAGGAATGGCACGGATGCCTCCGTCCATCTGACCCGCCGGCAAGTTGCGGAGAATCCCCTAGACCCCGCAAGGCTAGGTAGTATTGTCACCGCCCATTATCATACACTTGGGCCAAAATTATACATATAAGTCGGTGGTCCTATTTACCGGTTTAATAGTTATAGCAAAACATAAACACGCACCACCAAACACACATCAATGCTAATACGGAAAATACGAGCTAAGTAAGTCCGGAGACTTACCTCGTCTCAAACGCTATCTCACAAAACGCTCACGCTTCCCTTGGGAAGAAGTACTCAACCTGTTCACAACAAGGTATCATAAAAACCCGCTCAACTCGAGAAGTCTAGGACTTCTACACAAATGACCTACACAGGATCATTTGACTCCCATTCTAGGACCGAATCCTGGAGTCCAACATAATTACCGTCAAACACGACGTAAAAGCCAACTAGGTCTAATCCCGCTCCTCACATTCTCCTAAGGTCTCAAAAAGCCGCTACTTGGCATTTCCACTACGTTATGCTAATTCCAACCTATCATGATACTATCCATTTCGCCCATAAGTGAAAAGATCGTAAACTTATAGCATAACGGAACCTAAGATAAACTCGTCTAATTCCCAAGGTTAAAACTCGCTAACATAATTCCCAGGAACTTATGCAAATCCTAACACATATGGGCATAAACTGTAATTTATCAAACTGCTGGGTATAAACTGTAATTATACCGAAAGTGAGTGTCAGAATCGCAATTATACCAAAAGAAGGGGAGGCCCGTCCGAGATTTATGGGCAATCTCGGCCGAAATCCTGCATTGTCTCTCTGGCGGCGTCACTGCTTCTCCGGCGGGGGCAAGGGCGGCGGCTAGCTTCCTCGGTGGTTCTGCAGGTGGCCGGCAGTGGTCTGGCTCCCGGTGGCGGTCGTTCTCCGGCGAGGTCGAAGCGTGCAGGGGAGAAGAGCCGCGAGCTGCTGCTCACCCGAGGCCGAAGGCAGCGGCGAGACTGGACGGCGGCTCCTAGGGCAGCGGGGAGGCTCTTCCTCGGCGGTGTCGCTGGCAGCGGCGTGGCGTTCTTCGGAGCTCGGGCAGGTTGAACGCAGGGGGTATCCCGGCCAAGGAAAGGAAGATGAGAGGCGCTGGTTGGTGGCTCTCCGCGGTGCTCCAAGGGCTCGGGACGTGGGGAGGAAGAAGTGCCGACGGCGGTGGACGGGCGGCTAGGCACGGCGGTGTGAGAGAGAGGTTGCGTGAGGGAGACAAGGGAGAGAGATGGTTGCGTGAGAGGGGAGTGAAGTGGGAAGTGAGGCCGAGGGAGTGAGGGAGTAGGAAGGGAAGGCCAGACCGAGAGGTCGGCATGGAGCAGCACGCTAGGCCCCGGGCCGAGGGGTCGGCCTGTCGGCTCTGCCCTTCTACAGGCCTAGGCGTAGGCTGGGCGGGCGGCACGTGCATGGCGTGGGAAAAGGGAAGGCGCCGCGGTGATCCCGGGAGGCTGGGTGACGATCTCGGCCGAGATAGGCGGCCTAGATTCCCCAAAGAAGAAAGAAAAGAGGAAAGAAAAGAAAGGGCGGGATCCGACTCGTTAAACTAGTTCCGTAACGGGCGTTACGGGTCGGAATATTTATCGAACCTTTCCGTAGAATAATTTACGGAAGCGGAACAACACGGTATATTTGTTTTTTTAAAATTTTCGGGCGTTACATCTAACCCCCCTAAAAACAAGTTTCGTCCCGAAACATGCTAAACCCCAACACTCTCCAATATGTCCCCTCGTAACTTCGTACAACTCATAAAAGGTATACCGTCATCTCTAAATCAAGCTCACGTATAGAAACATATCACAACCTCGTAAGGCTCACATAACTCAACCAAACACATATCATAAAAAAAAGCAAACAAGAAAGATCTCGGGACTAACCCGACGGTCCAATCGATGTGGCTAGGTCTGCATAAAACTCGGGATAGTTCCTCCGGATACTATCCTCCGTCTCCCATATAGCCTCGTCGGCTCCTCGCCTCGACCACTGAATCCTAAGCATCGGTATCTCCTTCGACCGAAGGCGTCTCGTACTCCGCTCTAAGACCGCTATCGGGTGCTCTGCGAAAGTGTGGTCCGGCTCGACCACTAGGTCCTCATGACTAATGACGTGTCTCGGGTCATGTATGTACTCTCTCATCTGGGAGACATGAAAGACTGGGTGTATACCCTCCAACCGCGGTGGCAATGCTAACCGGTATGCCACATCACCAACTCTCTCCAAGATCTCAAATGGTCCGACATATCGGGGACTCAAATTCCCCTTAATGCCGAATCGTCTAAAGTCCTGTGTCGGTGACACCCTCAACCAGACCTGAGTTCCTACCCTGAACTCGAGGGGTCTACGCCTCCTATCCGCATACGACCTCTGACGGCTCTGCGCAGCCAACATCCTCTCCCAAATCAAAGCGACTCTCGCCATGTCGTCCTGTACCTGATCCGGTGCTACAATGCTAGAGCTCCCGGGCTCATCCCAACACAAAGGAGTACGGCATCTCCGTCCATACAATGCCTCACACGGTGCCATCCCAATCGAAGCGTGCCAGCTGTTATTATACAAAAACTCGACTAACGGGAGATGATCTGGCCATACCTGACCCCAGTCTAGTACACACGCTCGAAGCATATCCTCCAAAGTCTGAATAGTCCGCTCAGACTGGCCGTCGGTCTGGGGATGGTATGCGGTGGTGAAATGAAGACTCGAACCTAGGGCGGCGTGTACCTATTGCCAGAACCTCGAGGTAAAACGCCCGTCCCGGTCCGAGATGATGGTCCTCGGGACTCCATGTAGCCTCACAATCTGTCGGGTAAACTCCTCGGCTAAACGACTCACCGGCCACGTTTCCCGTATAGGAATGAAACGTGCGGTCTTCATCAGCCGGTCTACTACCACCCATATCGCGTCAAAGCTCCTACTCGGTCTCAGGCTGGTCACGAAGTCCATAGATATGTCCTCCCACTTCCACTGCAGCACGGGCAGTGGGTGAAGCTCTCCTCCGGGTCTATGGTGGTCAATCTTGACCTGCTGGCAGGTCGTGCATCGGGCCACATATCTAGCTACATCGGGCTTGAGCCCACTCCACCAGTAGGATCTCCTAAGGTCCTGGTACATCTTACTCGCGCCTGGGTGCACTGAGTAAGGTGTGGATTGGGCCTCCTGCAAAATCCGCTCTCTAAGCTCCTGATTTGACGGTACACAAATACGTCCCTGCCGTCTCAATAGCCCATCTGCCCCCGTGACAAACTGTGGTGCCTCTCCTCGGGACATCCTGTCCCGGATCCTCATCAAAAGGGGACATCCTTCCTGCTTCCGTAGGATCTCGCCGGACAAGTCAGGTAACGCCTCTAACTCGGATAAACGACCGTCTGTACCCGGAAATCGAATATCCAACTCTAAGCCCATCAAATCCCTCTGCAACTGAGGCTGAACCGTAAGCCGAGTTATCACCTCCCCCCGAGGTGTCCTCCTACTCAAAGCATCGGCGACTACGTTCGCCTTCCCGGGATAGTACAAAATCTCCAAGTTAAAGTCCTTGATGAGCTCCAGCCATCTCCTATGGCGGTTATTCAACTCCCGCTGAGTGAATATATACTTCAGACTCTCATGGTCTGTGAAGATCTAGCACGTAGCCCCGTACAAGTAGTGTCGCTAGATCTTCAGGGCGTGAATCACTGCCGCTAGCTCGAGATCATGGGTAGGGTAGTTCTCCTCGTACGGCTTCAGTTGCAGAGAAGCGTACGCAATAACCCTACCTCTCTGCATCAAGACGCACCCCAAGCCTAGCTTCGAGGCGTCACTATATACCACAAAGTCCTCTATGCCCTCAGGTTGGGCTAACACAAGAGCGGAGGTCAACCTCCTCTTCAGCTCCTCAAAGCTGCGCTGGCAAGGCTCGGAGCAGACGAACCTGGTAGACTTCCTCAGCAAGGAAGAGTGGTCATGCAATCACGGAGAAGCCCTCAACAAAACGGCGGTAGTATCCCGCTAAGCCCAAGAAACTGCGCACCTCCTTGACCGTCCTAGGAGGCGGCCATGAGGAAACAGACTCTATCTTCTCCGGGTCGACCATGACACCCTCGGCGGAAACTATATGTCCCAAAAATGCCACCTCGGACATCCAAAACTCACACTTAGAGAGCTTAGTGTAAAGCTCTCTATCTTGGAGGACTCAAAGTACCGTCCTCAAGTGTCCCTCATGCTCCTCTCTACTCCGAGAGTAGACTAAGATGTCGTCAATAAATACCACCACGAACTGGCCCAAAAAGTCGATGAAGATGCCGTTCATCAACTCCATGAAGACGGCAGGTGCATTTGTGAGCCCGAATTGCATCACGACAAACTCATAGTGGCCGTATCTCGTCTTGAATGCCGTCTTCGGTATGTCCTCATCTCTCACCCTAAGCTGGTGGTATCCCGACCTCAAGTCGATACGTGAAAATACGGAGGCTCCCTGCAACTGGTCTAGTAAATCATCAATGCGCGATAACGGGTACTTGTTCTTGACGGTGACTTTGTTCAACTCTCGGTAGTCAATACAAAGCCTCAAAGATCCGTCCTTCTTCTTAACGAAGAGGACCGGTGCACCCCATGGGGAAATGCTCGGGCGTATGAAACCCTATCGGCTAACTCCTCGAGCTGCTTCTTCAGCTCCAGCAACTCGATCGGCGCCATGCGGTATGGAGCCTTGGAGATCGGCCTAGTGCCGGGCTCCAACTCAATAGTGAAGTCAACGCTCCTCTGCGGTGGTAGCCCTGGTGGCTCCCCGAATACGTCCTCGAACTCGCATGCCACAAGGATCTCATCCAGTGATGGTTCCGTCTCCTCCTCCTTCATGGCATAACACCAGAAGGCCTCACATCCCTGCCTGGTAAGTCTAGCGGCTCGAACGGCGCTAATGACTGTACCGGCTTTTCCGAGGTCCCAACCTCGGAAAATCACCTCCTGCCCCATCTCTGTGGAAATCATCACGGTCCTCCGGCTGATGTCCAAAACGGCATGATGGCGGTCCATCCAATCCATACCCAAGATGACTTCTTCATGCACTAAGTGCATGACAAAGGAGTCGGCTAACCAATCTCGGTTCCCCAAACGAATGGGGCAACCGCGTACCTCTCGGGTACCACTAGCCCTACCTCCATCAGGTAACTCTATAGTAAAGGGTCTCCCCTCTATCGTAGATAAGGACAACCTAGCTACACAATCATCGGATATAAACGAGTGCGTAGCACCCGTATCAAATAAAACTCGCACTGAAAAATCGTGAATCTGAATAGTACCTGGGGCTACCGGTGCTGGAGGATCAACAGCGCTCCTCAACTCAAATACTCTGGCCTGTGTGCCTCGGGCCTCCTGAGTACCTCCACCTCGGCCTCTACCTCGGCCCTGCCCCTGAGCGGATCAATGAGTGCGGGTCTGACCCTGACCCTGGCCCCTCTACTAAGAGCCTTGTGCCTGATACTGAGGTCCTCCCTCGGATGCCGGTCTCGACTACTGAGGACCAGAACGTCCCTGACCTGTCGCTCCGGCCCCAGACCCAGCTGGTGCCGTCCTTTGTCTCTTGTCCAGTCTCCCGGACTGTGCTGCTCTCCTAGACCCAAGGCGGTCTCTCTCATAGGCCGAAGCCCGGTCCTGGTACTCCGCTAGTGAGGTACAACGGAATCCCGCCAGGTACGCACGGGTAGACTCCCCCAGTCTCCGGGAAAAGAGGTAGACATGCTGGTCCGCTGGGGGTGCGGAAGGTCCCGACAAGGCTAACTCTGCCCGAAAACGCCTGATCGCCTCAATGACTGGGACGTCCTCAAATCCTGCCTCTAGGAAATCCTGGACACTATCACTCCTCAGTGAAGCTGGGCAAAAGGTCTCCCTGACGAGGCTCAACAGCTGATCCATCCTGGTCACACCACCTCTAACTGTCCTCCACCAGTACTGGGCCTCCTCTCAAAACAGTGTCTGTACTATCTCTACCCGCCTCTCCTCTGGGCAACGGATCGCCTCTAAGGCTGACTCAACGTGCCCAATCCAGTGTTCCACCTCTAACCCTACCTTCCCGTCAAAGTAGGGTACATGTTGCTGGTTGAAAGCCTTCAACCATGAATCAGGTCTCGGAGACCTCATCTCGTCTCTCGGCCTAGCGACCTCCACAACTGGCTCGGGTGCAACCACTGCTGGCGCAACTATCTCTGGTGCAGCCCGAACCTGGGTCACCCTCTGTGTGACCTCAACTGATCTCTCTGGTGCAGGTGCAGGCACTGGTGGTGCGGGAGGTGGTGCGCCAGTCCTAAATGCCTCCTCTACCCGACGTACGTAATCTCAAAATACAGTAGCTGCCACGGACGCTCCCCCGGTCCTGGTAGATGAAGAACCCTGCGCTCCGGACCTAACCACGGTCCTATCCCTAGCCTCGGGAATGATGCTCTCAGCGACCTCCTCTACTGGGGCCTCTGCTGCTGGTGCACCCACAACTGGTGGGTCCGCAATGGGGATGCGTCCCCGACCTCTACCTCTCGCACCGGGAGGTCTTCCTACCCGTCCCCGCCTTCCTGGGGCGGTAGGGGGGAGTGGTGGTCTACCCCTATCGGGTCCTACATATGTTGTCGCTCTCGTACGTGCCATCTGATTTCGTATTGCGTTTATTTAAATATAAATACGTAGTACTATTTATGATCCGGTATAATAACTTAAAAGCATAAATCTAACATGTTCATAATACATATCCAAGGCATCCAAGTCCAAACATCTTAAGGTCACATAGAATCTAGATACATACAATTTCCACAATCACCCTAAGGTCATACATTATATATAACTATATAATAACTATGCACTTAATAATATAAGTACCTAATTCTAATCCAGAGATCTATATCGCCGAGGTTTGCGGAAGGAGCGGTGGTCTTGTACATTCTAACCCAATCCCGACTCATGCATATGATTTTGAAAACGAAAGTTGATAACCCGTGGGAGTTCTGTTTTATACCTCATTCGGCCTTTAGAAAGATTGTGAGTGCCATTGTTGTCAACCTAGGGCTCTGATACCACTTTTGTAACACCCCAAATCCGCGGGACTCGGGGCGCTACGGACGAGACCTCACAATGGGTCCCGACCCTTAGCTTGACAACAATTTCACCGGACCTTCGAACATGGCACAAATAAAGGTCGAAAACTCAAATACGTTTTAATGTATGCGGAAACGAAAAGTACGAAACTACAACAAGGAAACTCAGCCGAGTCCTCAAAACAACGTAAATAAATCCGAATTGTAACAACCGATAATATCCATAAAAGACGTGAAAAGACTCGAAACATCCCCGTCCTATAATGTACGGAGACCCCGGCTGTCCACTCCTCCGCCTCACTCGGCGGCATTCCTAACCTGCAAGTCACCTACACAATCGGTTTAAAACCGTTAGCTAATATTCTACGCATTAGAAAAGCAGTGAAGGCACAAACACACTCATAGCATATAATATAAATCACACAAGTCCGTTTCTTTATCTTTATATCATCAAGTCATATCCCGTTCTAATTCAGCTTCGGTTGTGACACGAGACCCCAATGGTCCCACCTCGGTTCCCCCTCCAGCAAGGAATGGCACGGATGCCTCCGTCCATCTGACCCACCGGGCAAGTTGCCGAGAATCCCCTAGACCCCGCAAGGCTAGGCAGTATTGTCACCGCCCGTTATCATACACTTGGGCCAAAATTATACATATAAGTCGGTGGTCCTATTTACCGGTTTAATAGTTATAGCAAAACATAAACATGCACCACCAAACACACATCATTGCTAATACGGAAAATACGTGCTAAGTAAGTCCGGAGACTTACCTCGTCTCAAACGCTATCACACAAAACGCTCACGCTTCCCTTGGGAAGAAGTACTCAACCTGTTCACAACAAGGTATCATACAAACCCGCTCAACTCGAGAAGTCTAGGACTTCTACACAAATGACCTACGCAGGATCATTTGACTCCCATTCTAGGACCGAATCCTAGAGTCCAACATAATTGCCGTCAAACACGACGTAAAAGCCAACTAGGTCTAATCCCGCTCCTCACATTCTCCTAAGGTCTCAAAAAGCCGCTACTTGGCATTTCCACTACGTTATGCTAATTCCAACCTATCATGATACTATCCATTTCGCCCATACGTTAAAAGATCGTAAACTTATAGCATAACGGAACCTAAGATAAACTCGTCTAATTTCCAAGGTTAAAACTCGCTAATATAATTATATCGAAAGTGAGGGTTAGAATCACAATTATACCAAAAGAGGGGGAGGCCCGTCCGAGATTTCTGGGCAATCTCGGCCGAGATCTTGCAGTGTGTCTCCAGCGGCGTCACTGCTTCTCCGGTGGGGGCAAGGGCAGCGGCTAGCTTCCTCGGTAGTGCTGCAGGTGGCCGGCAGTGGTCTGGCTCCCGGTGGCGGTCGTTCTCCGGCGAGGTCGAACCGTGCAAGGGAGAAGAGCCGCGAGCTGCTGCTCACCCGAGGCCGAAGGCAGCGGCGAGACTAGACGGCGGCTCCTAGGGCAGCGGGGAGGCTCTTCCTCGGCGGTGTCGCTGGCAGCGGCGTGGCGTTCTCCGGAGCTCGGGCAGGTTGAATGCAGGGGGTATCTCGGCCAAGGAAAGGAAGGTGAGAGGCGCCGGTTGGTGACTCTCCGCGGTACTCCAAGGGCTCGGGACGTGGGGAGGAAGAAGTGCCGACGGCGGTGGACGGGCGGCTAGGCACGGCGGTGTGAGAGAGAGGCTGCGTGAGGGAGACAAGGGAGAGAGATGGCTGCGTGAGAGGGGAGTGAAGTGGGAAGTGAGGCCGAGGGAGTGAGGGAGTAGGAAGGGAAGGCCGGACTGAGAGGTCGGCATGGAGCAGCACACCAGGCCCCGGGCCGAGGGGTCGGCCTGTCAGCTCTGCCCTCCTGCAGGCCTAGGCGTAGGTTGGGCGGGCGGCACGTGCATGGCGTGGGAAGAGGGAAGGCGCCGCGGTGATCCCGGGAGGCTGGGTGACGATCTCGGCCGAGATAGGCGGCCGAGATTCGCCAAAGAAGAAAGAAAAGAGGACAGAAAAAAAGGGCGGGATCCGACTCGTTAAACTAGTTCCGTAACGGGCGTTACGGGTCGGAATATTTATCGAACCTGTTTGTAGAACAATTTACGGAAGCGGAAAAACACGGTATTTTTATTTTTCTAAAATTTCTGGGCGTTACACAGTAAAAATCAACTAAGGAAATAAATAACTGCAATATATACCCGAACACCCGATCGTAGTACGGAAACCCTGGCTGGCCACTTCACTCTCGATCTCTCGGTAGAGATCTAACCTGCATTATCTAACAACACGGTATAAACTGTTAGCTACAATTATAATACTAAAGTGTCACTAGAGCACAAACACACACCAGGAATATACAATAAATCACTCAGCATGCACACACAGATCCGGTTTATTATCTTTTCATTACGTGACTTGATCCAGTCTAATTTCCATCTTATTTTGTAACACAAGAGTCTCCCGAATCCTGCCCCCGTCCCCGTAAACCAATAGGGCTGGTATATGTACCTTTTCCTGTATACCTACTGGACTGGTCGCGGGGCAATCCTCCGGCACCATCGGCCCGGACCGACGGTTACGGCACGTTATCATACACTTGTGCCTTACTTAACAACAAAGTACCGAGATCTAATCCATTCATTTTATTTCTCATAATATAACACACACCACTCAAATGCACACTCCGTATAAAATGGTAACTAAGTGAGTCCTACAAACTCACCTTATCGATGTTGGTCTCAAAGTCTCGCGATCTTGCCAGCCAAAGATCCGATTATCCTGTTCCATAATTTACCCATTCTTAGAACCATTTGAATCTTACTTTCGTTCACTTATCATTCTCACAATCAGGGTATGACATCTAGACTCAATACCCTGAATTCTTTTAACATTTCGATGCGGGGACCTACGCGTCCATCTGAGTTCTCCTAATAATAGCATACTCTTCCAATAGCCGATCTAGTCGAAAAGCATTATTATTCTAATCACAAAAATAACCTGTCGATTCTCTAATCTTATTCCGAACTCGGGAACACACTCGCTCGTTCCCACTAACTTAGGTTCCAGTTCTATTTCTATACGTATCCAACATCATCCGCTTTCTCACTATTTAGTCTCTCAATCCGCTTCACTAAAATAACAATTTCTCCCCGTGTTACAATTCCCACTTTTTCGGTCGTTCCGCACTAGTTCCGTACCCTAGCTTATTTCTACTTTTCTCTATCCGGACTCGTAATCAAATTCTCACATCATTACTCCACTATCAGTTGCACATTTTCATTCCGGTTCTAACACTTAATTTCATAACTCCAAACATCCCAATATTTCCGCAAAACAAATCTTATCTTATCTTGCATTATCAATTGGATATAGAAATAATTTATCCTTATATCCAACTAAATTAAATTAACCACAAAAGTGGGATACGGGTCTAATCGGAAAGATGGATCGCAAATAACCGGCTTGGACGGTACCAGCTAGTGTCACTTGGTAATCCACACGTCTCGAGTTTGATTCCTAACTCGCACAAAACATAGCAATTCGGTTATAAACCTTTCCACACGTCCATAGTTCGAATCATCACACTAGCGTTGTGTGTTTTACCACAAATAGGTGCACAGTGAATCAAGGATTAGAAACTCACTGTCAGAGAGCCAAACAAAATTCTAATTGTGTAGGTGTCACACGTCTGCGAGCTGGGCGGAACGAACACAGGAAATGGTAAGGTATCGAGGTCGAACCCGTTCGTACCTGAACACTTAACAAATTATTCACTTGACTTCCACGCCATTTTTAAGGATGAACCGGCTAGAGAGAGGCTTACACTGTCGGGTAGGCGAGCTGCGGTGGAGATACATGAACTGAAACGGAGAGGCGGCAGAGAGAAGACTCGAGAACAGGGCGGTAGATCTGTGGTGAAACGGAAAGGTAGCGAGGCAGAGTGTTAGATGAAGGAAGGTAGCGGTCTTGGTTTAGCCGTGATCGGGGCAGATGCGAGGTGCAGCGATGCGAGTTGCGTGCTGGTGGTTCGCAGTGAGGAGAAGTCAGAAGGATGGGGCGTGGTCGAGGGAGACGGGGGAAAAACACCGGCGGAAGAGAGCGAGGTCTGAAGTTGGAATGGACAGCGGTTTCGATCGGGAGTAACATAGTCGGTGTGTTCACTTCAGCTTCAATGTAGAAGTAATAGCTCATTAAGAGCGTGGACCGCCGTTATTGATGAGAAGAGGGCGAGTGTCGGGGAGACGAAGCAGGGACGAAGATAGCTTGTACCATCTGGTATTGCACGGCTCATGAGGAAACGCGTAGACAGGCCGACCCAGGTAGAAGAAAGGCGTGGCCCAAGAGGAAAGAAGCGGCTGGTCCGAGAAGAGAAGCAAAGAGGAAGGCTAGGCCGACTCGGTTTGGTTCCTTGCAATTACTTAATCCGACCCGGTCTGGCTTAGTAACACACAATATCATCTGGTCTGGTTCGGTCTTGAAATAGGTTAACAAAATTCTAAATTAAATCGTTAATTTAATTTCTGAAAATTTTCGGTTATTACAAGCTCCGTCATAGCATACCTCAGGAAATCTCAAGAAATGGTATCATAAGCCTTGGCCAAATCAATCTTCATGAAGCACCTCTTGGTATCTCTCTGGACGTTATATTTCCGAAGAAGCTCCTGGACAAGGAAGATGTTGTCAAACATCAATCTCCACGGAACAAAAGCATACTGCACGGGATCAATCACATATCCAAGGCAAGATCCAAGCCGGTTCGCCATGAGCTTGGTGAAGATCTTGTACATCACGTTGCAGCATGAGATCGGCCTGAAATGCTCAACCCAAGAGAGGTTATCCACCTTACTAATCAGGGACACAGAAGTATGGTTCATTTGGCAGAGAAGTTTTCCGTTAATGAAAAACTCCCGAACGGCAGCACAGACCTCCGGACCCGTGGTGCTCCAAGTGGACTTCAAGAACTTGGAGTTGTATCCATCTGGACCAGGGGATTTGAGATCCCCGATCGACAAAAGTGCCTCCTTAATCTCCTTGAAGGAGACCATCTCAACGAGTCGGGTACTGTCATCAGCAGCAACACAAGGGCCATCAACAAACCAATCTCTCAGGGCAACATCCACCGGGTAGGAAGTGCCAAAAAGACCTTGAAAAAAATCAACAAATCTGTTGGCCACGTCTTTAAGAAAGGAAGTGGTCGAGTCATCAAGAAGCTTGAGTGACGGGATGAAGTCCCGCTGCCCATTGGCCTTCACAATGCCATGAAAGTAAGAAGAAGCACAGTCGTTATTAAGGATGTACCTGGCCTTAGCTTGATGGCAAAGAAGCTCCTATCGGCCGCATTAAGTCTACGGGTCTTGGTCTTGAGATCCAACAGCTCGGTCTTGATAGACTCGGACTGTGGGTCAAGGCGAAGACGCTCAAGACAGTCGGCATACTCCTCATTGGCCGCTTTGGCCTTCTCTGCAATATGAGAAAAATGACGTCTATTGAGACCTCTAAGCGGCCCCTTAAGGCACCGCAAGAGGGCACAAAGGCGAAATTGGTAAGTAC